>JAEAOA010000567.1:352500-952500 GCA_016746295.1 Potamilus streckersoni
GATTGCCGAAAGTCATTAAAAATGGTTCATCCCGTCTTTCTTTCTGACTATGAAAACGGGGGACGAATATATGGGAAACTGGAAAGCTCGATCACTCCTTGACCTAACATTTCCCACTACTTCTTTGATCATCTCCCGCGTATTTGGACAGTCTGATTTGCAAAAAAAAGACATATTTGTCAAATTATTGTAGTCTCGAAAGGAAAAGTCTCCATGAAGGTACATTTTCGAAAAAGACATTAGTGAATTGTAATGACAACAAGGATATGGTCTGGTAGACATTTTAAAATAGGCTTTTCATATTGTATCACTCCTCTTAAAACCTATGATTGCAAAATAAAGAATTTATCCAAAACGTGCTTATCGACCAACAAAGTCCCAATCTAGCATTCATGACAGGAGGAAATAGACGTCTTGTTCCAGAAACTGAAAGAACCTTATGTGTGGCTGAAACACACTTGTAAATTCATTTTAAAAAAAACTCCTGGCAAAGGTATTGATTCCTCCTCAAATCCACAAGAAGGACAATAGAGAAAGAAACTCATCGATACAACCAAACAAAACAAAAAAAAAAAAAAAACGTTCAGAAAACTGAACGTTTTTGATGACTGACTAAACATCAATCGCCGAGATTCTTGCGTAGGTTCCAAGACAGAACTCGATCTTTTTTTTATGCCACCGAGGATAATGACAATGCAATTATCTCTGTGGGTGGAATTTCTTCCCGTGTTCTTTTTGACGACTTTAACTTATTTCGAGTTCGAAATCAAAGGACAGCCCGAATATGACGTTGATCTGAATAAAGTTCTCAAAACGGACAATAACAATCCACAAACCGACCATAATGTAGCTCCGGTCAACAATGTCATGCATTCGTGCATTCGTTGTTCAACGAAGCGAATTTCTAACTTAAACAACAAACTGGTCATCTGCAGCACGGTCACTTGCCCATACCGACGATTTCTCGAAAATCTCTTTTCACACATCCGGGCGCATCATTGGTGTGAACAAACGATAACGTGGTTGCCTTGAACGATACAAAACCAGGGCTGTAGAGAGCGATCACAGGTACTGAGGTACGAAACACCTGGGCCTCAGAGCTACTTTAAAAAGTCTGGGGCCATAGGCACAAACTCTAACCTTAAAAGTAACCAGAATTGCACCTCAATCTCTCAGTCTTAGATACAAAGTACTGCATTGCATTTCCACGTGTATGTGTTTCATTTTGTTAAATTTATTAATATAGTACTAAACTGCTAACACAACCGACGCCGAAATTTTGTTTTTGGGCCGCCATGGGGTCCCCTGCAGCGCAGGACCCTAGACATTTGCGTCACGTGCCTATGCCTTAAAACAGCACTACCGGGTCTCTCCTAGTTCTTATTCAAACGATATTGTTCTTTTATAAAATTAAAATGTGTTGTTGGGTCCGGGCCACGGAGATATATTCTCGGTATTCCTCCCCTCTGTCTGCCCTGCACAGAGTTGATAAAAGCTGACGATTAGCACAGGGTTGTATTTAATGACCGCTAAATTAAAATGAAACAAAGGCGTAGCTTAGAAATGATGGCTCTCTGACATTTGTACGTAAGGTTGCAAGACAAGTAATTGTTATGGATCTACGGTGTGGATGTACGACGTGTATAGTTTTTTTTTTTGTCTCAAGTGGGAAGCAACATAAGTCAAGTTCTGTCCAGAACAACAGTACTATTAATGGAAGTTCAAGATCGAAAATCACGTCTTCCAATGTAAACTGCCTAAATGTTTGTACATTGATATCATTAGAAAATCTGCCTTGAAAGGTATCATTGTCAAAATACCCTTGAGATCCAAAATTTCAACATGTCCAATACAAACATCGCCCATGATCACCAGACATTGTGTACCAGACCTTTTGAATCTAATTAATCCCAGAAAAAAAAATTACTTGTTATTTTGCTAAGTTCTTTTTAAAGCCACGTGATATTTAGGAATTAAGATTGTACCCGAAGATATGTTTTGCGGAGATTTGATTCCACTCCAGACCACAGCAGCAACGAGTGACAGTTCCATTCTATAGAATCAGGACAACTCCGTGTGGAACATTAAATTCCAGTTGTTTTTGAGAATACAGTGAAAGTAATCTTGTATGCAGAAGTTGACTATACTCTGGAGATCAACAGTATGAGAGAAGATATGATAGACAATTAAAACAAAGAACACAAAGTCACGGACATCGGATCAAATGGTGTTTTCTATCTAGAAGAGCAGTCACAGACCCTATATGGACAAGATATGTAAGAGAAAAATACCCAGTAATGATTACACGATGGCCAGAACAAGAGTACAAGTTAATGTCTTGTCTTGCTTGCCACCTTTTTGAAAGAATCGCACTCCTCTCTAGAGAATATTGTCACGATTGTCTAATTGATCATCCTACTCACATGAAAACTGACAAATGTTTGATGGTGAGCCAAAAAGAATAGTTGAAAGAAGCTTGTACACTCATCCCAGAATAGAAGATTTTGAAAGAATGGTACGAAACTTTGATTGACCATACCTACATCTATTGACTTCTTTGAAGACAAAATGCACCGAAGCTATCTTGCATTAGAGTAAGTACAGAGACTTCACTCTCATCAACATACCTGATATATGTTTATAAAAGTAGAGTTTGAACTCATTGCTTATCATTACGCGTATTGTTCATTACCTACTGACACCTTCAATGGTATATGGATTATATTGTGTGTAGTTTTTGTCTATCTTGGACTCCCAATAGACCATGTACTGTCTTCCTTTGGAAGTGATTTCTCTATGAATTATGTTAAAAATGGAATGAGATTTTGTGATCACTATGGAATCATGTTTTTCTTAGCTCCGAAACGTAATGCCCATCGATGGCAAAATGTCACTGTACTAGAACAATTGAATTTTGTCTTAAGAAGTCACCACGTTGTTAACCATGTACATATATATGTTCATGCCCTCGGTCCAAGCTACTGGATCAGGAATTGACGACACAAAATTGAGCACTTTATAGCAAAACGATTGATCATCATACGCCCCCAAAAGTGCGCAGATTCAAAGACACGTTTGATCTAAGATTTGCTCCTCAAAGTCAATTGGATATATCTGGCTAATGAAATTGATCGTTTCGTTTTTAATATGATAGGTAAAAACAAAGAAGAAATTAGATTTTGGATTTAGCACGAAAACGACATCGTTGCAAGAGTTAGTTTTACAGCTTGGGTCGCCGCGAATTAATTATGCCAGTAACAATGCCACTGCGTTGCCACACGCGTATTTACTGATCGATAAAAACATTTCCTCTGATCTTTTTTATATCTGTTACTAATTTGTTTCGTTTTGAAGTCACGATGGTAGTCCAACGATTTACGCGTCCTACTCGTCGTTTTATTTGCATAAATTCCACTTTCACTTACTTCATCCAGTATGTTTTCTAAAATATCACTCAAATATGCCCCCCCCCTACCTCTAACATATTTTGGCCAACATCAGTAAAGCTTAATAGCTGACCACTACATGTTTGCCCCCATCCACACACCCAAAAAGTAATTATGCAGGCGCCCCTGCACTCAAATCTCATCATCCAGTCAGAATAATACGAGCACTGTATGTTATTAGTTGTGAAAAAGATGCATTAATGCGTTCACATTTGTTGAAAGCTAGTCTCCAAATACTATACATTTTTTGTAAGCAAGTCTCCAAATAATATACATTTGTTGGAAGCTAGTCTCCAAATACTATACATTTCGTGAAAGCTTGTCTCCAAAGATTATACTTTGATGGCATGATAGTTACAAGAAGGAATCCTGATCAAACTTAACGTTTACAGACTAACGGTTATATTGACACAATAATCATTACTTTGAACGAATTGCCGAATTATACTGAAAGAGAATGTCTTTAAGAAATGATTATTCGTTCGCTTTTACGATGGCATGCAAAAGCATCAGCAGGGCAAAATAAATAAATAAATAACAAAGATAAAGACAAAGAGGAAGATAAAGAAGTGAGCTGATGCCTGTATAAACAACAAATTATCTCACACAAAAAACAAGAAGGACGAAGACCATGACCAATATCTCAAGAATGAGAACACGCACGTACCAGCAAAAACCCTAAAAAAATAGTTTTCTAACTCCATGATCGGTGATACCATCCAAATCTGATTATAGAGAAGTGTTTCCTAGTGTGTTGAACTGGCTGCTGATGCTAGTGCAAGAAATTCACCGCAGTGCAAAAAATAACAGGTGTGTTACAGTCTTTAAGAAATCCTTCGAGAAAAGAACTCACTCAATTTGTTTCGTTGAAAACGCCTTCTCTTTTCATTCAGTGTCCAACTTTAAGATCATTCGAGGTTTCGACAACAAATACGAGTCCCATCATAACAGAAGACGTTTGGCATGTGAACATAATTTATCTCTACAAGGTGCCTCTGCCCCCAAATAGTCCACATAATCATAATCATCGAAGACAGTTATACAACAGGGGAAATTGTATAGCCAAACAGTGTGAAGGGTTGATAGTTCTAACCATAATGAATACACCTATGCAAAAACAGATAATTCGAATGGCTCCCAAAAATCTTCATTACTATATGTGCATGTCGTTTGAATGTTTTGAAAATAACATTTCCCTTGACAAAAACACAAAAGGCACAAACCGATATCAGGCAGCTAATTCCAAAATGAATTTGTTCGACATGATAATTTTTTTGACGGTTATAGTGCACGATTTTAAATGTATTAAACGTTCACTTTGGCGATGAAAAATACTGTACATCAAATTTTCTCCCAGCGTGTTTGCCATTCTGGGTGGAAACAGGAGCATAGCTACTCGATCGAAAGACATTATCAAAATCGAAAGACTCTTCTAGTATTTTCAACTGAGCTTTTGATCACCAAATTATCTTTGTATCCGTTGAACTTATATTGACAGTGTGATTATTGCCATAAACACAGATCTCAGATTATTATTTTTATATTTGATGAATGATAATTGCCGTGGAACTACTCTTTCGCAACACAATCTCCTTGAGTGATTTGTAATTTCAGCATGATGTGAACTAAGGAGTAGCTTGACAAAAAGAAAATACATGGTTTGGGTTGTACGTTTAAATCGCCCTTTTTTTACGTTCGCGCAAGTCTTGAAACATTTCATCCACCAAGGACAGCATGCCTTGAAAAGTGACACCCTGTCGCAAGGAAAATAATTCATCAAATCAAAAACGTCCTCGTTGTACGCCAAAATCCCAAACAGGCGTTATTAAATGCGGTGGAAATGTTCAGATGTAAGACAGAAAAAGAGTTGTTACAACCTGGAAAGAAGCTTATCCATTCATAGTACATCCACAACCCCACTGAAGTAGTTGCTTATTCATCCACACAACAGCAATGACAAGGGGTAAGAAAGAAGCCTTGACAATAATAGGACAATACGGACATGACAGGAATAAGAATATATAAGAATGTATGCAAAACTATAAGAGACTTCTTGGACATTTTTGGTTATTAGATAATTTAAAAGTGAAGCTGATGCACAGAGATTCTTGTGATTGTTCCATTGCTCCCATCGAGTGGCAAACCGAATACTATATTGAAATGAATCACAATAACTTGTATCTCAAAGTTAAAGTTGTAAAAAACGACAATACTAATAAAGAACAAACGGGTGAAGTTCAATGTTAAACAAAGATGTATTGTCAGATTATGACTGCAGACTTCAACGACCGACAAAAGAAAATATATCAAATGTCAGAGTTTGAAAATGATGGATCGTTTGCTCTCAGATCTGCAGCTGCAAGTAACATATTTAGTGAACCATGTACGTGCGAATGAGACTGAATCGATGGAAAAACGTCAGATGGCCAACGCTAATGATTTAAAAAGAAGAAAGACTTTAAATATAAAAGGCCCTAGTATTATCTCGAGTAGGAATATAGATCTGTCAGAATCTGAACAAAAACACGACGAAGTATCCCATAGGACGAGCAGAAATGGAAACAAACTTTACCATTGCTTCTGGACTCCGATCCATGATCCAAGACCATGTGTTTCATGGCCAGTTATCTTAAATGACTTTTTATTGACATCGTCAACGATGTAACCCTCATCAGAGCTATTCATGAAAACCATTCCAATTATAGCACATCAACGTCTTCAAGATAGAAGTCACCCATGATTGCGAGACTTTGAACCAGTTTTTCTCAAAAGAAGTATTTTAGATCTCTTTTGACTATGTTTAACGCCATATGACAATCGAATACCAACAGCACACACGGCATTTCCTATGACGACTATTCTGGTGGATATTTCATATTACATCAGAAATAGGTTGTCACAATGGACATTTCCACCCAGTAAATCCGTGACAACAACTTGCGGATTTTTCAGTATGGAATATTCATCAACAAGAAGATGAACGTGATATTGTTTGCAAAATTCTACAATACCCTTGAAATAAACAATCTGAGAGAAATGAGTCTAGACTATTAAACACGGAAATAAAGAAACAAGAACAGGAACTTCAGCATCCGATATATAATCAAAGTGTGAAACAACGAGGCAAAGAACGAGAAGTTAAAGATAAAGACACAGCATTGACACGATAATCGGAAGAAAAGAATATCTTTGTGATTTACTTTTGCTATACACCGTGACATATATTACACTCCTGTTGTGGTGGTTTTAGGACTGTGAACACCCGCTGAAATATGATGATAATACGCCCCAAAAATCTAATTTCCATATTACTGACGAAATTTTTTTGAAATATTGTTATAAAACTACAGGTTTATTTTAAAAATCAAATTTATTTAAAAATAATCTGCTTTAATTATAATCTGTTTGAAACAAACTTCAAAATTTTATAGCTTGTGGGCCCGGTGAGAACGTATATATCTCACCTCGTTAAGGCCGCTATTATCTCCCGACGAGAGGACAATGTTATAGATGTCAAGTCGATTATTTTGGTCGAGAATAACATTACGAATGTCTGAAGACGTGTCAAGAATAAAACGTGGAATAATATCTGGATACAGTTTGTAATCTCTTCGAATAAAGAAAATATTAAACGAGTGGTATAAAGATTTCCTTCAACATTCTAAATCACAACAAACTATCACTGAGTCCAAACGTGTCAAAATTATTTTGCATCAGTGCAAGAATCTTCCTTCTCCATTTATTTACTAGTTTAAAAATATTTAAAGTTTAAAATCATTATCTATCATAACTGATGAAGTCAGTGGCTCTTAAAGAATGAAATCTGGTAACTCCATTAACTCGTAATTTAGATAAGAGTTCGTTTATGGCACCCTATAAACCAGTGATCTGCCCCAAAGATGAACACCTCATCAAAATCCAATGACGTTCATGCTTACAAGATGAACACACTTGGTCAGCTGTCTACTTTCTGAAGGACAACATTGCGGAATATTTTGATTCGTATGGAATACAACTTACAGAAGGGAAAAGTTGCTTTTCCGACCCAGTTCAATAACGTGAGATAACAAGGATCAGATTCGATGGTGCGTGGACGATGTTTTGTATATTTTTTTTTTATCAGCAAAGCCTTGGATTCCTTGTCAACTACGTAAATACTTTCATTGCTGAATCCCGATTTATGGTATTGCACTGCAACTAATATCTTGGTTTATTTTATATGTTATTCAGCGAATTTACGCATTGTATGTGAAGAGGGTAAATGGTCATGTCGCACATTGAGCATGTCGCACCCTAGTCAAGTCACACACTAATCAAGTTATGTTGCACCAAATGCTAAAGTTATGTCGCACTAAAATAGTATACGTCAGAATAAAATGATTGAAGGAATGAAAAAAAAAATTAGAAGAATTACGAAGTAAAATTACCTCAATGAAAAAATGTTGCTATTTAATAATGTCTTTTATTTCCTGTTATTATTATACCGAACAATAACATAATGACCTGCATAGTTGATAAATCAAAAATCTCTCCAAATCAGAGTAAAAAGTCTTCATTGGCTATAACTACTAGATCTGGTTAAATATCATGAATGTTATTTTGTACACATTTATATGAGCAGAGTAACATAGTTCAGAGTATATTTTATAGTTCAGCATATGCGTCACATTGCGCATACTAGTATTCTTATGTTTGCTGCAAAACAAGCTCATTTAAATTGCTGAAAGCAGACACCAGCTGAAAAATGGCCATGTTTCCGTCGTTAAAATTGTCCCAATAAGTAAACAATTTTGCTTGCATTTCTTTGTATATTTTTCTCTGTTGTTTAATAAGTTTCCTTTCATACAAGAGTCACAGCTGAATACTTACAAACTGGACCTCCTTAAATAAACAGCCAATCAGCATTTACATTGGAAGTTTTCACCTCTTTGCAGCTGAATTGAGCCTGTGATGCCAACTCTCAAGATCGTTGTTAGTCGTTGTTGGCTGCATATATACGAACCAAAGAGAATGGATGAATAATGAATTTGTGATCCATTGCATTTCTATGTAGCTACATAGATCAGGTAAGTGTCTGTTATTGGTGGTTTTCTCTTGCAGTGCAACAAAGGTTGGCTGTATGTATTCCTGTGGTAAAAATGGCAGAGCCATTAATATTTGGATGAAACTATGAATTGACTGGTTAACTTTATATAAGGTTTCTGAAGGCCGATCTTCCCATTCTTCCATCAGATTGCCAGAGTCCAATGAAACACACAACCTTGCATCTGACATCATTCCTTTCTACATAGCTGCGTCAAGTCTGCTACTTTTTTTCATTTTTGGTTTTAGTGTGAATCTTATTTGTAATAAATTTTAGCACGTTTCTATAATCTTTCCTTTTTCCCATACATCAACGCAAAAGCTAGGAAACTTGTTTTATTTCTCCGTCTTACGAAGGTGTGCACACAAAATAATTGGGTAAATGTTGGTTTGATCACATAGAAAGAGGCGTCTGTATACCATGTTTTTGCCTTTAGTAAAATTCCAACATTTAATGTGTAGCAAAAAGTAAAGGGCGTCGATCTGTGCTTTTAATGTCTTTCTGAAGAAATAGCTCTGGTATGTTTTCAATCTCTAAATCAAATTCCAGATCAGTAGGATCCACCGGACGTCTTCTTGGACTGGTTCATTCACAGGTAGCAAGTTCACAATACATTCATTAACAATTGTTATAGACTTCGTTGATTGCACGTTTTGTTTTTATGTTGTTTTTTTTTTAAATTTACGTCGGAATTTATTTTATGAAATGTCTTCATAAAAGGTTTCATAGGATGACACTGTCCGTATGTTCCTGGTGAAAAATTATCAGCATCTCTATCTATAAATGTAGCTTTACGTCTGGTGTGCTTGTTTCTCATAACACATTACCAGTATGTAGCAGAGGCATTTTGGCGCTTAGAGTTGTAGGAAAAGCAGTTGCTGTTGACTAACTTATCTGTCATTCTTTCTGATGATTGAGCTATAATTTCGTAAGTTACTGCATCGTCGCCAGTAGCATACAAATTTGAGGCTACTATGGATAGTCTTGTATCTAAATATGAGGTTTCATCCTTCCCAAGGTTCATTGGTTGCTGATGTCATCATCAACAACAGGATCAATGCTGTCTTAAAGTGGATCAGTATTAATTGAGATAGTAGAAGATTTATCATATCGCCCCATATCACAATCCGTATCATGATTGTTCTCAGTGTTCAGTCTGCTACTTGCAAAACGGGGTTCACCAATTTCAGATAGAATTACAATTATGGTATGTCCAGCGTAAATTAAGTTGTCCCCTTACAGATAATCCGTAGTCTTTTAATGAAATCCCAGTAGCACAAATTCTGTGTTGCCACTTATTGCAGTCATCACATTGGATTGCATGTTGACTCTGTATAACTGCCATTTCACAGTGTAAGCATGCAGTATTACTAGCTATTTTGGAAAGAAATGATTGGGGTAAAGTAAAAATCTAACATTTTATACCTAATCGAAGTGTCATTTTTACAATTCAAGTGTGAAACAAAGCAATCGAAAGTAAATGTAATGTATACGGGTGTATTCAACATATTCTGGGGGAAATTAAACAATAAATATTGTATAGCGATGAAATGTACTTGCTTTCAACATCTCTCCATCGATGGGCTTGTGCAAGTGCTGGAATTATATCCCTCAATTAAAAAAAGAAGTTGTGCAAGATTACTCCCCTTGTTTAGATGGCGCTGCTTCGATATCGTCGCCATGTTTGTATCTCATAGCAACATGTAAATTTCAAAGGGGTTTTGTTGTAGTGCATGCAAAGAAGTGCATGGATAGAGGCATCCACTAGAAGTTTAGATCAGAAACTTGAATTATAGAAAGAATTAGACAGCATGTCGAACCAACATAAAGACGTCGGTGACGTCGCTGTGGATGTTCCACGACTGGAAATTGATTCAATACTTGGGTTAAATGGTAAGATTTCATCGCTTAATAAACGATCATGTAACATCGTCAGTATCGGATTTAGGCATAAGCTAAAAAACAAGCTACATCTTAAGGCACCAAAGTTTAAACTCAGTCTGAAGGGGCCCCTCAAATTTATTTTATATCAAATATAGCCTCTATAGCTTCCCATAGCGTAGGGTCTCGCTTTGTCTAAATCCGGCACTGAACATCGTGTTGTCGTTTAGGAGGATACATGTAAACGGTCATTTTTAACTTCACATAGCAATTTAAACATACAATAATTTATTTCGGGGTTGAGTTTTCATATGTTATCAGGAAAGTTGCTAATCATAAGATACTATAACTTCTCGAGTTGTTTTCTACAATCATCAGTGGACAATTTTGTGTTACATTATTAATAAGTGAGTTACTAATTCCACCTACTTTTTTAACTAGAGATATGTGCCATAACAGTAGGAATTGGTATTGGAAGGTAAGGTTGGGCGACTGTGTTTATTATGGAAAAGTCGGAATTGTCAGAGAAAACTTGCTAAGATGGTGTTACATATCCTGTTTGTGTTGCTTATGCCATTGTCAGGCATTTATTTATCCATTGTTGCAGCTTGTTAAAATTGGAATAATGTTTATAATGTGTGCTTTGTAATTATTTTTCATATGCTTGTTTTGACTGTTTTCTAACATATTAATTTTATGAACTGATCTTTATCTTTTATGAATTCATCTTTATTTTTTTGTTTTCCATATATTTGGTATATTTTTTTTATATATGCTGTCTCATTTCTCTGACAGCTGACATAGTTTGACATTGATCCAAGGAAGATTATTATTAGTTTTTTTGAGTGGGATTTGCTGATTTATTCCATTGTTTAGGACTGCCATAAAATTCTATCAAATCTCTTCAACACCAACTAGGTTTTGACTACAGCTTATGATAAAAGTCATGCTTTGTTTTAGTTGAATCTTATTAGCTTTCATGTATAATGCTATCTTGTGTCTGATAATAAACAAGATGTACATTTCTTTTATACTTTACCATTTTCTATTTACAAAATTAAAAATATAATGTAGGTGGTGCATGGTTTTATGCTATTAAAATAGTGTTTCATATCTATGAGGTTTTACATTATTATGAAGTATATAAGAATCAAAGGAGTTAGTCTGTAACATAAAAAAATGACAATTAAATAGCAATGTAAATGTCATAAAGACTGTCTATTGCCATTTAATAGGAGTATTCTTAGCATTTAAATGATTTTACCTTGCAAATAGAAAATGACAACCTCTTTGATGTGTTTTATTAGTTACACAGAAAAATGCTTGCATTAGCATATCTTCAGCATACTATAATGATGTTACTTCATGAATAAAAATTTTAACTTGTTTCATTGATGCATGTCCTGTTTATTACTTGAACATTAACATTTGAACAAAAATTATCATAAAAAATTGCATGTACACTGTATTAGCTAATCTCAAGATATGGAAATTCTTCACTCACTGTAAATTTTAGTAAATTTTTTTATACCGTGCAAGTTCATAGATGTAATATTTTGTATGACATAGTTTTCAAAGAGTACATACATGATAACTGCATCATGATCTGATCAAGGAGAGCAAATAATCTGTGTTATCTAAAACAAAATCTTGTCTTCTATTTTGTTTGCTAATAACAGGAATTGATAGTACTTTTGTACTAGATGTATATTTTCAAGGAGGGTGTAATTTACACAAAGTGTCAGTGAGACAAATCAGATGTAATAATCATGTGTGGGTGATCTGTGCTGCTCTTTTCTTATTAATTGTAAAACTGCTGGTAAATCATCATATTGATATAAATTACCTATTGTATGTAATTATGAAAATTTCAAGTTCAAAGACAGTTGAAAACTCCTTCAGAATAATATTATGTTTTGATAAATAGGTACAGAATGTTAAAAAAATAATTTTTGTCTTGAGTAAGCAGTTTTAAACATTGACAACATGGTAAGGAATATCATTGGAGACAGAATCCACAAATATGAAATAACCCTCAAAATCTTACTAAAATTTTTAAAAATTCAGTATGGTTGTTTAATGTAATTACCTCTACTCCAAAAACTAAATCTATTGAAAATCTATTAGACACCAAATTCTAAAAAGAGTTACAGCAAGGGATCACTTGTGTCAGGGATTGATTGAGATAGATACAATAAACTGATGATGAGCAGTGCAAAACTAGTATCTAACTAGCCGGAGCACTTTCAACTCTTAATCAGTCTTTTTCAAAGGCATATACAAAACGCAGACAAAACAAACAAATAAAACATAGAAAATGTTGTGTTTGTAAAACCTTACATGGCTGTTACATGAATTAAACCTATAAATGTATTATGTCTCAACCAGCCTATATAGACTTGTTGCAGATACAAGTATCCACAACAACTCAATATATGCTGGTTGAGACAAGTATCCACAACAAGTCTATATACTAGTATCTGCAACAATGTTTTTTAATTAAATACTTGTATTTATCTCAATTCAGGAAAAGTTCATGGTGGAATGAAAGTTCATCCAAACCGACAGCACCTTATATATCCTCTTGGATGTGCAGTCGTTATTGAAGATATCAGCACCAATAAACAGGAATCTTTGTGGGGACATACAGATTATGTGACATGCATAGGAGTCTCCAACAGTGGCAAATATATTGCCTCAGGTCAACGTACTCACATGGGGTTCAAGGTACTAGTATCATGGCGTGTGGTAGTTAACTATCAGTCAAAATAAACTCATATGCATCCATCCTGTCCTCATTGGGAATATTGTTGTGAAATCAGATTTTAGAAAAACTTAATAATTAAGATAAAAACAAACTATTAATTTTTATTTGTGTATTGAATGAATATACTGAGAATTAAAAAGTATATATCAAATTTGTATTGAAATCTGCTCTTAATATATATGTTCAATTAATTTCATATATTAGTATATGTAATCTGGTCTGTGAGAGTAAACAATGAAGTATAAGTTGTGACATTGATGTGTAAAATCTGGTCTATTAATGATACATTGGTCTACAGATTCACTGTTGCAATTCTGATTTGGAATCATTGAAAACAAAAATCATACAGAACAACATTGTTGAACAAAGCAGTGTACAATAAAGATGATTTCTGATTTAGAGATAACATAGGAAACAATTTATGAGGCTGTCTAATTCATTGAACCTATACCAGAAAGCTACCACATTTCATTTTATCAAGATCATTATTACTGATTGTTAAATTATAAACAAAAAATGTTAGCAAGATAATGCAAAGTATTGCTAAGAAGAGTTTTTTAGAACTGAAGTCAAATTATATCCAAAGTTTTTAGTAAAATCTGAGTAACTTTTAGCCAGTTGTCTACTAGTCCCATAACTGAAACCGATGAAAAGCTTGCAAATATGGCAGTATCCCATGGATTTGGAAAATTGTTGATTGCTTAAAAGTGATAAACTATCCTTTACAACTGTGCCAAACTGCAAAACATTAGCAAATATTAAATTTTTCTATACATTTTACATTTATTAAAATTGTTTTGTAACAAGTAATTCATGTTTAAGATTGATACAATTGGACTCTATAGAGCTCAAGAATTATAGTTTAAAAAAAGGGGCTAGAAAATGAGACACCATGCAATTTTTTTTAACATCATTGTAATGTTATAATATTTATAGCAATGTGATTAAGGTAAATGACTTTTCATATGTAAATTGTGCATATTTACCATGATGTCAATGATTATTCTTAGTCAGATATTAAATCTTAAATTTTTTCTTGTTCTTTTTCTCTTTTCATTTTGATCTTCTTTGTACTATCAAACATTAAAAGGATTTGAATATTTTTTAACTAAAAACACACTGCAAACATGTATTTTGGGGGATTTGAGACCATGTCAAACCTGTAGATTCAAAATTTTCTGAAATCATATTGCTGGTATTTTTGACTTCAGTTTTAAATGGAAAACAGTCATAACATCCTTTTCTCTTTCTTATACAAGTCAAATTAATTTGACTTTATGAGAGAAACTGGGATGTAATTATCGGTGGTACTTCCCAAATGGTTAGATGTGTTTTCTTCAGACAAACATCTAGCAAGACATGTGAAGAGTGGATCCTTATAAAATGATATGTGTTTACAAATAGCTCTCAGCAATATTTTAGTATCATTGAAATACATGTGCTTTTAATTTTAAAGTTATTCTTGCAACTTCTTAGACTAGATACAGTTGGGATCCAAAATGTTGGTCTTTTTTGTAGATGTGATCAGAATAATGTGGTTTGTTTGGCATTTTAACTACCCTAACATTTGAATGTTTGAATATTATTATATATGCCCAGCCTGTTGAGGAATCCATTTTACAAGTTTTGCTGTAGTTTTATATATTATTCACAAAATTTGTTGTTTTCTTCACAGGCTGAGGTAATCATATGGGACTATGAGAAGAGGAAGGCCATACATGCTTTGACACTGCATAAGGTGAAAGTGGAGGCAGTCGCATTCTCTCCCAATGATTTATATCTTGCTACTTTGGGAGGCAAAGATGATGGAAGGTATGTAAAATGCAACAATCACATGATTAGATTGTATTTTTTTTTGTTGTCCTCATTAATTCTAGGTAAATATCAATGGTACATGTCAAGCAGCTGTAAACAGTATGAAATTTCTTTACAGTATTCAGTGATGTTTTGGGTGCTGAGTGAGCAATGAGATACATAAATTTCAAAATCAGAATCATGCAATATTTCCAATTTTAGTAATTCATTTCTGAAAAATTATTCACAATCACCCTAGAAAAATCTTTGTATTATTAATCTCATTTTGTAGAATAAAATGGTCTATTGCATGTGTCCCTTATAGTTCAGCATGTCTGTATGTATTCATTACCTTATAGTTCAGCATGTCTGTATGTATTTATTACTTTTAGAACTGAATTGTAGGGATGCTCACTTTTGTTGTAACCAGCATAATGTTAGTAAATTAAATTATAACTGAATTTCACAACAGGTTTTTGAAGTTTCAAAATTTTTTCTTCAGTGTTGTGATCTGGAATGTAGCTACTGGGGAGTCCATCTGTGGTCATCCAGCTCAGGTAGAGAGTGCTGGAAACACACTGTGTCTGGCTTTCTCCAACGTTAATGATAATGTCTTTGTGACTGGTGGAGAGTAAGTATATATGTATATTCAAATGATCTATAGGTGGTTCACAATTACCTCCCTTGAAAAGGTCTGTGTATCTTTAATGTCAGTTTCCATAACATAAGTGTCAAGGAAATATAACCCAAGTGTTCCCTGCAGAATTGCAACACCTAGTTGACAGATATCTATATACACATAGATCACAAACTAGTATTTGAGATATTCAGGTTTCTGAAAACCCCAAAAATGCCCACAGAATTGAAATTGTTGGTAATCTTTTGCCTTACATGTATTCTGTAAGAATAACCTTTATGATAGATAACAATAATTATAACCAGGATAAATTTAAAAGCTTTTCATGTCATTTTTTTTTCAATTTAGAAAAGCAGGATAATTCACATTAAATAGCATCATTTAGTAACAAAACTATTGTTTATCATCACAATATGCACACAATTTTCAAGGGTGAATGTTGCTGGTAAGCAACATCAAAATTAACGTATGTAAATCAAATGTTCAGAGAGACCTTTGTTAGTACAGTGTAATCATTCAAAATCCTTAACAGTTTAAGTTTCTTTTTTAATAGGATTCACACAATTATAATAATATAAGGAAATTCATAAATAAAAAATTAAATTTTTCATGTGAATATTTACCCCAAAAATGATAAAAATATTATACTTTTTTTAACAAATGCATATTTAAAATTTTTTGATGGATGCTGATATAAGACCTGCCAGATGTGACCTAATGTAATTGGAAACAATACATTCAGTCTTTGAAACAAATAATATCCTTTATGAGCCAGAATTGCTTATAGGCTCTGCATATTTTAAGAAAATAATTGGGTTTACATCGAAATGGTATCATGCATAGTGTTTTATGAATGCTGAATTAACATCAGTATTACTTGTTTGTATTGCAGAGTTTGTTATTACAGGATGAAATTACCATCATCCAAATACTAGGACTTCATCCTGTTACAGATGAACCTCTGTTGTGAAATTTGGAAAGAATCCAGAGACCCAATCTGCTGACCATGTCTCTAGCACATGTGATGTACTCATAATTTTCTTGAGTGCCATTTACTATTACAAGTTTGTAAAGTTGCTCTGAGAATAAATACCTACACTAGTGATAAATTATGTCTCAAGGCAGTAATATGTTATTTCATATTTGTCAGTTCTTGTTTCTCTCATTCTTATATTTTTTTTTTAAAAATTAAGCTCTTTTGAAGTCTTTTCATTTGTTTGTTGTCAGCAATGTTGCCAATGCTCCTTCCTCCACCCCACCCCATCATGTGTAGGTGATCAGTCTTTCTCTTTTCTTATTAATTGTATTCTGTATTATACCGATCATTGCCTAAGCTGAGACATATTCTTATCAGATGTTTCTTTTATTAATAAATGTCCTTGTATGCTCTCCTTTTTGGTTTGGATTAGTGGGTCATCCACCAGCTTCAAGATGTTGTATACTTAGGGATGAATTTCCTCAAAAACAATGGATTACTCTGTGCACCACTGGACAGAGTGAACATGATCTTGGCATGCTTGCAAGTACCGAGATCTCTGAACTGGTTGTCAGTTTGGCTATTTCTTTCTATTCTGGTGACCTTGAATTCTGCAGCAGACCTGGTTTCCCTAGAAAGACTTTACTTGCACTTTATCTATTTTTCCCACTTTTGTAGACTGGCAACTGCACTGGGACCTCCTAAATGCTTGGACTTTCAACATCACTTGAATTGGTGGGAAAATCAGGACAAGTTTCAGACTGGAGCCCCCAAGCACATGCCCTGCAAACCATAATTATTTATATCCACAAATGTATCAGGTTTGGGGTGGAGCACTCATTTAGAGCCAGAAGGATTCATTCTTTATTGTCCCTAGAAGAATCAGTCCTCAACAAAGGTAGTCTCAAAATAAGTCGCTGTATGATGGTTTCCTCTGACAACATGTCTGTCAGGCAACAAGTCCAGAGATTTGCCCTTTCTCTCAGCATGGAGGTTAGGAATCCTCTTAGCTTGGCGACCTCAAAGAGGTCATGATTCAAGTTTGTCACATCTCCAGTTTAAGATCAGAGAGCCTGGGCAGTGAGTGTTGTTGACTTGAAGTAGAATTGCTTGTCTGTTTCCATACACCTTCCCACCCTTCAGAATGACTTTGCAAGTGCTTCAGAAAGTCAGGACTTCTACTACTCAGCTCATCTTGATAGTTTCTATGTGACATCTACCATCATGTTTCAGCAATCTTCTCAACTTTTTGATTGACCAGCCCAGGCCATTACCTCAGAGGAGGGACCATCTGTCTTTGCATAGTAGCTCCCTTCTTCATAATAACACACATATTCTCTACCTTAACACTTATCTTACCTCACTTGTTCCATCTGCATGGATAAGTTTTTGAAAAAGTTGCTGAGTGTATCCTTCAGGCCAGGAATTGTCTCTATGTCTCTGAGTCAAAAGTTTATGATGCCAAGTGGAGATCTTTTGTGATTACCAAAATACTCTGAAGGTGCAAGATTCTTACAGTAAGGGTGAATATTCTTGTTTTGAAGTCATCAGCCTCCCACTGCACTGGCAAATTAATCTATGCAATACTCAACTGGCTATGTATTATTGTGATAAAATGTATTTTTATTGTGTGTGTGTGTGGTTAAACTAATTTTAATGATGTAATATCCTGTTGGTGTTGCCAGATTCCCTCCTCACTGCCCACTCTGAGTAGTCTGGTACTGAAAAGATAAGGACAATGGAGCATGCATTGGGGAAGCAGACTGGTCTGTGTTATGTTTTGGAGTTTTGGATTCTTTCAAGAATTTAGTATGGAAGTTAATCTATGAGAGGATGAATTCTTATTATTTGAACTAGGGTAATTCCAATCTGAAATAAGAAGCTATGCAACACTAACAGTTAAGTATTAGATCACTGAAGTGCACACACACACACACACACACACACACACACACACACACACACACAAAAACACACACACACACACAGAGTTTTAGTATCTTGTAGAATGGTTGATGGTCCATGTGTAGATCATGTTAAAGGCTTCAGACTATTCTATCCTCATTCTTCTTTCAGTGGCACATTGAGAGTCTGGGAACTGGATTTAGAAAACAGAAAAATCAGGCCAAAGGAAGTTACTATGGGACAGATAAAGAGAGTTATCACATGTATAGAGGTACAGAAAACTCCTACATTAATCACTGAAACAAGATGGATGTTGTAAATACATAATGATAGTGTTTAAATATTTACATTTATTCTTCACAGAAGGAATAGATGCATAAAATATGTGAAAAATATTTGATTTGAAAATTACCTGATATCTGAAGAATCAGAATTTTTTTTAACCATGCACACTAAATTTCATGGATTGGTAGTTTTTAAACATGTTTATCGATCTAAGTTTCTTAATTTAAATAGGCACCAAAATGTAGCATTTAAATGCTTATTTACAAACTGGTCATACTGTTAAAAAAATGAATTTAATTATATTTTGTACCTAATTTTTAGATGGCTGATGATTTTGAAACTGAAACTGGAAATCCTCCATTTTTCTTCTGTGGCACAACAACTGGAGATGTGTTGGCTATAAACATGAAGACCAAGTTATTCCAATTCCTTGGTCCAGAAAAAGATAAGCTCAGTCTTGGTGTAACATCATTAGCACTTCTAAAGACCGGCGAGTTCTTACTTGGTGCTGGAGATGGCACACTGGCCCTTGCCAAATTTATCAAGCCGGCAGAACAGATAAAGAAAGCCACCCCTTCAATGAAAATAATAAAGTGAGTATAACATTGCATTCATCAAATGCCAATAATTAGTTTCATGTAGTATTTTGATAGACTGTTATATAAACTAGATGTGATGGAGTGTTATGCTGTTCTAGCTTTGATACAATGTTCTGCTTGGGGGATATAGTGTAAGTATATTTTGTAACTGGATTTATTTTTCTACAATCAAATTTACTATGGCATTAATCTTTAATCTCTAGATCTTACCTGTCCTATTTCTTGACATTGTTGGATTTTATTTCCTAGCTTAAATGGCAGGTGAGTGGGAACTGCAGCATTGCATGTGATGTAAGCAATTGACTTTCCATGATAAATTAAAAGCAGATATTTAGTTGATTAAACTGATCATTATATCATACAAATACTATCAATCATGTTTTCTACTTCGTGCAGTATTTTGCGATATTGAACACCTTAATAATGCATGACACATGTCTAAAAATAGTATAGAGATCAGAAAAACACATGCAGTTGAGTCGAGACGAGTCTCTCCCTGCACAGATCAAATTTAGTTTGTGTGGAATTGACATGGCTAATAAATCCAGTCCATGACCAGCAGAATTCAGTAGAATAGAAAAGTCCATAACCAGCAGAATTTAGTAGAATAAAAAAAAGAACCTAAATTCCATCCATTCTAGACCATCTGGAAATGTTCTTGCAGTGCAAATTTCTATTTTAAGTGCCATATTTAAAAAAAAGCTCACTCCATATTAATAGAGTCAATGGTTACCAAGTCTTGACCTAAAAGTGTTAAAATATTAGGGTGAAAAAGTTTGTGTTGGAGACTCTTGTAAGTCACTAATCTCCTTGTTTAGTGTAATTGTTGAACAATCACACTTATAAGCAAGAATATATGGTAACGGTCATGAACCTTGCACTGAATAGAAAAGACTGTTGTTAGAGTGGACATTTTCAATATAAGGTCATCCCTTCTGCAAAGACAAGGTGGTCATATGATGAGATGTGCATTTTTCTCATAAAGGAATGTGAACTTTGATACAGTAATTTAAACATGTTTTTCAGTGAATTTGTTACTTATTACTACCTAAAACTTATTCACAGGAAATGGAAGGACCCTGAAAACAAAAACAGGGCAAGTGCCATCACATCCATAGCTCTCAGAGGAATTGGGCATCAGGTAAAATTCATGATTAAATGTCTTTGCATCTCCCTGCCTATAGGACCTTGTTTGAGTTCAAATTTGACACCTATGTGGCATTTTGAAAATGATTTTATTTTTAAGGAATTTTGCTATTTGTTTATTGTAGTTAATTGTCTGTAGTCCAGCATGTTCTGAAGTAAAATTTTTTAACAAAGAAACATTAGTTATCTTAAGAAAAAAATGTAAAATTGAACTAGTCAGATGGGATAAAGCTTTTTATATTCTACTGGAAACCAGGAGTAAGGTGAAAATATTTGCACCATGTTAAAACCTAATTGGGACCTTGATTTTCTCTGATAATAGAAAATGTTATTTCATATATATGTTATCTCATATATATATATATATATATATATATATATATATATATATATATATATATATATATATATATATATATTTATATATATATATATATATATATATATATATATATATATATATATATATATATATATATATATATATTTAGATCATAAATAATTGCATTTTAAGGTTTGAAGCAGAGTTTGTCTGCTAATTTGTTTAATCCGGTTGTGTATTGCCAGAAGTTTTATGACATACTTATATAATTACACCCAGTTTATAAGTGACATGTTATATTTAAGACCTTCTTTGAGTTCCTGTACTCTGCTTAACAATTTTGTTAACAGAAATTCCAATACTGGATTTTGTCTCTTGATAATTGACAAGTCATATTCATAGATTATATGATGTAATGATATAATTTATGATTCAATCAGTTAACTTTTTAAATGGTATGAAAAAAAATTTCTAGAGAACAACAGCACAAATGTTTTTGGGTAGCTTCCTAAAATATATTGTTGAATTATTTGCATTTTTAGTATTTCTTTTTCAGTTCTTTGTTGTGACAGATAATTCCCAGCTGTACAAATTCAACTTTGCAGAATTCTCATGTGAACTGATAAAAACTTGTCATTCCACAACAGTTCATGATGTATGCTTCCCATAGTAAGTATTCTAAATTTCTTATTATAGTTTTTATTTGGTTTCTCAATTCATCAATAACAAAAGAAGATTAAAAAATTATGTTGAGTTTCCTTTTTTGCCACCACCTTATTTCGTGGAAGGGGCAAAGTGTTGCTATTGACATCTGTCTTGTCCCATTATGTCAATTGTGAATGATTTCATTGGTGATCACAGTTACTTTTTAAGGACTTTATAGACTAATATCAAAATTAGTTTAAGGCTCTATGTCATAAAAATCTATATATATATATATATGTGGTTTTCACAATAGTACTTATAATATATAGTTGGTCCTATTAGAAATATGGTATTGTCAGCATAGCGGCCATTGTAAATATCTTGCTATCATTATTCTTCTTGAGGTCATATCAACACAGGGTTTTAACTACAAGAGCTGTTAGCATCTGATTGTTCTTAAATGAGAGGACGTTGGTCAAGCATCCAATATAGTGGTCATTTTGAAATGTTTTAATGAAAATGGTACTCATTTGACATCTAGTAACACATTATAGTGGTTGTCTAGAAAATATTTTTGTCCCTTCTCATTTTTCATTATGATAATAACTTGTGCTTTTCACTAAAGCAAGTTTTACAATATTTTATTGGTTCTGAAAAAAAAATTATGCAGATCTGAACTCCCTGTGAACAAGTTTTTTAAAACCAGACCTAAGTGAGTTTGAGATCAAGTAAAAAATTATTGTGCGTTTACTTCACTGAGCTTATGAACACAATCACTTGTACTAGTAAATATTGGTTTAAACTTTGTTTTCAGTTGCATTTGAATGAACAAGTTGATAATCAATACCTGTACAAAGATTTTAAGATATAAAATCTTTACTAAGGATTTTTTTTTATTGCATTTACAGCTACATGTATCTTGTAACTCAGAGATGGCTTTAATACTCAGCATCTTTGAAACAATAACAGGACAGAAGAAACAAAACTGATCATGGATTTCCGGAAATTCATTTTGGCCATCATCACTAAAACATATGCTTTTGTCACAATAATAATTTGACAAACATTCTGTTGCAAAGATGCTAAAGTTAAAAATTCCCCAACATTTTTATTTTAATATGCAGCAACCAAATAATGCCAGGGATGATAGCTGTGATTCACTGTAAATCACACAAGAAGCATGAAAGTTACAAGCATACATACACCAAAGTAATGAGCATACAAGTTGAAAGAAGCAATTTCTTTAGATGTATACCAAGTACATATTAGCAATATAAACAAGATTAATATATAAACAACTGATCATTTTCATCAGAGGATTTTATATTGAATTTGAAAAAATAATGAATAAGAAGAAAAAGAAAAATTGAAAATAATTACTGTAAAAGACTAATATCTTCTTGCAAGCACTATCTTCACAAGCATGAATATTTCTATACATTATTTTTGTGGAGCTGTTGTGACTCTGGTTAGCAGGCCAGAAGGGTGTAGGTTTGTATTCTACCATCAGATCAGCCTGTGTCAACTACCACAGTGTCTCATTGGACAAGGCAAGGCACTTAATCCAATTGCATGGCACTAAATAACTTTCTTGTGATGATGTGCCATAAAGCACTAAATCAAACCAAATACATTATTTCTTATATGTTGTGCCAATGAGACAAAAAAAACTTGTTATAGAAAAAGTATGCATATAGTGACAAACTGTTACTACATTCTAACTTTTTGTCTTCTTTGCTAATACAAAAGTATTCAGTTGGGCTGTACCTTAAGTCAGTTTTACAAAATGCTCAGTTACATGTATTTCCATCTTATACTTCATTCTGAAATCAAAGATAACTGTAAAGTTTCTGACAAAGTAGGATTTATTTCTTTATTTATTAATGATGTATGAATTTGTTCCAGACAAGAATTTATCACTATTTGGTACTGAACATAGTCATAAGTTTTTCCACTTTTATTCTGAATATAAAATTTGTATCCCTTTACAACATTAAAAATTTAAGTATTTTTTTTTAAATCCAGAATTTTTTGTAGTAGTTGTATGCATCAGGCTTTCTCATGCAATTCAAAAATATTTCATGCATTTCCAGGCATTATTCCCTTTAAAGATCCTTACCTTACTTCAAATTGGGGGCCTCATTACAGTTACACTGTTCCAGAGTCACAGTGCTACTTTCACTTCGTTTGGGCCATTGCCAAGTTTTCATTCATTCAAAACTTTGCTTTTGAACCCCAATTTGTGTTAGTGCTTAAATGTAAATGACTATTATGGAGGCCAGTATTAATGGTGGAGGAAGAACTCTGGAAAACCCAGGGAAGAACCACCGACCCATGAGAAGCTACTGGCAGGCTTTCTCACTTACCCACGCTAGCCGAGTCTGGACTCGAACTCATGCAGACAGAGGTGAGATGGCAGTGATCCGTAATGGTCATCGCTTTAGACCACTCAGTCCCTGGAAAAATGTTAAACTCCTTCAAAACTTGCTTTGATGGCATTGGCAAGGATAGTCAGAGGTGGATAATTTTTTATGAAGTTTAACCTTGTAACACCATTAGTTTGCTAAAAGGTATGAAAAATCTTTTTATCCATTGAAGCAGAAAATTTGTTATGTCCTTAATTTGTAGAAGGTTAATTAAGAGTAGCCATTGTTTTCAGATTGATTGAAAATGCTATGTCCCCCAGAAATCAATATCAGTACAGACCATGACAAATATTTAATAATGCTGCATTATTGTGATTTACAATATATTCCTTGTTAAATCATGTTGTAAAATATTTTTTTTTTTTTTACAGTGGTGCATCTGAGCTCATTGCCACATGTCAGTATGAAGAAATCCGAATCTGGGAACTGAAAGGAAAGAAGGAATTGAGAAGACTAAAAGTTCAGAATATGACATGCAGTGCCATTGAAATAACAAGAGATGGCAAGAAAATTGTTAGTGGTAAGTAGATTTTAAAAAATTATGTATTTTCTATGCATTATATTAACAGATATAGGGCATGTAATTAGGTCTTATTTTAATAGGAATGGTTTTGATGAAACATGCTGTGTTGACTAGATTGTAGATAGTTTGAATGTGCTAATTTTGACAATATTATATACCAACACAATTTAGGTATTTTTTTCCTGCTTTTTTTAAATGGAATTGTACAAGTTTTTTTTGGTGCCTAAATAAATATAAAATATTTCATAGTAGAAGAGGTGTGCATTTCCTTGAGAGAATTACTGCACAATACAATCACTAACATAAGAAAGAATTCACAATTCCCAGGGGGCCCTGAGTGGCCGAGTGGTCTAAAGTGCTGTCCGTTATGGATCACTGCCATCTCACCTCTGTCTGCGTGTGTTCGAGTCTAGGATTCGGCGAATGTGGATATGTGAGAAAACTTGCCAGTAGCTTCTCGTGGGTCGTGGTTCTTTCCGGTGATTTCCCGGTTTCTTCCTCCACCATTAATACTGGCCGCCATGAATAGCCTATCGTGTGCTGAAAAATGGCGTTAAGCCCAACAACAATCACAATTCCCATTCCTAGTAAACAGAACTTTGAAAGCATTGATTTGCATTGTCATTTTACATCATTACTTTTTATAACTAAATTTAAACATGCCTTAGCATATATCTCCATTTAGAAGACCCCCTACTCATGAAGGAAACATTTACCAAACCCTTTTCCTTCATAGCATATACAAATTTACCCTCATTATAAAAGACATCTTGTCCAAAGAGGACAAATTACGTGCTCTTTGATTGTGTTCTGCAAGATCAGTATATTTGAATTTGTTATTCTATAATTGCTTGTTACCAGGAGAGAACTATAGTGTTGTTTGGTTTCAGTATAGTGCCCAAGTCAAATTTAGGTGTGGGCACTTTACTCCTCCAGACAGCAATGTAGAGGATATTTCCCAATATAGAAGTCAGTAATAGATTTTGTACATCACATAAACTTATATAACATTGACTTGCAGCAATTGTGCCATCTAGAATATTTAATTCATTTAGTCAAGTATAGTAACCCATAGTCATGGGGAAATGCATAGTCTAAAAATAGTTCACTTTAGTCAGCCAACTTGAACTTCGAAATTAATGTGCTAAAACATATGGGCAAAAATCTATGCTTTACAAACATGATGAAGGAGTTCCATCCAATCTGTATGTTTTAAAATCATTTGCAGGATGCAAGTAATGAGGAAGTGATTTAGTTTTTATTTGTTATATAACTTATTTGTATTTATCACATCTTTAAAAACTATACAGGTAATTAATTGATTAACAGTACAAAATTATATCACTTATCAACACGTGTTTATTTGCTCATATTTGTAACTATTTGACAGCTTGGAATGATGGAATAATCCGGGTGCATGGTTTTGATTCAAAATCCAATATAGTGGAGAGAATAACTGGTGGAATACGAAATGCCCATACCAAAGGCGTCACTGCTGTTGCCTGCACTGGAGGAAAAGGTACAGAAGATTTCCGAATCATCAGCGGTGGTGGTGAGGGTCTGGTTAGGATCTGGACTGTCAGCCAGGTGTATAATGGAAAGGGTGAAATGATCTACAAGGACACCCTTGTGGAAACACTAAAGGAGCACAAGGGAGCTGTGTCATGTATCAAAGTGAAAAAGAATGATAAGGAATGTGTCTCCTCAAGCTTGGATGGAACCTGCATCATCTGGGACTTGGTGTAAGTAGAAACACCTTTTCTCTCATTTCTATGTACATGTGATGTTAAATCATGTGGTCAAAATTTATCTCACAATAGTATACTTGACACAGCATGCCATCATTATGATTATGGCTTCTTTAATGGTGGAAACATTTGTAGCAACTTTATTACTGAAAAAATAAGTTAAGCAGCAAAAGTTTCATTTGCAACACATACTTAGTTGTGAACAAAACTTTGTATGCTCCATTTTAACAAAGAAAACAGCTTTGCTAAATGCACTCCATTTGTACTAAATCAGTGTAGATCTTGTAATGGCTGTTAATATGATGGGATTAAGTGATAATTCATTGGCATTACATTTTAGAATTGAATTTTTGAACATCTTATATATCCAGTAGACATTGATTTGCTTACTTCTAATGCTTTAATTTTCCTACCAAATATGAATTAATGTGTAGGGATTTTGTCAGTCCATATATCAGATGACAAGCTTGTAAACCTATATATAAGTTTCTATAGAAGTCTAGGATTTTGAATGTAAGAACTTATATATGGCCACCTACTCTAATACTGAGTCCATGAAATTTTTGAAAGATCTTGAAGTTGATAAATACCAGTAGGGAAGGTATTTCACATGAAGGAAAACAGTTGCCAGTCGTATAAAGGTAATATGGGTTACTGTGTCATGTTGAAAATCAAAAGGGAGGGCTAGGGTTTATACCTAATGTATATGTACTAAAGACAATGGTGGATTATTATAGATGAATGGCCTCTTTAGCTGTTACTGGACATAGTCCTACTTTGAAAGAAAGTAATAAAAATAAATAAAAAAATAGAATAAGGTCAGAGGATAAATACATTCTTGTAGCTAGGTATTATGCTCTTTATCATATCCCTAAAGCCCGCAGCTCCAGCAAGTGTCTCATGCATTATCAAAACAAACATGCAAGCCATTCTGATTTTACAAAATTAAATGATATTTATAATTTCCCTTTGCATTTGAGAAAACAGTGTCAAAGTTGCTATCCAGCAATACATTTTCCCTTTGGCTCTGAAACTTTGAATCCATTTGAGGTTATGGGATGAAACTTTGAATCCATTTGAGGTTATGGATGAAACTTTGAATCCATTTGAGGTTATGGGATGAAACTTTGAACCCATTTGTGGTTATGGGATGAAACTTTGAATCCATTTGAGGTTATGGGATGAAACTTTGAATCCATCTGAGGCTATGGATGAAACTTTGAATCCATTTGAGGTTATAAGATGAAACTTTGAATCTGTTTGAGGTTATGGGATGAAACTTTAAATCCATTTGAGGTTATGGGATGATACTTTGAATCCATTTGAGGTTATGGGATGACACTTTGAATCCATTTGAGGTTATGGATGAAACTTTGAATCCATTTGAGGTAATGGGATCAAACTTTGAATCCATTTGTGGTTATGGGATTAAACTTTGAATCCATTTGAGGTTATGGGATGAAACTTTGAATCCATTTGAGGTTATGGATAAAACTTTGAATCTATTTGAGGTTATAAGATCAAACTTTGAATCTGTTTGAGGTTATGGGATGAAACTTTAAATGCATTTGAGGTTATGGGATGACACTTTGAATCCATTTTAAGTTATGGGATGACACTTTGAATCCATATGAGGTTATGGGATGACACTTTGAATCCATTTGAGGTTATGGATGAAACTTAGTATGCTTATAAATCATCACTAGAAGGTGTGTCCATGGTTTTTGTACAACCTTGAAATATCAATGAATTTAAGAAGTTGCCTTGAAATCTTGAATTTAAAAAAAATTGGTTTAATCTTTAAAAGTCACAGAGTTTGTTGAGAAACTTCTTGATTTTTTTCAAAAACTTGCTGAATTTATCAGAGGTAATATAAAAGTTAAAATGAATAAAGTATATTACAATTTGAATTAAGAATGTTTAAAATTTACATTGAAAGAAATAATTGAGATAAAATTGGGTGAATCAAAATACATGAAATTGATAATTATCAGATGGAGCAGTGTCCATTTGTGATGTTTTGCTTCTACTTATGTGTCTATTTATGCTGTGATGAATAAAGTAATATATGTCAACTGTTCAATATTCCTGAAATAAATGTTCCTTGAAAACATATAGAAGTTATTGAAATCTCTTTAAGAAAAACATACATACATACATACATACATACATACATACATACATACATACATACATACATACATACATACATACATACATACATACATACATACATACATACATACATACATACATACATACATACATACATACATACATACATACATACATACATACATACATACATACATACATACATACATACATACATACATACATACATACATACATACATACATACATACATACATACATACATACATACATACATACATACATACATACATACATACTAGGTCTTATCCTCAAGCTAATGGGGGTCAATGCTCAGTATTTTAAACACAATATTATAAAAGCTGTTTGAGGTTCAGGGATAAATTATGGTACACTTAATGTGTCTTAGTTTAATTGCATCAGAGTATTGCAATAAAGGTATTATATCTAAGGTCAAGGTCACTGATACATTTTTTAAATACCTATTTTCTACATTTTTCTTTAGAAGCTTTTCTAGATAGGGCAGTGAAACAACTTGCTTACTTTAATGTCTGCACCATAACTTTAAAACTCTGCCTTGAGGATCATGGTCCGATTTCACAATTCTGAACTTTTATGTTATCAACAGGTTAGGCTGGGGACAGAATTCACTGAATTGGCATTTTACATCAGATAATTGCAATAAATTATTTCATAGATGTAACTTTCATCGATTGACTTATTAATGTTGAGGGCATGGGAATACAGTTGAACAATGGTGTTTGCAGTGAGAAATAAATTTTTAAATTTGAAAACACATCAGCTAGTGTAAAACAATGAAGTGCTACAGAAATAAAATTGTTTGAAGAGAAAAGAGATTGCCTCAAGAAAACAAGAGAAATACAGAGCAGTCATTGACTTTGGGACTGGGAATATTTTTATGGACCATGGTGTGGAAATACTCTCCCCCTTTATTGACTGTTGTACACAGTAATCATATGCATGCTAATAAAGTAAAAATATGCTGTGTATATACTGACTATATATTATGCACATTAATAGTAAAGTAAAAATATGCCATGGATATACTAACTACATATTATGCATATAAATAGTAAACATATACTGTACTGTGTATATACTAACTACATATTATGCATATTAATAGTAAAGTAAAAATATGCTGTGTATATACTACTACATATGCATGTAAGTAGTAAAATAAAATATAATGTGCATATATTAACTAAAAATATGCATATTAATAGTAAAGTAAAATATGCTAGGTATATACTAACTAAAATATGCATATTAATAGCAATGTAAAAATATTAAGCACTGAAGTAAAAATATGCTGGATATATATTAAATATGTATCCATAATTTAAATGAAATCTCACTTAGAAAAATACATAAATAAATATGATGCAATCACTTGCTGAAGGAAGAGCAAAATGCTTGGTATGTATGGAACAAGCTTGTCAACAAATACATGTATTAATTAAAAATATGAAAAAAATTAGAAATTTGACCTAATGAACTAAAATAGATGAACATTTCAGTGTGTAACATTTAACTGTTCTTTGTGATGCACTGCTTTTAAGCCATGGCTTTACACCTTTAGCCTCATTCTTGATACATCACATGCACAGGTGTAAAACAGTGGATGTGAAAAGGGTCCATTCATACTTTATTTATTGTAAGATTGCTACTATTTTAATTAAAACTAAATGCATACACAAGGAAAACAAAGATATGATATACTCCTGAAATATTAGAAATTGTGATATCATGCCATTATAATTGCTCAAATTTTTCCTTTTTTAACATCATTTTCAGAAAGAACTGCCGCAGCCAGATTGTCTTCGCAAACACTCTGTTCCATTGTGTGTGCTACAGTCATGATGAGTGTCAAATAATCACCAGTGGAACTGATAGAAAAATCAGCTACTGGGAAACATATGATGGTTCCATGATACGGGATGTGGAAGGAGCTAAAACTGGAGCAATCAATGCCATGGATCTTTCAAATGATGGACGATATTTTGTGACAGGAGGAGATGACAAATTACTCAAGGTAATCCAGATTTCATAACATGGAGGTGGTGAATGGAATGTTAAATATTTGTATATAGTTTATACTGTAAATATTACATTGTAGCTTTTTTCTAAGCAATAAAGTAAGTGCTCACATAATACTTTGTTTGGTTTTATTTGCACTGTATGCAAAAACTGGATCCTATATATACTGTATGCTAGAAGTGGGTCCTATATGTACTGTATGCTTTAACTGGATCCTATTTGTACTGTATGCTTTAACTGAATCCTATATACTAGAACTGGATCCTATACGTAGTGTATGCTAGAACTGGATCCTATACATGCTGTATACTAGAACTTGATTAGCTATGTTGGCATTAGCAGTTGATAAAATCATCATAGGTAATACAGATTTGTAGATAGTTATTCTTGTCAATAACATATCTGATGATTGAATATTTAGTGACTTTAGTGTTGTCTGCAGAGTTCTTTATAAATACAGGGCATGGCTACAATTCATAACAAAATTTTTTAAAAAATGGTGGCATGAAACATTTTGTAGTCAATATAGTCCTTTTAATGCAAATCATAATTAGAGAAGGTTGATAGTGCCGTAAGACTTCAAACAATTCTTACATTCAGACTCAAATAAAAATTCTTATATCTGAATTGAAGTTCCAGGAATTTAAATGTTTCAAATGAAATTTGAATCTGGACATAGACATAGAAGTTTAAAATTCTAATTAGCTAAAACTTATGCTTGACCTTTCAGATATTTAGATTTAATTTTAAGACATGTTGGTGATCTTTTTCCCGTCTCTGGTTTTACAGACTTCCTTGAAAATTTCTTTTTTTATTGTCTGCTTATACTATTTATGTTGCAAGCATTGTGATTTCACCTAAATTCTGGATATTGAATAGTGCCTGCCCTATGTCATTATTATAAGAAAAATAAAGTTAAAAATATTTGTTTTTACAATTCCAGGTGTGGGATTACAATGAGGCAACTGTGAAAGCTGTTGGAATTGGTCACAGTGGAAATATCACCCGTGTCAAAATCTGTCCCAATCAGAAGTTTATTGTTAGTATCAGCGAAGATGGGGCTGTCATCCTGTGGAAATACAACTTTTAAAAACCTCACATTTAAGTTTCAACAATGCTAATCTTCTAACAACTTTATATTGACCTTATCAAGAAAACATTTTATTCAAGTACAAGGCACTTGCTAATGAAGTTGTTATATTGATTACTACTTTGAAAGAACAGAGCACAAGTCTTTTCATGGGAACAACCCATGAAGATTTATGAATGTTTTGTAATCATTTTAATTCTGTTAACTTTTGTAAATTTGTAGCCTCAGAGTATTTTGTGTTTTTGACTGTGATTAATATAAGCAAATATTTCCAAATAACATGGACCTAAAACAATTTCTCCACATTGGACATAACCTGGTTGACAGACTGCAAGACATAGATGGAATTAAACTTACTGGATTTAAAATTAAATGACACACCTTTGGTATGGCTAAAGCTTGACCATGATCTGAATTAGCATTTATTTCATTATGTTGTATATACTTTTATATCTTCTCATAGTTTACCAATCAAAAATGTTGATGCAGCCAATTTATACTTACCTGAAACAAATGAACTAAATCTGATTTATGTAAGCAATTAAAAATGTAATTTCAAAGAATAGACCATCTCTTTTAAGAAAATAAAATTACCTAAAATTACAATTGCTGCTGAAATTTGTTTTGTTTATTTTTCAGCTATGTGTACCCCAGATTTTAATAGCAATATTGATGAGTTTTACAACCATACTTAGGTTTTAAAAGTAGACCAATGTTGAATAAAACTTATTCAGATCCATCTGTATTTAAAGACCATATGTATAAAGAATAGGTTTACAAGGTCACATTTATATGTAAATCTAAGGTATTATCTTAATGAAAAACACCATTATTAATAAATACTACTTTTGGCAAGTCCCCTTAGTGTTTGTTATCCACAAATTTGACTATAGGTGTAAGATGCTTTGAATATAAGCTCTGTGAGGTAAACAAAGAGCACAATGCAAGAAAATAATATAGTAAAACCAAGCAAGTACACATCTGTTAATCATCAAGTCGTCACAGCTGGTGTCCTTTACAAGATGTGACAATTAAGATGATGCAGCAGGAATTTTGAAAGGAGCTTTATTTAGTTCTGTGCTCATGTATATTGTAGTATTTACTTTCCAATGTGAAGTTTTTATTTTAATGTTTTGCTTGTACCAACAGGTTTTGTTTTTTACAAGTATACATTAAGTTCAAAGAAGCATAATTTGTAAATTCATTCCAGCATATGTAGAAATGCTTAAGTTACTGCCAATGTGAGAAAGTTCAACTGCACAGACTGATCTGCTATCACATAATGCACCAGCAGATATGAGTCTGTGCAGTTTGCTGGGAGTAATCATTAGAACAAACAATGCAGACCCTGATCTGCATGTGCTTTATGCTGTGGTAGATCAGGATTTTTGTTGTTTGTAGTTTGACTTGACTTATAAATAAGTATATGGTATTTTGCTACAGTACAAGAAACAATTCATATATTTCATAGCATCATATAATCTCTATTGAAGATCTGTAGATTATAAATAAAATGTTCTTGCATCTACAAGAGATCTTTTTGGAAATTATTAAATATTAATTATAAATCAATTCTGGATAGTTTATGTACAAATGTTGCTACATGTTCATCTCCTTTAAAGATTAAAGATGAATTTCATCCAGCTATTCTCAAGAACTGTATTTTTGTATTAAATATATTTTGACCAAAACAAAGAATTTAATTTAATTAGATACACTGAAAAAAAGAGAAAGAATGAAAAACATAAGTTAAACCCAATTTTTTTTCTTCTCATCTGAAACTATATTACAATTAATCTATATCAAAGACAGGCAAAATAGATCTGAAAAGTTGCTTTATACCCAGATGTAAAGATAGTTTTTATTTCTTTACAATATTAAGAGTGTAGTCAAGATTTGTTGAAAATACTGAAAAATATTTGAAAGCAGCATTAAAATTAGACACTGTCTACTTGTCTGATGCCAGTAATTTTCAGGTAAGGTCAACAAAAACTGAAGTAGCCAGTTCAAAATATCTTAAAAGTAAATCTGAAGGACCAGTAAATGTTTTAGGGCATCATGAAAATTTTAAAGTTGTTGATCCTGTAGACACAAGAGAAATTTAGGAAAAGGGGGAAAACTAATTACAATTAAACATAGAATGTATTTTAAAGTTGCTGATTTTCATGGCTTAATTTATAATTAATAAAAACCACTAAATGAGAATATTTGTAAATATTTTATTTAAGAATATAAAGAAATATTATGTAGTTTTTAAGAAATCTAAAACTGATGAACGTTCCTTTCAATACATTTTATTGTATTATTTAGTTAATGCATTACTGTAACATTTATGTATAATAAATAAGTCATAAAACAGTCATTATTCAGTGTTCATATTTGCAAATTTGCATTGGTGGTATCAGCAATTCTGAAGCAAATCAATGGCAAATCTGTGGAAGCCATATTCTCTACAAACATTCCCAACATTATACATTACATTATAGCCTTCAAAAACTTATATCCAAGAAGACTGAGATGTACATGCCATACAGTGGCTTAAGCTAGTGTTTTTATTCCATCTTTAATTGTTGACTTTTTTGATTTCACACAAAAAGGAACATTGGCATTTATTTCATTACATAAACATATCCTTAAAACCCTCAACAAATTTAAGAGATGCACTTCTGGATCAATAGCATGATTTATCTTTACCTCGTGAGACAACCCAAAATGTCAATAACACAATTTATGATTATGATAATCATACAAAAACAAATAATGGATGTACCATAGAGGGGACTACACACATTAAAAAAATTGAAGATAAAAAGCAGTATGAGCAAGTTCACAAATATACAGTAGTACCATAAGTGGCATATTATATGCCTTCCCTGTGTTTAAAAGTCCTGTAAGAAGTAACTGAAATTGGCTGAAACCGCTTTCCTTCTTTTTTTCCACAGTGATCTTGACCAATGACTAAAATCAACTGGTTTCTTCATTATTAATCAATGATGTAATTTTCATTTGTAAACAACACATGGCCAGTTTTTTTCTTCTCCAAATTACTGTGACAGTGACCTTACTTTATTGAGAGATTGGTGGTGGTGTGAATGGTCATTACTTTGCAGTTTAACAATTCAGTTTAACGATTGGAACTTATTACTGTATAGAAAAACTTTAATCAAAAACATAAATAAGATTTTATAATGTCGTTGATCTTGCTTCTTAAAGAAAAATTTTATGGAGAAAGGCAGAAACCAAATGATGTATCTTTATTCTACGGTGCACATATAATAGCTATCATTTCAGGATTTCAAACTTCCAACTGACCATTTAGAATCAAAATATTGATAACAGAGATGGCTTGAATGCATACCTGCCAATTTTCTAGACAATAGTGTGGGGTTTCTCAGTCTTATTTGGGTTTCCTTGGAGGGTGGAGGGCACTAAGTAGCCTAGCTAATTTACATGTTATATTAAATTGAAAATTATTTTTTAAAACTATCTTTGGCTTTAGTAGCCTCTTTATTTTGGATAGTTTTTAAATATATAGTGAAATATAAGATATCTGATGAGTCACTGAACTAAAACATTTTTTGTTGGCCATGACATTGATAAACAGTGTGACAACAAGACAAGCTATGTTAATATCACTTGTACTTTTATTTTATTTTGTTAAATTTTATAACTGTTACTTCATTAATAATGCCAATATGTCTTAAGATTCCATTTAATTTCTAAAAGAGACATGCCCCAAATTCTAGTATCAGAAATAGATTAATTTTTTATGTTCCTTTCTTTATGATCTGCCTATCTGAGTCCTAAACTATAATTGTTACTTTCCCTGAAAAACACATTCCTATTCTTGACTGTATATTCTTTCAATGACAGCTACTGTGCATTCTACTGGATTCAGTTTGCAAAACTGTTAATTACTTAGTGATACATTACTGATAGCATTAATTAGCCCCAAACACCTCAAATCACAAAATTCTTTTGAAGAAGAATAAATTTTACAATGTTTGATAATTCCCCCTCCCCCATGTCATCGATGCATATTTAGGAATTCAAGTTCTGCATGTTATGACTATAAGCATGTTTGACAGTTCCAAATAATGATTTTCATGTGACATGACATAAATGGACAGGTATGTTAGGGGTTACAGGATCAATGGGATGAAGACAACTTGCAAGCTTTTGATAATCACATTCTTTTTTCTTAACAATAATATGCAAATAACCAAAATATGTACTCATAATACATGTTTTTAAATCTTACCTTTTCTCTGTCTCTCAAGAAAGAATTAAAATGTTAACAGTGTTTTGAAAAACATTTAAGTGTGTACCTTTGATGAGCTGGCTATCAAATTAAATCAAGAGGGGAGTCCATTATGATTAATAAATTCTTTTGGGATTAGAATGGGTTACATTCCTTGAATATCTTGATTGGCCTTTCATAGAAACAAAAAAACCCCAGAAAAGTTAAATATAGAAAGTGCCTTATTAATAAATACAAAAAGTAGTCTTAGTAATTGTAAGTAGACCACTTACCACAGGCTCTGAGAAATTAAATCCAAACCACCACCAAAATTTTGTAATTGATAACATAATGAAGATTTTCAAATGATCTTGACATTGTCTTATAAGCAGAAAAAAAGATGTGGTTTGATGGAATATGAATGGACAATGTTTCCTAATTCTGCAGTTTAATAATCCCACAAAGTGACACAAACTTTCAGCAAAAAGGTAATAGATTTTCAAAAGTACTTTGACCTTATTTTCAGGTTGTGGGGAGGATGTGCATACACATACATAAAAAACAGCAATGCTTGCTTATTCTAAGTACAACAGCAAGTCCTAAGAGTGGAGGTAACTTTCTGACAACACAAAAATATTTTACGAAAACTTAACAATTGTCTGGTATTAACTACAACAAATGAGACAACAAAGAAGGTATAATGTAAATAATAAAATTCTAGCATTAACATTCTGGCAAAATTTAACAGGAAAACTAATATGCTCACTAAAATTATGTGATGAAAATATGTGTGTAATAGAATGCCGACTTTAACAGAAACAGCACTGACAGTTTGTAACACAAAATAAATATTAGTGGCACTATTTCACAAGAGCCATGCTATTTAGTACCAATAAGTGAAGAGACTTTAACAGTTGCTTTGAAGAAATATTCTGTCATTTTGTGTATTAATTTGACTTTTACAATCTTTACTGTTGGCAATGTTACATGCAAATGGATAACACCGTTGGCAATGTTACATGCAAATGGATAACACCTAATGATAAAACATATGAAGTGTGCACATATTACTTTTCATTAACACAAAAGTTACATTTACCCAGCAGTAATTCACAATATTTAGTCACTAAAATTACAAGATTTGCTAAAGTGTTCATGACATTAAAATATGATTGATTTTGCTTATGAAGCAAGTATTTATTCCGAGGTTAGCTTGTATAGTTTTATGATTTGGAAGCAACACTTATCTTTTACAGTTGCATGTGATCAGCATAACCATATGGTAAATATACATCAAAAACCTTTTGTTTATATAGTAATATCACAGTTTTTGTAGAGGACACTTGAGCTGAAGAGCTGATGACTCCCTAAACCCAGATCTTTTCTTCACGTATCCCAAATGCCTCTGATTTCCTTGTAGCTTTTGTGAAGAAGTTGGAGTAGATCTCAAGATGCAAGCATTGCTTCCGCTTTTCTTTTCTCTTTAGCTTTTTCTGAAATTAAGTAAAACAATTATTATCTTCCTAAAAATTCCACTAGCACTGCTACTTTTATCTCATTGTTAGGTTTGGAAAAGTAGAAAACTTAAAAAAGAAATTTAGTAAGTGGGGTGCTGAAGAAGGAGGTCAGGTAATCTATTTGAGGCAAGAATTTATTATTTTGATGTTGAGCATGTGTGGGATAATATTAAGGTGCAATATTTTTTGTTTTGTCATTGTTGAGCATAACTGGATTACTTGTGCTAACTAAATCTCTATATTGGGAAATAAGAGTGCACAGATTGGAGAGAAAATTTTGCATAGTACATCAAAAGTAAATGCAGTCAAATACACAAGCATTAGGTATAATGAAACTAATGAAATTTTGTTCCTGGTGGCCTATTAAATGTTACTAAAAGAAATTATGATACCTGGTTTGAGTTTTTGTTCGTGTATTTTTATTTCTTTTTAGAATGCCACAAAAGCTAGAATGATGATACTTTCATGCATTTGCTTGCAGTGGCAGATATATCTGTAATACTTTATCAGGGCCCAAACATTTGGAACAAATTTTAAAAAGTGAAGTTGGACAATGGATTATTATAACAATTTACAATTTCATTAAAATACTGCACAATAAATGTTTTAATCTTTGTGATGTGTGTCTAGGAAATATGTGCAAACTGAGGTACTGGAATAATTTAAAAGATTTTACTATGTTTGTTTTTTTAAAGTAACTGATATGACAACATATAATGAATTTGAATAGTTACTCGAGACATGTAATGGACCAGTTAGTGACATTGCAGGTTGCCTCCCTTACATGTATATGCTGAATATTAAATTCCTAAAGATTCATGATTGAAGTTACTGCCAAAATTCCCTGAAGAAGATCCTGTTGACTTCATTGCATAAGGACCTTTGGAAATTTCCAAATAGATTCGCATATATTGATCTTATAAATGTGCAAGCATGCATACAAGATTTGTACATTCATATAAAAGCCTGTAACAATTTGAATCTGTACCAGTTATGTGACTGACACCTTCTTAGCCACCTAAAATTGCTATAAGAAAAACACCGCAAGTCTCAAATACACCATTACAAGACAATAAGTGAGCTGGTATGTCAGTGTGTCACTTTGGCCAATCAGTTGTCCTTTATCATAATGATTTTGGGTACATTTTCATCATAATGACTGAAATTAATACTCTGTACCTTGATGTAGAACAATTATTTCAGTAACTACACAAATGACAGTACACATAATGACTCACAGAGAGTCTCCATCAGAGTTTGTTTTTATCTGCTAGTTTCAATAAATTTTTCAATCTTTTTAGTCAAGTACTAAATGCAGCAACTGAATGGTTCAGCACTGATACTACTACTACTACTACCACTACTACTAATAATAATAACAACACCTGATTGGAACACAAAAAGAATGTCACAGTATGACACAAAACTATAACAAATAATAAACAACTTTTATAAAATTTCACACTGAAGATAAGCAATCATTTCAGAAGCTTGAGCAATTTGACAATTGTATTTTATGAATTTTAATATATAACAATGTTAGAATTACAAAAGTAGTTATCTGATGTAACAATGCTCTTGTATAAGCAATGATTAAATTTAACCCATCTGAGATTGTATTATTATAAAGTTACATACTAAATTTGAACAAAAAATAATAAACCTAGGTAAAATCATAATGAAAAATTAAGGCTGAGGCAGATATGTAATTCGGGGTCATAGCTCCACTAACTGGTGATCCTGAATGTTTTGAAGGTGATTAATGGAGCATCCAAGGCCAGAGACTTTTCTGTTAGGACTTTTTCATTTAAAATCTATTTGTCAAGTTAATTTCTAAAGATAAAAAGGTCCCATTTTTGTTTTGTTTCTGATTTTGAAGCACAAGTTTGCAGGAAGTTTCAACATATTTTCCTGACAATGAACAGTTTTGACTTATTTAGACACTTTCAAATCTTGCACTATTTCCAAAAAAGCAATGTAAATGGCAATGTGATTGGTAATTAGAATCTAAAATCAACCAATTAAATCAAGTTTTCTTAAGTTTCGCTTAACATTCTGTAAAATGTCTGCAAGAAGGTTAATATGAATCTATAGATATTTTGTAAATTCAATAAAACAATGTAAGTTGGACCTTTCTGACAATGATTCAATTGATATGAACAAAAGATCTGTTTTAATGTCTGCTTTCAGTTTTATATGCTTCCAATGTGTCAGCCATTTATGATTTCCTAAACTGTAATAAAATATCATAATAAATACTTCATTTTTAAATGAAATATTTATTTTGAGCATATTTCAATAAATCAAGCACACTGACAGATGGGATAGATAATTTTTATACAGACCAGTAATATTTTTAAGCAGCTTTCCTGCCTGACATTCAGAATTTAACAAACATTACTTTGACCAATGGATTTATCTGTGATCTTGTTATTATATAAAGCTAAATACTGGATTTGAGAGAAATGCATTAATCCCTGGTAAAGTTACCTTGTAGAAACCAAATTACCGAAGGGCAGACTGGAGTGATTACTCTTGAGTAAAACCAATTTTGTTGAACATGATTACCCTTTATGTATATATAATCTGTATTTTGTGCTTGATCTTTGTATGTGATTGAGGGTAAATTTTAGGCTTACCTGACTTTTGTCATTATTTTTGGTATGCTTACAAACATTCGAGTTCAAGACGGTTTTTCCCTACAAAATTCTTTTGCATCTTAGGTCAAATGAAATCAGTATCCATAGGATTTGGTAAAAGAAGCCTTCATTTCTGTTTCATATCTGCCTTTGGGAATCTATGATCAGAGTTTTTAGTTATGTTCACTTTTAATTTGAGAGGAATTATTTTTTTTCTTTGGAATTACAAAGTGTTTTTGGCGTTTTTGACTAAAACACTACTTTGAGATTATTGTGAATTCATTCCAAGACATTTTGGATTATATTTGGGATTTAATTCTACTAGAAGTGTTTCTGGAACTTTCAGTTTGCATTCTGGGGAAATAAAGTGCTTGTTGAATTTTACTAAACTTGATGGTCTTGCTTCTTTATCTTACTTAGTTTAAGACTATAGAGTCATAACTGTACATACTGTACATACTGCCAATCAATTAAAAAACATTTCAAAGCTTTTAAAGAAAGCAAAATGACCTACTTTGATATCATTATTCTTAGAGTAAGAAACTACAAATCTTGATTTAAAAAATCCTATATTCAGATAACATAAACATCTTAATTTAAATTTATTTAAACTGAAATGTAAAACATGTTGAAAAAAAAAGCCAAGGTCTCCATAGATGATAGTGTGAGCTGGGAATCATGCTTTGATGTATCCTAATTGCATATGACTTTTAATATAAATATGAACTGGTGAGACAAAGGTCTTTAAAATGAAATTACAAACCTTTTGCAGCAGGTTTTTCCTGGAGCACCTCTGGCATTTCATCTTCAGGAACTTCTGGCAGTGTGTGCTAGAAATGAAGAAATGGTTTCATGAACCTACATAAATTATGAACTGTGCTCATATTCCAGCATTTTTATATTATCATTCTCAAGTCCTTTAATATATAGAGAATATTTTCTTTTTCTGTACCAGGTATATTTCAAAATGGGGTACAAATAACATGGTATTTTAGCAAGTGCCCAACCCATGAGATAAAATTATAAGTTTTGGTTCTTCAAGATGAAATATTTATGCCAAGAAAATTGTCTTTCTATTATATACCAAACTTGCTCCTGAAATTGAAGCTTTGGAGATTAAACTCACTCTTGAGCAAAACACCCAAAACCCCTTTTCATAAATTCAACTCACTGTCATGAGCTGATCATATAAATATCAGTGACTTGAGAGAGTGAAAGATTGAATTGACCTAATCTGTCACAGCAAATTATATTTTTAACATTCTGTTAATTATTTGATCATATCTGACCACAAAGCAAGTCTGATTCAGCAATGCATCACAGTGGGTTTGTCACTGTTGTCAGGTATGGGGAAATAACTCCATATAGACATGAATGGTTTCAAGTTAAATTTCTGCAGTAAAATTTAATTACCATGTCTGAAGGGTAATTCAGTTTCCAAAGTGCTCGTTCTTGAATGCAGATGTAACTTTTGTATTGTACATGCAATCTAGCATCACATGGCATAATGGAAAATCTTGTATTTGCACATGAGAAGATATAAAGATATACTGTTCACATGTGAAAATACATTAATGAGAATATCTGAAAATTATTTTGCCAGTAAGTTTATATATTTCATACTTAGGTATATAATGAAAGACAAGCATTCTAGAATCAATGAGTGGCTTATACTTGTTTTATCTCTGATATGAACTGGATTTTATTTCATTCTGACCTATTTTCAACTGATCTCCAGTGACTGGGAGATAAGATCAAAAGCATTTCACATATGTATCAAAGAATGTTAGATAGGAAAAGATTTCACAGTCCATAAAAAGGCAAATTCAGTAATAAGGCAGGTGGTTGCCTTTGGTTACGCGACAATCATGTCAAAACACTATTGAGCCATCTGAAAGAAATTAAAGGGATTTGAAATGTTATTTAACTGTGTCTATTCCCTCAGTCACTTCAGCTGGACTAGATTGAGCATTGGCATCTTTTGTATGAATGTGAAGAGTATTAATCCAATGACTCCATGTTTTGCATTTGGGCAGATATTATAAAGCTATTTTGGACAGAATATTATTCTGTAATAGTCATTTTTAAATATATTTGTAACAATACTCATACTTATTAGATTTTCCACTTGGCTGGCCACTCCAATGCTTATGTGGGGGGGATCAACCTGGACTGGAGAATGTTTTATTCATGCCAAAACCAGCAAAACCATTCTAATGAAGTTAAGTTAAATATAGGCTTTTTGAAAAAGCACATCCTAGCAAATATTCCTACTAAATTTAGTCAAAACTGGCTAAACCATTTTGTAGAAGTTATTGAAGATAGGTTTTCCATTGGCTTGCTTTGGAATCCACACTATTGCTAGAGCATTCATGGCTGACATCATTTTGATAAAGTATGCCATAACAAACATTCCTTTTAAGCTTTATCAAACTGACTCAGCTATTCTAGAGAAAAAAAATGAAAATAGGTTTTCAAAAGGTTGATAGGAAGCTTTACCAGAGAAGTCATCTAGGAGAACATATTGATAGTGCATGTGCTAAAATATTCATACTCAGTTTTATAAAACTGTCAGTCATTCTAGAAAAAAAGTCAATGCTAACTTTCCTAAACAAAATTTGGGCAGAACATTCCCTGTGGAACAATCTTTCAAATTTTAATCAAAATTTGCTCAGCATTTTGTCTTTTTTTTAGAGATCCAAAGTAATAATGTAGATAGAGAATGGCATGAAGGTTACTACTGATGAAAAACCTTAATACTGTTCCCAGTAAAAACTACAAATAAATAGTAAAGATTTATTACAATACATTCCCATCAACTATACTGATCAAAATGGGAACTGGGGAAGATAAGCTTTATTTATCTCTATCATTAATATGATCACATTCCTGGGACATGTTAGCACAGTATGGTGCTTGACTGGTATACTTATCTTCTACACAATAAAAGATATCAATATGGAATTAACATGGAGTAACATGTCTACTTAACTAATCCAATCACCTGAGCACTTGGACTAACTATACAAATATGTTCAGGGCAAGCACACAAATGATCCATTCAGCAACTGTATCTCAACTGACAGAAGAGTTCTGCATCAAATGATGGCTGAAGATTCCTCATTTTGCCCTTGACTTAGAACAATAACTATAAAAGTAAAGGGTTTTTCGTGGTTGAGAACAAACCTATTCTTTCTCCCAACATTTTCCCAATTTCACTACATTTTGGGAACACAGCAGACTGAGCATACCATAAGCTCACTTGAACTTCTGGCCAGGTGATATAACAAATGTTTATATTTTTGTAAGGAAGATTCCATATATTTATGTTATGAGACATGCAGATAATTTTCAGCATCACCAAAACTAATCTTCATTTTTGTCAGATACTACAAATGAATGTCTTGAGGGAATATCTGACACTGTTGTATATACCCACCTTAACAATTGAATCTAGTTCAGCTAAAACATCATCTTCATCTTGTTGTGTCAAACCACCTGCAAGCAAGTCATCAATTTCCTGCAATATGAAAATAGGGTAATTATTCAGTTTACTTTTAATTCCTCTAAATACAAAAGGAAAATCTTTATTTTGATTCTCATGTGTGTTTTCTTAAATTACTGGTGTAATGTTCTAACTTTTTCCACCTGTTTAGAAACAGGTCTGAAATTTTTGACTATATATTGTAACATTTTATTTGTACTATATATAATGTCCTCCTTTATTTGTAACAGACATTGATGTTAATAGATACTGAATCTGTCATGGAAGGATTGCAATCCAGCAATGTTTCTTACTCGAAAGGGATGGTTAAATAGTTTCAATAGAATTTTTATGGCTTAATACTTTAGACAGCTGTAAGCAGATAGAGCTTAATTATTATCAAGTGTAGAATACAATGAATGGATCAGATACATCTGCCACTAGTGAATAGAAATTAAAATAAAATACTGTGAAATAATAATATTTTTCATTGGAGTTTAATGTTATAGCTTTTTGTGGGTAACTTTGATCAACAAAAATTATATACTCCATAAATATTGGATACCTTGTGAAAAAATATATCAATTAGTATGTGATTAGTCTAATAATAACATAATTATAAAGGACATATTAACTGTTGGCTTATGTTTACAAGCTGTATGAAAGCAATATTGACTGCATTTAAGATTATGTTCCTACAACTTCACAAAATAGACCAGATTTGAGATTAGGTGTTATCTTAAATCTTAGATTTTTAAAAATATATTGAATTTATTATTTTTATTTACAAAAAAAGCAGTTTTTGGTGAAAACAAACCTCCATAAAAATAAATGATTTCACAGCAAAACTTATTCTTACCTGTTGATATTCCACAGCTTCCTTCGTTTCATCCATGATTTTCTCTACATCTTCCAATGATAATATCTGAGAAAAATAGCAAAATAACAATATAATAAATAGCATTTAAAATTATTTTATGTGTGGGTGTGTAAAGGAGAAAAACAATAGTTAAAAAGCCCAGAGAAAAAGACAGGCACATAAGACAAAACTAGAACATAGGAGTGGAAGTTAGGTTTAAAATGGACACATAGAAAGGCAAAAAGAAACAGTGACAGAGAAGTGACAAAGACAATGTGCATGATAAAATATAAACAAATTTCCACTGATGTAATTAATAATTGATTCAAAAGAGCTAAAATGATCAGGAAGAAAATTAAAACACTAACTTACAGAAAAAGGTAGTAAAGGTGCTTAAAAGGATAAAAGAAAGAAATTATTTTGAAATAAGTTTAATTTTGACACAGAACAGCTTTTTAAACCTAGAAAACTTTACACCTTACAATTCTTTAAACTCAGTTTAGACAAAGTAATAAAATGTAAAACACAAAAGGTATGATTATGTCAATAATTCCAATACTTATAGTAAGATATCGAACATGCAAGGTATTTGACTCACCTCATGCATTTTCTTCAGTGAGTCATTTCCAATTTTGAGGCCTTGTATAACCTGGCTTTCAATCTGAGCAAACTCAAGATCATGTACCTGTCAGTAAATAAATAATGATCTGGTATAATGTAAACCCTAGATCATGTACTGTCAATAAATAAATAAACAAATAATGATCTGGTATAATGTACACCCTAGATCATGTACTGTCAATAAATAAATAAATAATGATCTGGTATATTGTAAACCCTAGATCATGTACTGTCAATTAATAAATAAACAAATAATGATCTGGTAAAATGTAAACCCTATATCATGTACTGTCAATAAATAAATAAATAAATAAATAAATAAATAAATAAATAAATAAATAAATAAATAATGATCTTGAATAGGGGCTGGCAATCTATGGAATGCATGCTATAAGTTTTGTTTGGCACATGAAGGGCATCCAAAAAATATGAATTTTAACAGTGTTGTTTTCTTACTGGTGGCATGTGCTCATTCATTTTGTAATTAATCCAGAAAAAAGTGACACACTATGTAAAATACATTGCCAGCCCATGACCTGGAATAATGAAACTCTAAATCATATACCTCTCAATAAATAATGATCTGGTATAATTTAAATTCTAAATCATGTACCTGTCAATACAATAAATAAATAATGATCTAGCATAATGTAAACTCTAGATTATGTACCTGTCAATGAAATAAATAATGATCTGGTATAATGTAAACACTAGATTATGTACCAGTCAATAAATTCATAATAATGATCTGGCATAATGAAAATATAGATTATGTACCTGTCAATAAATAAATAATGATCTTGTATAATGTAAACTCAGATTATGTACCTGTCAATAAAATAAATAATAATGATCTGACATAATGAAAATATAGATTATGTACCTGTCAATAAATAAATATAATGATCTTGTATAATGTAAACTCAGATTATGTACCTGTCAATAAAATAAAATAAATAATAATGATCTGGCATAATGAAAATATAGATTATGTACCTGTCAATAAATAAATAATGATCTTGTATAATGTAAACTCAGATTATGTACCTGTCAATAAAATAAATAATAATGATCTGACATAATGAAAATATAGATTATGTACCTGTCAATAAATAAATATAATGATCTTGTATAATGTAAACTCAGATTATGTACCTGTCAATAAAATAAATAATAATGATCTGACATAATGAAAATATAGATTATGTACCTGTCAATAAATAAATATAATGATCTTGTATAATGTAAACTCAGATTATGTACCTGTCAATAAAATAAATAATAATGATCTGGCATAATGAAAATATAGATTATGTACCTGTCAATAAATAAATAATGATCTTGCATAATGTATAGACTAGGTTATGTACCTGTCAATAAATAAATAATAATCTGGAATAATGTAAACTCTAAATGATTGTACCTTTCAATAAATAATGATCTAGCATAATAAAAGCAAAAAAAAAAAAGGTACAAAAGCAAATAATGAATGATAAACTAAACTGATAAAAAGTGTAATTTTGAATACCATTTTCAAATGGTTTGGATTGGTGTTTGGTTGGCTTGATGTTTTACAGAACAGCAACAAACATGTTATTTAGTACTATGGCAACTGAAGCAAAGTTTTTTCATGACTGACACACCAGAAGGGTACATTATATATCTGTGCCCAGCCAGAAAAGGTACTTTATAATAGGGATTATAAAGTACCCCCTTTTTGACCCAGGGGTGTAGAATAAATCTGATGCATTCTTCTGCATGTCACATGATATAACTAACAGGAAGAAGCCATAGTATTACAGTGCAGGTCCATATGGAGGACACATGCACCAAAAGATTACAGAAACTGACATTTAATTAAATTTTTTGACATATGCCCATGTGTTTAACAAACACCTGCCCATAAAGGACAATATTTGCTGGTCAATTCAATGCCCTTTCTCGACATGTTTTACTGTACATGGTTTAAAGATTTGCCATGTAACATGAAGGAATATATTGAATTAAAGAGCAAGTACTGAGGGTCCAAAGTTTTTCTTGAGTGTTCCAGCAAACTTTATATATTCAAATAATTAAAAGACTAAACTTAGTTTTCATATCATGTTAATGTCTGGAGGTAAAACATTTTATAAAAAAAACATTTAGATTTATTTCCGGTAACCAAAGTTTTAGTACATTAAGTTTCTCCTATAATAGTCTATACATGGTAGACAATATAACTGGTGGAGGAAGAACCTGAGAACACATCAGCCCTGGAAAGAACCACCAACCCATGGAAAGATACCGGCAAATTTCTCACATTCCCACATCGGCCAAGCTCAATACACGACACCACACAGAATATGCAAGATGGCACTGACTGGTAAAGGTAGGCACTTTAGACCACTCAGCCACCTAGGGCCCTATTATTTCATATGAGTGACATCTTTACCTCATACAAGTGCCTTTCGGTGCCTCTACCACATTCATATACTGGCACCTTTTGGCACTTCTACCCAATTCGCATACAGGCTTTTTTGGCACCTCTGTAAACAGCAGCCATTTTGAATGGGTTTTCATAATGCCACCTTTGGGGAAGATCCTATATTAGATACTACATTCATTGGTGTAAATGACCATTACATCACATCACGTGGTCACTGTTTGTGCTCTGGTCAAAATCTGCTATTTAAAGTAAGTAGGTCGTAACTGTGTTGTATTCTCCACTCTCCAAAATAGCGGTTGCTGATATCGTTCAGTACTTGCTCGAGTTTTCATGATTAGAATCACAACTATGAAAGTTTCAATAAACCATTAGTTTTCATAAATTATCAAATTCAGCTGATTTAGTGATGTAGATGCATATAAAGAACTTGCAAATTTCGAGTATGAGAAATTGCAGCTATGGCTAATCATGAGGCTTCTCTGACTCGATATTGAATGAGTTCTCTCAAGATTTTAAAGCACATACAAAATTCTTTTGTGAAAAAAAAATATACAGCTATAACGACTATATTTTATTCTTAAATCTTTCTATGCATAATATATGTGTACCTAAAACATAAAATGGATAAAATTGCTGTTAAACGTAACATACACTTCACTGCTTAACAGGCCTATGCATAACACACTGCACAAGGTATCTTTGCTACATGCATATTGAAGGGCTAAAAAGCCATGCACTCTGTAAGGAAAAGGGTTAAGTGATGCTCACATTACGGGGGAAGGGTACAAGGGAATATTAATAATGTAATCAGAAAAGTATAAAAGGAGAAACATAATTTACTCAAACATTTGCTATCTTCATCAAATACTTTACCTGATCATATTAGTATTTGGAGAATACATAAAAGGAGGATGAGATACTAAGCATCCTACCTCTAAGTGTCACCCAGCTGGAGCAAGGTTGCTCTGCTAAAGGATGAACCTCTTCAAATTGGGTTTATGTCTTGCATTTTGGTCTTTAGATGTAAGAAAACTCTTTGCAGTTGGTGTCAATATTGTCTGGTAAGAAAACTCTTTGCAGTTGGTGTCAATATTGTCTGCATATCTCTGATGGTATGTGCAGGGTCCTGCTGCTTTGCTGCTCTTGAAAGATTGATCAAGAAGAAATAACAAATAGTTGCTGTTGACTGACTAGTGACAGCAAGCTGTTCTTGGGAAGGAACTAGGCTATGTCATTAGAATGACTATACCATCAAAACGGAATTGCATGTAGTTTGGATCTATGGATATTGTATGTAGCTCACTCTGTATGTTGAAGTTAGTGTCATCATAAATACAAGGAGAAGTCAATGGTTTAAACTTAGAGGAGTTTGACGGTGTGAGAGATTCCTCTGGGAAATAATGTGAGTGAGCAATGTCTGGACATGTCAAAACTGGACTGCAAGTTGAAAATTACACTGCAGTAGCCAAAATCATCTCTTACATGAGCTCTGAACTGGCAGATCATGGAACATTGCCTCTTGATTGTGAGATTGGCTAGCTTCTTGTCTTCAAGAGAAAGAGGTTCACCAAAAGGGTATGGGTGCTGATATTCATGCAATGTTATAAATGTGACACCGATCACTGACACATAATTTCCTTTCTATAGTCTCAAAGTGGATTATCTCCAGCTGTTGTGATCGTGTCCTTGATTAAAACTTCAAACTTCTTTTTTAACTTGGACATCCTTGAAAAGAACTAGGAGTGAAGGAGGAGATTTTTGGACATGGATGTGTAATAGGGGCAATCTAGACTACTTGAGCATAGTGAAGATCACTATGACTTCTCTGGGTATGTCTTTCACAAAACTGAGCATATCTTTAATCCAGGATGTTTCATCTTTGTGGGGCAAAAGGAACTATATTGAGAGTTGATAAGGCTAGACTCCTCTACTCTGATTATCCACCCGGAACTGCTAATGAAGGAAGTACGGTTGTTCGTGTTGTGAACCAAAAACCATACTAACCAATGTTATTGAAGTGTTTCTTCAAGGAATACCTGCCTACTTGATCAAGGACGTTCTGAACAAAGAAATGACTTGGTGCAATGCCTTCATGAAAGAATAAGTTAAAAGTCTTGATTGATGCTTTCTCTGATGCATGAAGAAATTTTTTAGATATGTTTCTAGGAAGATGCCAGGTTGATAAGTGTTAAGGGTTCCATAACTAGATAGATCATAACTTTTTGAGATGGGACAAGGTCAGACTTCACTACATTGATTATTCACCATACAGTGAGCTAAGAAAGGTTGTTCATGTCATAAACCAAAATGCAGACATTTGTCAGGTGTTATTTTTACACTCAATTTTCTTGTGTAATATTATCCCCCTTCAGCATTTTAAGCGATAATTGTCAAATTTACCTCTCAAAATTGGCCAAATTTTATCTAAAATCTGTCCAGAACCAATATTTAATTCATACAGAAAGGTAAGTAATCCAACAATCCCTACTTATAATCCATTTTCTAATGTCAGGTTTTCATTACTGAAATTGTTGACTAAAGTACATTACAAGGACCACTACAGTTAATCATTATCTATAAATGCTGGAGTTTACAGAATTCTCACAGTTGTTGAGTTCTACTCTTTGATGATTATGAGTGGACATAATTGAGAAGATCAGAGCATGGTTAACATTCATTTTGTGGACTTATACACAAAGATAAATTAGTCTTGAACAAAACAGGGTACCAGATAACTGTAGAATAATCATGTAACAGTGTGTGTATTACTTCCTTTATAAACAAGGTATATTTATTTATTCCACAAAAATGTTATCTGTATGATTCTGGCTTTTGCAAGGTCTCTTGTGATGAGAGTATGCCTCTCAGCAGGAGCAAAAGTAGTAAGTGGGATATTCAAGGATTTTGCCACCAATCAGAGATTGTGCTGTCTGACTGCCACCTAGGTGGGCACATAACTTTTACCCATTTTTTGTCTAAAATTTATATTTGGGAGAGCTGGATTTGTGAGGTAGTAGTAGTTCTCCTAAGTTGTTATAATTGGATAACATATTTAAAGAAAAAAGTAAAAGTTATTTACTCAGTGACAATACGGAGAGCTCAAGAGTTCTTACTGAAAAATCTGATTTTGGAAACAACATTGTGACAATTAAGGAGAATATTCTGCAGCAGAGGAAAAATGAAGTAAATGTAAAGAGAATAATTGTATTGCTAGGTGATGTTTATATCAAGATTTAAATGACAACATTTTGAATGGTTTTGCAATGTACATGCCAAAATTATCCCACTCACATTTCATGCTTAAGAATCAAGAAATATTAATATTTATTTGCTTGAAATGAAGATATTTTATACGTTTAAGTTAAATGTATATACTACATAGACATAAATATACTTCTCACAACTAATTGTGTCACTTTCGAAAGGCCACCTATCTTATACGGACACCTTCCTCCATATGGCTGTGCATAACAGGGACAACTGCATATATATATAAATATATGAAATATATAAATATATGAAATAATGTAATTTGCATTATCAAAATGCCTTATTAGTATAATAGGTGGTAAGTACAGAATCTGAAAATTTCTGAATTGTTGCATACTGTACCATTCTCTCTATATTGTCTAGCTGTCCATCCATTTTTTCTATCTGGGTCTCTTGGAACTTCTTTTTACGTAGTAAAAGTTTTGCTTTCCTGCAGGTAAATAGAATTACAATAAACTGTACATAACTGCAATAAATACTAATGTTTCATCCAAATACCTGATTCTTATTTTATGCATTGGATATGAAAGAGGTCATAATACAAGCAACAGCAATTTTGGGGCAGTGCAATATCCTCCATATGTTTGTTAACAAATTTTCTAAACTGCTGAATAGAAATTCACAAAACTTTGTAGTTATGTTGCCCTTGGAGAAGCCATTTTCAAAAAGGGATATCAGCCTTGGTTTCCACATTTGGGGTCCATGTGTAGTTTTCAAAGATCAGATGTAAACATTTTTCAATTATAATGACATTTTCTTAACTTTTCTAAAAAACACAATATATACAGTCATAGCAGGAAAGATGCATCATACATGTGATGGATTTGGCACTATGAACCTGTGGGTCAATGTACATGGGTGTTAGTGAGTGCTTGGCTGGGGTAGTATCTATTAGGTTTCAAATAAGCAAAAACAACTTTGCATAGTCAGAAGATGAGTTGTAAACTCAAAATAGACCTGAACTGTGCTCTGTGCAGTGATTTACATCAAATCAAAGTAAAAAATGTTTGCAAAAGTTTAGGGTGGTTTCCATAAATGGAGTAACACTTTTTGTTTTCTATTGCAGCAGTTATGATAAATACAGTTATCTTATCTATAATTAGTTCTGAATGCACACACACACACACACATGCTTAGACAATGTTGTTGGGATTTGAACCCTTTAAGATTTCCACACCAAATATGAAAGTGTAAAGGATAGACAGACAGATAAACAGGAAAAATTTATAAAAAAAACCCACAAAAGAATGATGAAATTGAAGAATTATGGATAGCACTATTTCAAATAGGTGTACCAAACTTTCAAAGACATATATTCAACAATTTGTTATTTGTGCTCCTGAAACAAAAGTATGACAGAAAGATGTTATAAACCCATTTTTTTATCCCCTGTCCAATGAAGCAGACGGTGGGTATTAAAAATACAAATATTACCACAATAAATACTCACTCCAACTCATCAAATCTTAGACATGTACAGTTAAACAACTAAATTGTATTATCTTCCAATATATTTCAAGGTAACATTCTTCCAAAATATATCAAAAGACCTGATTAAACTATTAGGAATATGAAACCTGTACATGTTAGGCATGTCAGTCAGAAGTCTATAGCATAGATCAGCACTTTACAACATCTCTGGAAATCATTTTGAAACCCATGGCCAATTTACATGCTCACAATGATTCAGCACAACATTCATCCAAATGGCAGTGATTTTTAGAGGTACATAGTTTGTATTGTTTTAGCGTTTTAATTACAATGATATTTGTGGAAAACAGATCCAACAATGTTCATATTTTATATGTGATGATGTAAAACTTGTCTGTCAGTTTTGTATAACTTGTTATTTCAGGATGGAATTACCCCCGTTTTATAAAAACTCATCTTCCCACAGATGAACTTCCATAGAGAGTTCTGGAAAGGCCCAGTCTGCTGCCCAAGTCCATGGTCCATGTGCTATTGTCCTAATATTTTCATGGGAAATCAGAGTGGGGTGGGAGGAGTAGTACAACATTAAATTTAGTTTACCCCCCCTCACTAGACTCATAATCTTTTTCAAAAATACTGTTGACATCTGGGCATTGTATTAGAATTGACCAGTGTGAAAACTGTTGTGTGCATGAAAAAAATGTAGTCTTGACAGATAGTCTTTCAAGTCAGAATTCAGTGATAAACTTAAAGTTGGTCATTTAGTATAAAAGGAACAACTCTTTCTTAAAGTTAAATCCTCACAGCACAAATTCCTGTACCCACCTCCAAAATGAGGCTCCTTTTGTATTTATTTTATATTTGTAAACAACAACAATATATATATATATATATATATATATATATATATATATATATATATATATATATATATATATATAATACTCCATCTACTGTGAAGTATGCAATAATGATTTTTTTAACAACTTTGCAGCAATTATTACACCATGTAAATACTGGTTGATTATCTTCTCTGCCTAATCCTTTCCCTATAGAAATAATGTGCAAAAAACCACATATGCTCATTTTTCTTAAGTTGATCTCTCTCAGCTGCTGACTCTATGACCAGGTGTCACACACTAATAAATTTTGCAAACCAATTATATGCAATAGTTCAATTTTTTGTGCATTCATTTTCTACAATGAATGCTGTCTCAGCTTAAACCTTTTCCTTGCAATATGCATTAGGATAGGAGTCTCAAACATGCAGCCTGTGGACCATGGAGTTAATTGCTGCAGCCTTCAAAGATACATTAGAAAATTATTATCCCAACAATTTTATCAACATAATCCATTACTTACTCTTTCTTTCCATCTCTAAGGAGAAGCTTGGCAACTTCTCTGTCCTTTTGTATCTGTACGGCAATCTTCTTTTGGTACTGCTTAACTTTGTCTCTCTGTTGCTTTAATTGCTTTAAAAATAAAAAAAAACAAAGACTGAAACATCAATTTGATCACCATGGAAATTTAAACAGAGGCTTGTCACTTTGAGTCTACTGGATCACATCAGTTTTCACACTGGTCATAGTCAGTGAATTTTGTATATGTAGTTTTATCTAGCATACAAAGTATATCATATACAAATGAGAAATGAAAGTATTATACAATACACATCTCTGTTACAGTATCTGTCTCACACACACAAAAAACCCCACAAAGTTAAGCATCAATACCATTGTCAATCAACAGTAACTACCTAATTGACTTTAATTCATTTTAAATATAGTGTTTTAGGTCTCATGTTATCACCGTTTGATACAAGCAAAAACTTCAAATAATGTATTTAAAAGAATTATTTTCTCATATTTCCTGGAATATTTTTTAGCTTGATAGTGTGAGACATTCATGTGTATCCAATATAAAATGGCACCCTGTGAATACCAAATGATATCAATATTACATAACACATCACTTTGGTGTGAATGTATAAATTTATGTTAAATCTGTCTATTTATTGCAATATTTTTTATTGACTTAAGTTAATATATAACTATAAAACTGAATCTGGGAAACACAGATTTTAATATCCTTATTAAAGACCTTAACACTATCTCTTTATATATTTTTTACAAATATTCAACATAAAAATCCACATTTGCAGTTATATTTGATTTAGAAAAATATTCACTATCCAATTATAAAAACTGGTCCTGGGAGAAATGTCACAGAACCTGTTGGTAGAAATTGCAAATGTTTCTGTTTGTGGTAACAAATTCTGATGCCATGAGTTATACTGGTGCTAGCAATCACTATATTGCCAAAAGAAATCACAAATTTCATATTCATTTCAATACAAAAATAAACATATTGGTGACTGGATATTATGGGCATTATGATGCTGCCAACAGACATTATCCTAACTTCAACTAAAATAAGGTATTTTAGAGGTAGCACAAATGAAGGTATGGAATTTCTCAAAAACTAAAAGGAAGATGCAGAAATGTATAATTTATCAGCAAAACAAACTTCTAATATTTTGAAATTAAAACTTTCCAAGTGGTGTGCTATAAAAGAAATTACTAACTGATGAAAAGTAATAACTTATCTTAAATCTAAGTCAGATGCAAATTGAAAAATATACAAAAATATATACCGATGGATCAAAAGATGAGGAAAAGGCTGCTGCAGCCTTCGTAAGTGGAAACCACACAACCAAAGTTCGCTTACCAAATGGTACATCCATTTTTTCAGCCGAAATTAGAGCAATAGACCTTGCTTTGCAATACATTGCAAGCAAGAGTATTTCAAATAGCATAATATTCTCCGACTCACTATCAGTACTTCAGTCACTACATAACAGAAAACTGGAGAATCCATTATTAGCAAATATTCTCCTTAAGCATACTGAGCTGAGTACCTCCCACAATATAGTATACTGTTGGTTACCCAGCCATGTAGGAATTAAAGGTAATGATAAAACAGATCGTGCTGCTAAAAAGGCCCTATTACTAGAACCAACTGATTTTAAAGCACCCTATACTGATTTTAAACGTTGTATCAAAGACTGTTTACGCCAGAAATGGCAGGCATCATGGAATGATGCCGTGAATAACAAACTTCATGCCATCAAGCCAACCTTAGGTGAATGGACCCCTTCCTACAGATCCGTCCGTAGAGAGGAGGTAGTCATTGCAAGAATTCGACTTGGTCATACTTATTTAACACACTCCTACATATTAAAAGGAGAAGACCCACCAGAGTGCATAGCTTGTAATGAACCATTCACCGTTAAGCACTTTATGCTGGAATGCTTCGATCTTGAACCTACGCGTAATCATTACTACGTTGTGCAAGACATGAGGGAGCTCTTTGATACAGTTAACATTACCAACATTATAGACTTCCTTAAGGAAGCAAACATTTATAGTAAGTTATAGCTTTTGTTTTATCACCTTGTTTAGTTTTGTGTTATATTTATGCAGTTGATAGATTTATTTGCCAATCATACGTTTTTGTTATCATACATTTGCACACCCCGTTGATCGGGAAACTTTTAATTATTTACAATCGTTCACATTTTTATCGGTTTACTTTTTGACTCTTTGGTCTCCAATCGCTGGTCGATAGAATTATTTTACCATTTGTGAATGAGGAAGGATATAAAATAATGTTTGGCGCTAAATAGCCACATAGTGCTGATGCGCCATAAAATATCAATCAATCAATCAATCATGAAAAATTCCACAGTGCAGTCCATTTGTTTAGATAATTGAACATTTGAAATTTCCAGAGCAAATCTGGCAACCGTGTTAACCTAGAATGAAAGGATTTCTATCCTTCAACAGTGAATATGATCACTTCTACAAATATGCTAAGGAGCCCAGAATGGTCTAAAGCGCTTTCCATTACGGATCACTGCCATCTCACCTCTGTCTTCGTGGGTTCGAGTCTAAGATTCGTCGAATGTAGATGTGAGAAAGCTTGCCAGTAGCTTCTCATGGGTCAGTGGTTCTTTCCATGGATTTTCCGGTTTCTTCCTCCACCATTATTACTGGCCGCCATGTATAGCCTATCGTGTGTTGAAAAAATGGCATTAAGCCCCAGAACAACACCACCACCAACAAATATGCCAGCAGAATAAGTAGAAATGTCAAAATATACATTTTATCTCATTACAGCAGTTTCACTTTAATGCTACTGCTGCCCAAGTGACAAGAGGGGATTGCAAAGAAAGCATAATGGTTTCATTTTTGTCATATTCGAGCAATCTGCAGGGTCTTAAAATCCATTCTACCATTAAAGCTGCATCTAATCCATAATAGACACAAATTTGAAACATAAAATTTTTGTATGCTTACAGCCAGGGACATATATGAGAAGAAAGACAAGTCTTAATATCCCATGAGAAGATTTGTGGGCAGTGGTGGACAAATTACAATTATATCAATGTTGATACCATGCTGGGATATTGTGAATAATATATAGCTTATACTCACATATAATACTAGTCCAACTGTAAACTGCACAGACCCAGATATGCTGTCGCATAATGCAATGGCAGTTCATTATCTTTGTTGTTTGCAGTTTGACTTGACTTATAAGCAAATATATATGGTACCTAATGCACAAAAAAGTCACTGTCACAAGTTTGTACTGATGAAAAGGTGTTGTCAGTATCACATTTTAACTTCAAGACACAAACCATAATGATATAACCCACAGATGAGCAATACACTCTTCGAACTTTAAAAACAGTGTAATAGGTATATTTTACATACATAGTGGCTACCCCCAGAACAAAGATGAATTCACAACTCCTGATCTAAGTATAAAATTGGATTAAACATGATCTTGTTAGATCATATACTCCTCAGAATCACTACCTTTGGGGACAATAATATCACTCTCATAATGCTGTTACTTTGTTGGTAAAATTCTTTGTTTGCAATGATGGAGCACAGAGCTGATGAATTTACATGACAGCACCAGGCAGACATCATAATATAACAGTGACATCACAGTGAAGTGCATGCAAAATGCCATATATAGTCCGGTTCTTTTCCCATTGTTGTTGATTGGATTTCAATCAATAAGTTGTTGTTGCTGTTGTTTTGGGTTTAATGCCATTTCTCAGCACAAGATAGGCTATACATGGCAGCCCGTTTAACTGGTACAGCAAGAACCTGGGAAAACCCTGGTGAGAACCAATGACTTTTGGGATGCTACTGGCAGCTTTCCCACATACCCATAAATGATTAAATCCATGACTTAAATCCATTCGGACAGGTGAGATAGCAGTAATCAGTAAAGGTGAGCACTTTACACCACTTGGCCATCCAGACCCAATCAATTATAAGACACAAATAATGGGGTGTGTGTATCAAGCCAATGTGCTTGTGCACTAATTAATGCTTAATAGTCAATTGTAGTTGGTGTGGGTTTAGCACCATTTTTTTCAGCATATGATAGATTATTCATGGTGGTTAGTATAACAGGTGAAGGAACCTGGAAAAACCCCAGTAAGAATCATTGACACATGAAAAGCTAATGGCAAGCTTTATCACACACTCTCATTGGCCAAGCCTAGAATTGAAATCTTGAAGACATAGGAGGTGGCAGTGATCTGTAAAGGCAAGTGTATTAGACCCCTCAGCAAACCAGGGCCCTGAACAAGTCTAAAATAATCTTCAGTATGTTGATACAAGTTATTAGTGACTAAGCATGTTGAAGGGATAGAATTTAGCATAGAACATTGAATTTTATCCTGTGGGGAGGAGATTTCAAACAATTTGAGTTAGTCACCTTGGGTATGTTAACTTATAGAAGGTGAGTGGATTTTGTCAGTAGGTTTTCTTCAATGAATTCTAATTTTAAAGAATAAAAGGTAAATGATAAATAACTGCAAAAGATTAACTATACTGTATCATTTTGCTCTGTCTCTTTAGCATTTAAACTCTATTCTCTGATGTCTCCTGACCTGAACCCAACAGTAATAATGAAAAGTGACTGGCTTGGTCAAACAAGCACACTCAGAAGCAGAATAACCTTTGTAACTACTATACTTCATCTAAAATTAGAATCATTAGGAGGTGGCACCTCTTCTCTTTAAAATGTAAATAGCATATCAATCTAACATATAGATTATTTGACAGAACCAATAATGTTATGCACTTTGCCTTTGGAAATCAGTTCCTTTCATTCAAATTTAGTGAGATGGGAAGAATGCCAAAATTGATGAAAAATAGCACAATATGAACTTTTAGTTTACTAAAGATTTTTGGAAAAAGGTGAATGTATTGAAAAGTATCACTATTTCTGGAAACACTAAACAAGTAGTCAGCCTTTTTTCTCATTTTACTGGTAGCAGAAAACAACTAGCAGATATACCTGTAGACAAATACTTGACCCTAGAATATAGCTAAACTAGTGAAAATCACAGGTAAGTTCTACCTTAACCCATTAACCATTGGAGGTTTTGGTTGTTTTTGCCTGAAATGCAAGTAGGAAATCAATTTTGAGAGAAATTTCTGAATACATCCTAATACATCAACTTCCAAGACATTTTCGGTTAACTTAATGCCTATTTGTGTTAGAAACATAGATTTTCATTGGCTCTTTCGCCTGAGCATGAGCAGAAGGGTAAAAATTGTTGCTTGTTTTTTTTGCTTAACAGACCCATCATTTTTGTATCAAGATCACTCTTCCTTCTAAATGCTCATCTTATCCTACATTTTGCAAAGGTTCACATATCTGTGTGCAATTCAGATTAGTCTGTCTTAGATCTGAGGTCAAAAAGTCTAAAATCCAGACACAAAACTGGATCACGACCTCAGGCGAATTTTGGCTGGAAAAAACTCAGATCCAAAATGTGACGTTTTTCCCTCTGTATTTTATAGTGCAACTAAAACATCCATATTATTTGGAATCATCGTAAAGCTACATCTGTCTACCTTTCTATAATACCAAACACTTTATTGTGTTGCACATGACCTTAATGCTACAGAGCTCAGAAGTAGGCTACCACCTCCTGCCCTGTAAACGCGGCACAAGGGTCAATGAGTTAAGTCAGCATGAACAAATTGTTTCAAATTCATCTCTTTTTGCATACAATAGGAACTTGGAACAAATTAGCATAATAATTGCAGAAGCTCCTGACTTGGTATCACACAAGCAGGATCTTTCCAAAATCACATTCTAATGAACTAGTCAGCTACAAAAAAGACCTAGTGATTCTCTCGGCTATGCCAGTTGTGGTTATATCATCACTGCTATGGTAGCTGCATTGGTCTTATTATGAATGGATGATCACGAAGACTGATACATCTACTCTTCTGTTCATCCTAATGCTACCTTCTTTTCTATATTTTTAACCATGGACCACCCACTGTTTAATAGTCAAGTGTGATGAAGAGGTCTCGCTAGAATTTTAAAACTAGTCCAGGACTCCTTATTCGGTAAAAATAGGAGTTCCACCAGCAAAAGTTGCAGTCCCACCAGCAAAATTGCAGTCCCCACTAAGCCAGAAATCACATACTTTCTTACACTTGGCTATGGTCACATCCAAACTATCAGTTATAGCAACTTTAGCACAGTTTTGAATCTCACTGAAATCTTCAACATTTTTCTTTTTAACTACAAAACACTTGTTTAAATTTGCAAACAGCATTTTGTCCAAGTCTCTTGATTTCGAGTATGCATGCGATATTTATACTGCAACAGGCAATGAAATCAATAATAGTGACTGCGCTGGGCTTCACCTATGTCACAAATTGCTATTATGTTTTACATATTGGCAACAAAATATACCATCTGGTGATATTTATTTCTACAACATTTTTGGCTGATAAAAACAGTATATAGTCTTGAGTTTGAAGTGGAGAAATTCAAAGGCACCATAACAGGAATCCACAAACTTGGGTATAAAAATGCACTGGAATCAATCGTCACAAAAACAAATCCTTATTTCATAGTGACGAACCATCCTTAGAGTTATTTGTTATATCATAATCTGCTTGTGCTGATATCTGGCCTTGATACTGTATGCTCTACTATAATCAAAATAGCCATGCAACTGACTAGCTACAATTAACCATCTCTGATTGTGGAAACGTTAAATAGCACACAACAGCAATTAAAAAAAACAAAAAAGCAAAAAACAAATAAACCCCAGAAGAAATAGTTTGCTGCACTTCAATAAAAAAAAATTAATGCCTCTGAAGCACCGATATATACTAAGAAAATAGTTTTTAAAAATTGTGCCAATGTTCTACAATTCATTTGATGTTGCTGCAGCAATAACAAATGGGTATTTATTTTGTCCTTTAATAGGAGTCTTTAGCGACGCCTTCAATAACACATGTACCTTCATCAAAGTAAGCTGGCAACCTTTGATCAAAGAAGTCATCAACAAACTAAAATAAAAGCATTGCTTCAGTTTTCATAGTGATTAGAACATATTTATTTTGCTTCAAAAGTTTCCTTCCTGCAACAAAAACATGCGTATGGAGGACTCCTGTGTGGGTGATTTTCTACATCCCAAATACAAAATTTGCGTCCAAATACGCGTAATTGAGTGTTTCTGATATCTCTATGGTGTCAATGTATTTATAAATAGATTAATAGTCTAGTACTCTAGTGAAAACACTAATCAAGATGTTAACTGGTACTGCATGCTGCAGAGACTATGGTAACATTGGTCTTAAAGTTTGCAATTGACGAATACATAAATATAAACACATACCTTGAAAATATTATATATGTCTATTTGTTGTTTTTTGCTATATATTAAAATGCACATAATTTATAGTTTCAATCAGATGACTGCTTCAAACAATAGATAAACAGATGCCATGTAGATTCCAGATTATCCAAGGGGAGTTACTCTGATACGGTGCTAATAATCAAAAAATATTTGCATGATAGCACATGTTCCACTTTTGGGAAATTGATTTATATGTTGCACAAAGTTTAAATCAGTTTGAAAATTGGATGCTACTTTCATGGTACTCATTCTGCCACCAATGCCATCCAACAAAACTTGTTAGAGAGAAAGAAATGCATCTGTTAACAAACCATGACCAGGAGAGTAGCACATGGACTGATAATGATATTGGACCACCAACATGTGCATGAAAGTACATGTTGATCTCAGACTGTTTAAACAACTTGTGGTGTTCCAATGTAAAGTAATAAATCATGTACAATAAAGTTATAAAGTCAACACCTTTAAATTGCAAAAGCCACCAGAAAACAGCAACTGTCCATACTTCACAGTTTGGCTCTTATTTTCCACTATAGATCTGATCCTTTGGTTCTTGACAAATAAACTAATCACATGATCTGGATCTCACATAACATCATTGGTCATTATCAGACGACAAACTCTTTAACCGATTTATTACAGTGATAGCAATTTTAAGAAGATATTGATTTTATCTGAGAATATGGGGTATGGCCATTATCTGGAAATAGTATAGTCACGGGTACATTTTTAAAATAGTGAACTCGTCAGCAATCCCAAGATTTTCCCGAAATCAACTAGTGATGCAGAATTAGTAACTAATGGTCATATAGTGTATATAAGATAAGGACACGATACGTGGCGTTATGCAAAAATAAAAATCAAAAATGACGAAAAATCCGAATGTCACAATTCCATAGAACCCACGATATCATAGAAACTTATACTAAAAAACATATTCCCTCCGGCAACATCACCATGCAACAATCAAACCCAAATCAAAAGTATAGGAAACCGGAACATGGGGGCTCGTTACAAAGAAAACTTAGGAGTATTTGTCGATGAATTGAGAGCTGGGTGGGGGCTGGGTTTATAATGTTACAGGTTCGACACCCAAGCCTTCAATTCATTGACTGATTTCCTATAATCTCTGCAACGACTCCTGTAGACAGGGAGGTGTCGGGGTGGGGTGATTACCAATACAGCTTTATCCTGCTCAGTTATACGCGACGGTGGTTTCTTTTTCTCGCCCTTTCCAAAAAGATTTCCCATTTCCCTTCATTAAAAACAGCTAATAGGTGATACACTCATTTAATATGCACTTAAGAGACGTTGTATATGTCCATAAATCAACTACTTAACAACAGGAAGAGTCGAATCGTGAGGAAGAAATGAATAATTATGTGATTTTGATTGGTTAAAACTTGGACGGGGATTCCGACTTAAAGCTATCACATGTACATGAATGCAGGACTTTTGGTCTATTTCCTCTTGTACCTTTAACAATTATGTCATTTTAATTATGCAGTTTTCTGTAGCAGATCTAAAAAAAAATTCTAATTTTGCATAAATTTAGCACGAAAATGAGATAGTTGATGTGACAAATACAGGAACATGTTTCCTACTGGTTCACGCATATCAAGATGTATGCTGTGTGTAGGCCTAACTATATACTCTTTGATTGCCGTTGTAGTTTCTTCTAACATTGTTGCTACAGTTAGCAGGACAATTGATAAGAATGGATTTCACAGGTAATTGTTTGATTTTATAACATATATAAATGTTGTGCGGTTTTAAATGATGCTGAGCTTTATTAGAATTGAAAGACTGCATCACTTTCAGATTGCACTGTAATATTCTAATATCAGCTGTGTGCAATATTGGATGCAGTTACACAATAGAGCAGTTTTATCCCAACACTATATCAGTAAATACCATCAGCAGATGACTACAGCATTATTTTAAAAAAATAAAACTTTCTTTTTTGTACTGTGAATCAAATAAAATGGGTAAAAGGAAAGATTTAAGAATATTTAAGGAAAATATTAGAGGTCTGATTGTTTTTATACATGTAATACACATTGATCCAACAGATCCAACATTTTACTAAGAGAGAGAGAGAGAGAGAGAGAGAGAGAGAGAGAGAGAGAGAGAGAGAGAGAGAGAGAGAGAGAGAGAGAGTTGTGACTCTATAGTCTTTTAAACTCAAGAACAGAAAAAAGTGAAACCAAGTTTTGTAAAAGTCAAAAATATTTTCCCTTGAATACAAAAATACAAGTGAAAATTTAAAAAAGAACTTACAATATTGTCAATCAAATTCTCAATAGTCCTTAAAATTCTATCACAAGTTCAAATGTATGAAGTTGTAATTGAATTCTAGTGTTTGAATGTGTTAGTGTTCCAGAATATGCTAAACTGCAATGGCTTGGAGAAATGATGAAGTGCTAAGTCATTTTGATGTATCACAACAATATAATTAAAAAAATATTTTTTGTAATTCAACATAATGCCAAATTACTGCTTTTGTTCAAGGATATTATGGAGAATATTGTATTTCCAGTGAATAATAATTTGAATAAATAAATCCACTCAAAGGAAAAACTGAGCAAAACAACAAGATTGATTTTGCTTCAGATGTCAAGGCAAGAATAAGTAATTTGGCAAGTTAGCAACATTGTACAAAAAAGCTAAGACAAAAATAGAGCCTGGATGTAGGTAACTTTTAAAAAATATTTAAAGTTGCAACAAGTTTAGGAATTTCTAAGTGGAAATTAGATGTTCTAGATCCAGACCCAAATAAACATGTTTACCTCTATTAATAATGATCTGAATATTTAATCCACACATAAAAAATATTACCTATTGATTATGTTGTTTGCAAAATAAATGTTACTGGTCAGGTACAACATGAACTTGATTTTGGATGAGGTAAGGTACAAAATACAGATATACTTAACATACAGTCATTAAGAAAAGCCAACAAATTATACAAATTAAATGTACATATATGCTTTGTCTGATCAATAGTAGTACAGTATATTTTCATGATGAAATTAACAAATTTAGGATACGGGAATAAAAATTCATCATATATTCAATTAAAATATGAATTTTATTTTGTATGAAAATTTATAAATCTGTTACTGATTCTTACTAAAGTATTAAGCAAACCAGAACAATGTACAGTGCTATTTGCAGCATATTCTTACACTGATGAAAGGAAACTGAATGGAAATGAACTCTTCGAAAATCAATGTTCATTAAAAATTATTTCAGTTAGAAATATTAATTACAGTATGAAACAATATGTGGCCTTGTGCTTAGAGCATCTTTCTTAGAGGTTGTAGGTTTGAACCCTGCCAGAGTCATACCAAAGACTTATAAAAATGTGCCTAATATCACTATAAACTGCTGCACTGCAGACATAGCAATATGACTGAAAAATTGTTAAAGCTACGTTTAAATTCCAAATTACTCACTTACACACACACACAAACATTATGAAACACATGTGACCTTTCTTTTCCATACACTAAGTTTCAGTAGAAGATAAATCATAATAGGGAATGATAAATTCTTCAGTCAGCCAGAAACAAATCTTAGTTTTTTTGAGTTACAGCTGGCATCTATTACTGATTATATTGTTTATCGTGATTTTCCTATATTAGTAACTTATTGTTGGTGAAAAAAATTTTCTGAAAAAAAGAAAAAGACCATATCAAGGTATAATTGCATTTATAATCAACATGACAAGAAAAGAACTTTTGATGCAATTTAAGTTCATTTTCATGAATTTGAGTAATGTCTCTCTTTTGTTAAGTTTGTGAATGGAAATCTTTTGAGATTTATTTGACTGCAGTACATAAAATCAGAAACAGAAGTTATACCTTTCCCTCCAACATCATCACCAATCAAGCCATGTTTTCATTTTCAGGATATTCCTTTGTTAATATATATAACATTCCTTTGTTAATATATATAACTGGAAGAAATATTATCAGTTGTGCAGTATTCATAGAGAAATAGAATTTAAAAGGAGATTTTATGTATGTAAAGTTTTCTGCTTGGAAATGAGGTTATCACTTATAAAACTGATGGATTGAGTAATCACCCCTTAATGTTACATTCATGTATACAAAACTGTACAATGTAGCATGTGTTTCTTCTAATGGTTAAATATATGGCAGAAAATGGTAACAATATTTTCTTCTTTCAGAAATTTAAGAACAGAGATTTCTATTCCAAGAGAATCAATACATTTCAAACCTAGTACAGGAGACATTGCTTGTGCAGTGTTGCTGGAGGAGACACTCCCTTCTGGGGCCTTTGTTGACCCTTACCAGCTAGAGTCATTGAGAGCTTTTGGAGGACCTGATGTAATATTTTGCTAATTCTGATTTAGTACTTCATACACAACTATATTTTAACTTTGCTTACAACATTCTTCAGTTAAAATAGTGTTTCCCCAGAAAGACCAAAATATGGATCATGACATTCTTGAGGGTCACTAGCATTTGTTTGGGTGGCAAAACTTTTTAATATGTGGAAATAGGATTGTGAGGCACAGAAAAATTGTTTTTTGGGTCATGGCCAAAAACAGTTGCAAACCACTGAGTTAAAAATTCAAACATATTAATAAGCTGAACCTGAATGTGTTCAAAACACAAAAATTTTAATTTTAGACTTTGGATCCATTATTATTCGAATACTGAATAGCACACTCTAGTTTTTCAGTTTTGGTTCCTAACTGTGTTGACCTTGTGTAATACAGATATAAATCCCATTTAATTAGTTACATTTGGTTTTATTACTGTGACTGACCCTTCAAAGTAGCATTAAATATGATGTAGTCCATGTGTTCATATTTATGCTTGTACATATGTACATGTATAATGTAATTTATCTCTTCATACACTATTATAGCTAGACACATGTAATTCCATCATTGTTAGTCCTATGGGTGTAGATTGTCCCAACAAATTAGATCCCTCTGCTGGAGGTGGGGTTTGTGAGGGGATAAAGATAATTTTATATCAGTTTGAACTATGTAGTGGTTTCTTCTTTGAATATATAACCAGATTACATTAACATTAGGAATATAAACCCTGCTACCTCCTGAATCCAGCCCTCCCAAAGAGTAAAATCCATCTTTCTGTCTGCAAGATAAAGACAAAGGGCAATAACTCTTGACCATTACCTTTCTTAACCATCTACAAGTGGCACTCCTTTAAAGCTTTTGTTGTAGACTTGACAAATATCTTCACCTTCTGAAAACCAATTGGATTTTGTGATATATTCATCCATCAATCATTATTTTTCATTGTATTACATCTTATTTGAGAGATAGCATGCTTTATTTTGTTATATTTTGACTATATTTATGCAAAATTCTTCAGATACATATACTTAGTATCAACATTCTCTTACTGCATGGTTCTTATGGCTACATGGTAATAGGAAAAATGTGTTAATAGTTCTTGTTTAACGCATACTTTTGAACACCCCAAGCAAAGCGGGTGTCTCCTAAATTGTCAACTTTGTTAACTATTATTATTATTATTACTATTTTCTTGCTTTATTCCCTTTGTTGTTTCAGAACATAACAATGACAAAGAAGTGTATGAAGTGCAAAAAGTCAAGGCTAGCAATGATTCACGTGATCAGTGCATCACCTATACCAAGTGTACATTGTCAGTTAAGGGGCCCTGAGTGCTGTCCGTTACGGATCACTGCCATCTCACTCTGTCAGCATGGGTCTGAGTCTAGGATTCAGATATGTAGATATGTGAGAAAGCTTGCCAGTGGTTCTTTCCAGGGGTTCCTGGTTTCTTCCTCCACCATTAATACTGGCCGCCATGTATAGCCTATTGTGTGCTGAAAAATGTCGTTAAACCCCACAACAACAACAACATTGTCAGCTACGTGCACTAATTGGCCAGATATTACATGTAAACAGCACTAAGGAAAAGTTCAAAGAATAAGGAGAGATGGGGAAAATCAAAGTCTGAAGGTACTGAAGAATTAAGTAACCATCCTATTGCTGAGTCTGTGGCTATTTGCCTCTGGCCCCAGCAAAGAAATGTTGAATGTTACCTATTGCTACTGTTACTTCTGTTACCTACACTGATCCTGGAGCTACAAGTGCACTATTTGGTACAAAAGGCAATTACAAAGTTGATTACTTATGGAAAATGTTTTCCATTATTTCATCTTATTTGTGTTAACCAAGAGTTTCAATACAACTAGAGAAAAATTTCCATCCAATTCTAGGAGGCCCAGTGGGTGTAATCTCCAGGCCCAGTGGGTGTAATTGTGCAATCTCCAGGCCCAGTGGGTGCAATCTCCAGGCCCAGTGGGTGCAATCTCAAGGCCCAGTGGGTGCAATCTCCAGACCCAGTGGGTGCAATCTCCAGGCCCAGTGGGTGCAATCTCCAGGCCCAGTGGGTGCAATCTCCTCACATGCTCAAGCATGGACGTATGGCCTCTAAGTTTGGGTGCATGGGTTTTATCTAGCCACATCTCAGTTTGATTTCATGCCGGTTATTGACCACATTGCCCAACTGCCTGGTCCGCAGTCCATACCATTCATTGACTGTATGGCTTCCATGGTATACCATAACACATCTTACCAATATTCAAGATGGAGACAGATCAGTCCACCTCAAATCTGTCTATGAATTTGCAGTCTCAGTCTCAGTCTGGCAGATGCATATTTCCACATTCTTATCTATCCATCCTCATGAAATTCCTATGGTTCATGTACTGAGGAAGTAGTTATCAGTTTCGTGTTCACTCTTTTAATTTAAATACAAGTCCTTGGGCTTGTACAAAACTCTACAAATCCATCATCTCCTTTCTCTGTATAATAGCATCTACTTCCAAGGTGGCATATTTAGACAATATTCTCCAGAAACAAATGGTAAGTTCTATTCTAGTCAAAGAAAAGAACCATCTCATTTTCCTTCTATAGCATCAAGATTTCTAGATCAATAGAGAAAAAACTGACCTTTATTCATTTCAGCAGTTCATCCATCTGGGTATGGAATTTCTCTCCCACCTGAACTTGTTACATCAGCCCACCTACAATTGGTCTGAATAGTCCATCTTGTAGAGTCCATTTCATGCAAAAAATGGATAACAGCCAGTGAGTTTTTGTGACTCCTCAGACTATTCAGTGCAGCAGGAGATCTTATTCCTCCAGGTTGCCTATTTATGTACATTTTGAAGATAACCTTGCTCTCGGAATGGCACCCATTTTTCAGTGCAGCTCGATTACAGGATCAATGTCACAAGTAAGATTGTATCAATCCTGGACATAGTTATGCAATCAGGCTGGCTCACAACAGGAATACCACTCAGTCACCACCAGATGTGACACTATGCACAGACACAAGTATCTGGAGTTAGGGAGTTTATAAGCTTCCAGACTTTTACACTGACAAGTAGAGTCTGGAGGACATAGGTCTCCATGTCAAGCTCTTGGAGATAACAGCCATAATCAAAGTCTTTCAGTGTTGGAGCAACCACTCAGCTTTAAATAAATACCAGCTTTATGTAGCAAGGGAAGGTAATGGGCAAGAGCTATTTCCCTTTGTCAATATATTATAAACGAAGGAAGAATTCCAGCTTTGGGTTGGATTCGGAAGGTAATAGGGATTAGATTCTTAACATTAATATGATTAGGTAAGTATTTAAAGAAAAGTATTAATTTTAAAAAAAAATGCTTTCCTCATATGTCTGAGAATTGAATTGTTTTATCAAGAATCCAAGTTTCAACATGTCAGAATGGGACCTCCTGGAGATAATGCCTGGTTTTTTACTCTCTCTCTCTCTCTGTATATATATATCATACAGGATATAGAAGTTTTATGTTTTTAATTTGTACACTACAGAGATTCAAATGCAAGTCCAAATGCAAGTCCAGTGGTAAATTGTATCCATTGCTTTGTCTCTTAGCACTGACTCCTATACCTTCTTGACCTTGCACACATCACCACATAATGATGTTACAGTGTCAGTGGTATAGGCATCCATGGATAGCAGATACATCCGTGTATCAGCTATGTAATTCATTCTCTTCTGTACAGTCATTCTGGATTTCTAATACAAAAATCAAAATATATATACATAATTATAGAGGATTACATATATATATATATATATATATATATATATATATATATATATATATATATATACACACACACACACACACACCAAACAGAATCGAAATAGCTATCCCTGGATTCTATGAATAAATAGCACAAATTTTAATATGTACTCTATGGATATTCAAACCTGGGCAGACAAACCTGGTTTTGAATCTCTGTAGGATGTGAAATTAAAATTCTCTAACCTGTATGATAATGCTGTGTATTCATACTTATAAAAATTCTGCTTTTATTATCAAATATTCTCTTGTAGAATCCAGAGAAAACACTTTCCATTTTGTTTGGTGTATATTTGTAATCATTTATATATTTATGATATTTTTAACTCCTGCCTCACCTGTATCATACTTCAGTCACACAGTCAGTCAGATTGAATAGTGTCAGCAGGTTTTGAATGCAGGGTGCTTTTTATTTGTACAGGAGAGGATCAAAGAAATTCATTAACTAGATAGTTGGAAAGGTAATTGTGTTATCACAGTATAAATGGGTCACCTTTCTTGTCAGTGTGACAGGTATAGTTAGATATCTTCATCTATTAGTGTGTAAATTAAAGGTATTGTGTCTTTCAAGAGAAATTTAGACTTTGAGCAGATACATGAGTTACATCCCTTTTCATTAGGGTCAGTAGTCATTCAGTATTCTAAATGTAACTCAGAAGACAGGTAAGCATAATTCATGGGTTACAATAAATAGCCATATATAGCATCTTTTGAATTTTTGTTCAATCCTAGGTGTCTCATATTAGCTCAAAATACTTTTTTATGACATTAACAAACTAAAATCAGTGTATATTTTAAGTCCATGATGATTTCATTTCTAGGATGGATTAAAGTGAACAGGATAAAGTAATTTTGTGTGGAGCATAAATTTGGGAGAGAACAACACATACCCATAATTATGCTTTTTTGTTGTACTGTGCTGATGAAACAATCTTGATAACGGAAGAAGAAGAAGAATGATATTATGTGCATGGTATCTACTTTAATAGGTGAACCTCTGACCAGTGGTCACTGTGTGCATTTGCCAGTTTTACCTTTCCCAATGGGTGAATGTTACTGTCAGGTTACTTTAGTATATGGTGTCTCAAGTTATAACACAGATTATTGGTAACATTTATATGGCTCACATGAACAGCATTATGAAGAAAATTCACTATATATTTTTTTATGTTACAATCTACATGCATTTGAGAAGTATGTAAATTAATCGAATTTTAACAGTTTTTTTGTGCATTCAGGTTCTATGTTTACATGATGTAGATACAGAGAAACCAGAATTTTTGTCACAGCCTCTCACGATCTTCATCTTTTCACATCTTCATCTTCATGAGGGTCACTGGACATCTAATGTAACTATTCCAATCCACATGAGATACCAAAGACCATTCCAGAGACAAGATTATGTCACTGTGACTTTTTTAAATCCAGCCTTATTCCTGAGATGCCCAGATACTGGTAAGATGCATCTTACAAAATCTCAATATTTTGTTGTAGTTATTGTTGTCATTTTCATTGTAATTTTCATCATTATTGTCATCATCATTTTCATCTTTAGACATTGATTATAAATCCTGTCATGATGGTCATCTTTTGTAACAGCAGCAGTAGTTATAGATCAGTACAGGCAATATTTGATTCTACATGCCATATTTCCCGACAGTGTTGTAGGGTTAGGGTCTCAAAAAGACTGTTTTGAGGTCCCAAGTACGGTCAGTGTACATGACCTAATAAAATGATGCAAAATCGAAAATAAGTTACTGAAAATTCAGATTTGATAGAAACAGAAAATAACACCCGTTTTCTTTGAACCATTTAACATACTTACAAACCAAAAATAGCAGGCTTATTATAGCATTGTCCAAATGCTTCACCACATTCATGTACCGACTCTCATATAAACACAACCACACAGATGTTAAAAAAACCCCCAGTTTTTTTCTTTAAAATCCATTGGATAGTAGAATATTTTCTTAATTAGCTGTCTTTGCTGCTCTAACTTGTTTGAGGTGGAGGGGGTGTTGAAGGTAGTTCAAATGTCATTTGTGTTCATCTTGGTATTCATTTGAGACTGGCTGATACTGTTATTCAAACTTTCCCAAAATTCTCATTGAATAATTTCTTAGCATAGAAAATGATCTTTTTACATCTGTATTGCTGTGAGAGTGGATAAATATGCTGTTCTAGGCGGTGTGAGTTGCTGTGTCAACAGCTGCTGTACACTTCAGAATGACTAATGTTGATATGTTGTTTGCAGTGTTTGCAACAAATAAAAAGTTTCCCCATGCTGAAAGTCAAACTCCATCCATTAGTTCTGAAATTTATTTTTGCTGGTCATGGCATTATCCTTGCTACACTCAACCATTTAAGTAATAAGTGAAATGGTTGTTGTTCATCTCTGACTGCCTTATTGTTTAACTGACTCAATGATAATCAGCTGTATAAACTCCCTCAAGGATAATTGTACATGGACTCATGAACTGTTTACTATTTATACAAAATTCATGGTTTTCACAGGTTTAGTGGTGGTAAAAAAAAATGTCTGTTCCCCTCTCCACTCTGAAGATTTATTAAATACATGTATTTTGGAACACTTCCAATTTGAGGGATTTGGGAGTCAAAAATTGTTTTTTGCATGACATATTTTGTTATGACATTTATGTTAGGCAAGTATCTATATTTTGTCAAATGTAACAGTACTGATCATACATTCCAGAGAATGGACACAGATATAAAAGTTATAATTTTGAAACAAGAAAAGAACCTCTCTGTATCCATACACTTTTTTGGGAATCACTTTTTCTACATTTTTGCAATAAATTATTTTATGTGGATGTTCAAATTCACACTCGTGTTTTCCTTCCTTGTCCAAGGATGTAATCCATGAATATTAGTACTCCACTGTATCATAATTGTCTATTTAATAAGGACATTTTGGATTCATGACTCAAAATAAACTCATTAATTTGTATAATTCTAGCATTATTATGAATATTAATATTATTTTGAATTCTAAAACTGTAGACTGGTTATAAATTTTGTGTAAAAAATATTATGATCACTATAAAAGCAAGATCATAAGTATAACACAGAATTATACATTTCTTATCTAGCAAATTTAGCTTTGGAGAATAGAGTTTTTTTAAGAAAAATAGGTGATACTATCAAATTCTTGCCTCATGTTGCTTCTTTTGTGTTAATAGTATCTTCTTTTATTTTCACAGCTGACACAGGTGAATATGACAATATTGAGATAGTATTTGCATGTGACAGTATGAACCAAGCAGTATGCACCTGGTTCAGAATAGACTATACCAGTGTAAGTATTTAGTACTCGGCCATAGTTTGGCTCAATACTCAGTTTTTCCTGAAATTGAAATCTTTTATAAGATACTCATTAGAAATCAGGAATATTTAATTGGAGTAAAATGGATAAAATTACAACATATAACTTGGATGATAAAGATAATTGCATTGAAGAAAAAAGATTTCAGGAATTCTTCAAATTTGAGCCCTAAACATTTGCTAAGAAAATCAATACATGCTTTTTAGAATAGATTCCTTTACTGTGTATTGTCTGATAAATGTTTCAACATGATTTAATCAGGACAGAAAAAAACAAGAAAAATGTATTGTAAAATTTTAAATCTGTGGTATATAATTATTGGGTCTCAGTTTTCATGGTTTTGTAAAAAGAGACATTTTAATTGGCACTTAAGTTATTGTTTTGTTTTCCTATCAAAGCAAGTGTTTAGTTTCATGAATTAGCCTCTACACATAAAAATGCAAAGAATAAATATTAAAACACATGGCAGTTTACTTCACTAATGAAAACAATACTACCACCTGTATGAATGAGAACAAAAAAATCAAGCATCTGTCAAGATCAAGCTCAAACACTCAGCACCAAAGGGAGCTGAAGCAGTGAAAAACACTAAGCTAAAGCAGTTATTAAAGTACCTATGTATAATATCTTCCTTAAAATAAAAAAAAGTTTCTCCATCAATTACTTTCTGATCAATGTTACAGTAAGACAGTGGCATAAAAGCAGTAAAATTCAGCCTATAACCCCCAGTTGGTTTGCATAGTGTCATCATTCCATATGAAAACCAAGCTGTTCCTTGCTCAATGCAGTTAACAAGCAGTGTCAACAATGGATGTGTTCAGAGTCCATCAAATGTGAAGATGCTAACTAAATTGAAGAAACATTGGAATCAGTTCTTTCTCTTTTGCCTACTTCTTGTATGAATCCACTTCAGTGACTAGACTTTACTTAACACTTCAACAATCAAGCTGATTCATAAATGGATAATTTGGGCTTATATGAAAATATGTGAAAGGTTGGACATAATTATCTATGGTTTTGAAGATGCTGGACTTATGTGCTTTAAAAAAAAGTTCTAAACAATCAGTTCTCACTAGGAAAATTCAGAGACGGGAACCAGTTAGCTATACAGTTCAATGTATATCATCCAAATTGATTGGAAATGTGCTTTTTTTTCCTGATAATTGTTATATTATAATGGATATTTTACTGTAGAGAAGATATTTTTCTGAAACAAGCCAAGTAAAACAAAATGTTAAATCAAATGAGTTTTTCATGAATGGTGAAGCCATGAATAAAAGTAATCAAGATTTTCACCCTTTTCACTTAAATGTATTTGGCTAAAAAATTTTAAAACAGGTCTTAATAGCATATTTCTTACTGTACCACACAACAATGTCAGTGGATTGCCATTGATGTTTTGCTGTTTTGTGTATATTTGCACATAAAGACCAGTAATAACATAATTCTCCTGACAAATTAAATGAATATATTTTTAAAAATTTTAAAAATTGAAGAAAAATGAATAGATAGATAGATAAATAGATAGATAGATAGATAGAGGATAGATAGATAGATAGATAGATAGATAGATAGATAGATAGATAGATAGATAGATAGATAGATAGAGGATAGATAGATAGATAGATAGATAGATAGATAGATAGAGAGAGAGAGAGAGAGAGAGAGAGAGAGATAGATAGATAGATATCCCATTCCAGTGAATTATCAAAAGTATTTCTGTTGGAAAATCCAGTAATTCACTACACTACATCAAATAAGGTCATGTGGAATATATTTACTGAGATATGTGGATTTTTCCAAGCTTTCAGTGTGGAAAGGGAATATAAGAACATGAAAAAATGTAGTTTGGTGTTGGGTTTAATGTGGTTCAGTGATTTGAGTATGGCTATAATTACAGCAGTAAAAATCAAGGTTTTTTTTATCAGGTAACTGGCAAAAGGGTGTTGCCATGGCAGCTTATGCCTTGTCTTCATCTTTTGAACTGTCTGTATACAGACACCATGTTAGGAGGCTCTGATTATAACAAATTTACTTCATGAATTTAAAAAAGAGATGATTTGTAAAAGACATTTCAAAGTCACAGAGATGAATATTTGGGGGGGGTCATTTTGATAGTCACTGTTGTAATTTGAGAATACACAATTTGCAAAAATGATCTTCACTGCTTCTGGGTTAGGACAAATTTTTGTGTCACTTGCAGAAAGAAATTTTATTTCTGATTGTACAAGAGCTAGTAGCTGGGCCTAAAGATGACAACATGTGTGGGACAAGGTGCATCATAAGCTTGGTATCATGCTGAAGAATCATCATATATAAAGTTAAAGTTCATTTGCCCCAACACAGAGCCTCTCTCAAGGAGAGGTTCTAAATCATTGAGAAATACACCCAATACATGAATCTTAACCTTAAACTTGAAAGGAGCTATAGGGTTACATTAAAGATGAGAAAATATAAGATGCAGGTTTTCTTAATCACCTGAGGAATGGATTATTGTGGCTGTACAAAGGTGGCCACTGTTCTTGAGAGGTAAAATATAAACAGTTAATTTTGCACATAATGAACAGCTCACATTTTTTCCTTTATAGACAGGCGTCTTTTAAATGCTGGCAAAATTAGTTAATATATTGGTATAATTTATAAATGATTTTAAAAAATTGTCATTTTTATGAACAGTTTATCTTTTTATACTGATGTCTGCTGTTACAGATTTCGCACTTCTCTCAGTGTAGATTTCAATGGAGATTTAATAAAGAGAAATAAACATGACTATGTATGAGAGATTATTTAGTGGAGTTAACCAGAAAATGGGGGTTTAAGTGAACAAGTTGAGATTATTCCCTTTCTGCATCTGTTATGGAATGTACCAGTTCTTTAGATGAAACTCAGTAGAACCCTTTCATATATAGCTCACCTTTTTTACTTGTATATGAGGACCATCTGTTCATAGAGACCAAAATTTAATTAGCTTGTTATATATAATGATCATTATACACCTGCTGATTGTAATTTATTTCTTCTTTACAGACTAAAGGTAACCTTGATGTACAGGTACCAGTGGGGAGGCTGGAGCATTTACCATTTGTTATTGGTGCTACAATAATCATAACACTGCTGGGATGCATAATGCTTATCTATATGGTTATATATCATCTTCCTTCACAGAAAAAGAGCAAAGACAGCTAAGCCAAAATGGAGATTAGATGTGCTGTTTTATGATAAATTTTTCATAAGTTGGTCAGTTCAAAATCTCTTATACTTTGGCCCAGACCCAGTTAGATCTTATTTAGGTCAAGTAAATGTTTTGTTACTTGACCAAAATAGAATATGAAATAAAAAGAACAATTTTAATTTTGAAGCCATAGGGAAGGCATATCATTTTGGAGGGCCATACAAATAAATTTTACCAGAATCTTTCATTGTTTATGGTACTTTGCATACATATGATAGCAGTATTTTTCCTCTTTCTCTCTCATTTGTATTAAAACTTCAGGTTCAGGTAAAGTATACTAATGGTAATACTGCCTGTGATCCCATGATTATGAATTGACTCAAGCAGAGCAAAATTTAGTTGCTAATTGTATGCAGCATTAAACAACCAACATTTCTGATTCTGTCTGCAGATTTTTTGGCTTCAGTGTTTGAAGTTTCTAGAGATTGATTATGTGAGCAGAAGTAATTTCAAAAGGATTAACAAACTTAATTGGTTATTGCTTACCTAATTACTTTGATTCTGCCCAGAGGATATATTCTGCTTTGGTGCCTAAAGTTGTTGAGATAGATTATAGTTGATACTATGTATGATCAAAATTAATTGGACAAGATTAAAGATGTTAATTGATTATGGTTGGCTTGCTCCAGAGCACAAGCAACATAAAGCAGGATTGATCTGACTTCATTCTTTAATATTTGTCAATATAAGGAAGCATGTGTTATCATCCAATGCCAAATTCTAAGCAAGAGAAATATAACATGAAATTCCATGATTGATAGAAATGGGAATTTCACTGTTTGAAATAATATATAAAGGGACATGAATATGCATTCTGCTCTTCCTGTAAAGCTCTTGTTACATCAAACATCCTGCAGAAATCCTAACTCATAAAAGCATCATAACCACAACAAAAAATATGCCATCACTGAAATCTATGTTTGCAGAATCTGTATCAGATATAAAGTTACATATTCTGAAACACTATTTGCCAAATTTACATTGAATATAGTCTGTTGTTTCTGGTAGCAGATCATTTTTCAGATATAGTCCACATAATGTACCCAAACTCGGAAACTGCACAAAAGTTCTCATGAATGGACAAAAACTACTCACCTAGTGACTATTTTATTGTTTACAAGAAAATCATAATCTTATTTGTATAATAATAATATGAACAATTCATTACATAAACAAGTGACCATGACTTTTTAAGGTAAAATATGTATTTGCCACTACTATGAATGACTGCATTGCAAAAACTGATATAAATATCACTGACCTTAATTTAATCCTTTGTAAATAGGAATTGTAAACCAGATTAAGTACACATCACTAACATTGTATATAATAGTAACAAATGATAATCATTTTCTGAGTTTGATTTTCATTATAAAATTGTGGTTAAAGTAATGATTATGATAACAAAGGTATCTGCATATTAGACTTAAAGTTGTTCATTTTTCTAGTTTAAAGATGACCAGATTAATAACTGGTTTGGTTTCTTGGAATACATGAGTAGCTGATCTGGGTGATCTGAACTAACTGTGGCATACTTAATAAGAGATGCCACATTGGTTTTCTTGATCAATACAAGGCATGCCACAGTTCAGAGATTTCCACTACTTACACTTCTGCAATGCCTCAGAAATACTCCTCAGTTCCGAAGTCAGTAGCTTGAAGTTTGGATGAGACTCTGCCAGGTGGAACAAATCTGTGCATGATCTACACATGACTCAGGATTGTTGAAGTGTTTCAGTGATGACTTTATAGAATCTTTGAAACATTTCTTCTAACCTCCCTGAGATCTCTTTACTTCCTTAAACTTGCAATGGGAGATCTTTGGTAGTTGCTTTTCTGACATCCTGCTGATATGGTCTGTCTATCTCATCTGTGATTTCATTATCAGAGTGTGGATGCCTGCTCATGTAAGGACCTTAGTATCTAGGACCCTGTCCTGCCATCTTATCCTCATCAGGTTCCTCAGGCATCCCATGTGAACATGGTTCAGTTTCTTGGCATGGTGTCTGTACACTGTTCGTCTTTTGCATGCATACAGTAGAGTTGGCAACACAGTGGTTTTGTAGATGTTCAGTTTTGTTTATAGACTGATGCCTCTGTGCTCCCACACATTTGCACAATGTGCCAAAGTTCACACATGCTATTGCAATTCTGGCATTGGTTTTATCATCATTGTGGAATGCCCTTGACAGTGTACTGTCAAGGTATGTGAACTTGTGATTGTAGGTTCTATGTAAGGCATTCATGGTGAGGGTTGGTGCATCACCTTTCTTCTTGATACTAATTTTGAGAACAAAACTGTCACAAACTGAAGAGACATGATCCATACTGTGTTGCATGTCAGACTCAATTTGGCATTTAGGGAAGAGTCCTCAACAAACATCACTAAAGTCACTTCCTTTAACTTCGTCTTTGCCTGTAGTCTCCTCAGATTCAAAAAATTGCCATAGGTGTGCTGTCTTATGTCAATCCTAGGGTCATAATTGCAGAAGTCATCAGTTCACATGGCAGAGAGCATCATACTGAAGACGTTTTGGGCCAAAACACACCTTTGCTTGACTCGGTTTGGTGACTGGGAGTGGCTCAGATGACTTGCCATCATCCATAACACGTGCCATCGTAGAACTCCTGAACCATCATGATGAATTTCTCAGGGCAACCATATTTTGCCATGATCATCAAAAGGTCCACACAACTGTCTGTTTCAAAGGCTATAGTCAGGTTAATGTCATGTACAGGTTTGGTTTCTGTTCTTGGCACTTCTGGAGTTGGCAACACCATGTATAAACACCATGTATATGTTCACTGTCTTTCCTGAAGCCAGGCTGACTCTCAGGCACGAGACCTTGATGGATATGCTGTAAAGGCCATTTAGCTAAATTCTGGCAATGATTTTGCCAGCTATTGACAGTAAATTGATGGTTGTTACAGAATTCACTATTGCTTTTCCACTTGTACAAGTGGCCAATAGATGCATCCTTGTATTCCTGGGGTATACATTCTCGAGTCCATATTAAATGAAAGGAGTTGTCAGTTTCTATGCAAGGTGCAAAAGCCTTTGGCTTTGTCGAATTTTGTTGGTTGGTATAGTATCTGCCCCAGGTACTCCACCGTTTGACAGAAGGTCATTTGCCTTCTTAATTTGAATGCGTCTATGTGTGTGTGTGTGTCAGCAAGTGACATCTGATTTCCGCGTGTGCAGTCAGTTGCTTCCTCAGATATAGAAGAACATTGATTGAGGATGGTGTTATTGAAATGTTTTGCGTATCTTTTAAGTATCTTTTCCTTGTCAGCAAGTAGTGTGGTAATGTCAGCTCTCAACTATTGGTGGTGTTCCTGATGACATTGACCCATAGATTCTCTGCACTGCATCATAGAAGTTCTTAATTTTGTACCTATCTGTGCATAACTGAATCTCTCGATGAGATGATATTCAGAGAGGATAAAAGTTACAAATGGTGTGATGGTATAATGTATGTGTTTACACTTAATATGGCAAATCTTACTGACTTTTAAAGAACATTAGACCCTGACAGTATCAATCTTGGGCAGTTCTTGCACCCCGTAAGCAATCTGAATCTATCCACAGGCAGGAAACAATTTAAACTTTTTGCTGGACTCAATACAGCTGTACTAACTTTGCCACATTCCAATGCAGACACTTACATGGATTTTGTCCATAATGAGGAGAATTCAGACTCTCTCCAACGGAAAAGTGGATCCAGTAACAGTACATCATTTCCTAAGTGTTAGATCAACAATGACAAGGACTGTTTCCAAAAAGAAATGCTAAAAATGCTTGTGGTACATATAAGCTCTCCTTATATGAATGGCATCAAGTTGAAAGGACAGATTTGATGGGATGATGTGCATATTTGTATATAATGGCTGTCAGAATAAAAAAGAAATTGCTTGCTTGTCCTTTTCAACTAAATTTAACTACAGTAACAATACTACATTGTTAATTCCCAAACCCATGTAGTAACATTACTCTATATCAAGGCACTGATTTTGTGATCTCCAAAACTTGATTTAGTAACAATACTACAACTGATGTATTAACTATACTACAAAGCTATCCCTCTCAAACCCAAGTAGTAACATTACCCTATGTCCAGGTACTAATTTTGTGATCTCCAAAACCTGATGTAGTAACAAGAACACAACAGATATAGTAACAATACTTCATAGCTCTAATGACATCCACCAATCCCATAAAGTAACAATACCCTCTTTCCCAGCACTATTTTTGTGATCTCCAAAACCTGACACAGTAACAAGACTACAAATAATATAGTAAAATTACTACATAGCTATCCCCTAAACCCATATAGTGACATTACCCTATGCCCAAGCAATGATTTTTGTGATCTCCAAAACCTAATGCAGTAATAATACTACAACTGATGTAGTAATAATACTAAATAGCTCTAATGCTATTCCCTAAAACCATGTAGTGACATTACCCTATGTCCAGGCACTGATTTGTGACCTCCAAAACTTGATAGAGTAACAATTCTACATAGTCATCACAGCCATCTCCCAAAAATCATGTAGTAACATTACCCTATTTCTAAGCAATAATATTTTGAGCTCCAAAACCTATTAAATATCAATACTACTTACAAATCCCTTCTTCACTATTAGTAGTATTACCATTCCGGTGGCCTAAGTGGATACATGATCCACCTTAGATGTGAGAAGTCACTGGTTCAAACACCCTGAATGAGTCCTACCAGATATTCATAAAAATTGTACTAACAGCTACCTTGCTAGGCACCTAATATTAAGAGGTAACTGGTTGACCTGGTGTCAGGATAATGTGACTGGGTGGGATATCACATTACATGTTTGCCCCTGTGCTAGACATCACTATAAATTTCCACACAGACATAACTGTATGACTGAACAATTATTAAATCTACATTAAAAATCCAAATCACACACACATAGTAATATTACTCTATTCATTATCAATTGTGATTACCTTCCCAAGTCAACAGCTGATCTCCATGCCCATTATAGTAATGATAGGACCCATCATATGACTGTGTAGAATAGTAAAACTCATATGCTGAGTGTTTAATGCAAATTTGAAATCCCAAGGATGGAATTTTCAATCCTTAACTAAAGCAAAATGAAGGATTCTTTTTCCCACATTTTTGTGCTAAAAGGGTAGTCAAGGTCAAAAATGCATCCTGTAAGTACTGCTGTAACCTTCACACTGCAAAACAACCACTTGAAATGTCCTTACCTAAACAAAGAGCATACAAAGTTAGATTTACACTGAAATATTCGGTGCAACATTCAGCGACATTTAAAAAACATTTCAGCTTTCAAAGAACAGTACCAGTGGTTAAAATAGCTATAGTAATTGCAATACATAGTGTTTGAATTGTTTGGGCTCCATTTTGCCCTACAGTCTCACTTCTCTGAGGATAAAGTTTCAGAAATGACCAGACCACTGATATCAGTTTGCCTTTTATGAGAGACCCAATTGCTGTACTATAGGACATGAAGGCCATCATATTTCAGCACTATCAGTATCAGTTTGCTGGAATCCAACTGACTATAATTACAGTACCACAATGACAAATGTGTTGCTATGTGATTCTGTGCAGCTGTTCCTATGTAACTGTGTAGGTTATTTATGTGTAGACTTTTCAGACTTTTTTGAGAAGAAAAAATCTTCTTATCACAATTAAGCAAACATTTTGGGGAAAGTAAATAAAATATAAACATATATACATTGATATGTAAGTAACCCAATTAGATGTTCAGGCCATTACAACCTCCTTGCATTTATTTTACACATTTATTAATATTTTGTACTTGAACTTGCTATTTTAAAATTCCAAGCCCAAAATATTCACACTGTGTGTTTGTTTTAAATGTGTATGTATGTATGTATGTATGTATGTATGTATGTATGTATGTATGTATGTATGTATGTACTTTCACCCATAAAGGAAGTTGCAATAGCTCAATCAACAGGGAATCATACTCTTAATCATAATATTCACAATTTGATACTTATTCAGGCCAGAACTGGACCAACTGCTTTGGTATGTCCTTGGGAAAAGTATTTCACTCACATTTCCTTGGCATGATATAGTCAATAATGTGTCAAAAAGTGCTTACAATACCCCCAATAAAAACAAGAAAAACACACCATCCATTAAAATCTGGTTTCTATGGGTTGATAAAATAATAGCTGCTGAAGGAGACTTTAAGAACAGTTGCTTAAAACCACAAGGAAAACAAAATTTATATCTCTGATTTTTATCAACACATTCTATTACCTACTTTGATATCATAGAAAAGAAAATTCTTTTATGTCATGTCTTATCAGTTTTTTTTGCTTCACAGTGGCTTCAACAGACTACCTTTTATTTCATTTCATTATAACCAATACACTGCATAGAAAATTGACCATATTCATTCTACATTTAGAGTGATACTCTATTCAAAAGGAAGTGGTTAACTTTTCAGGCAGCAAGGTTCCAACACTGTCCCATGGGAATTAGTGAAGATAGATTTGATGTGCATTTGTTTTACTTCAGCTCTAAATGCAAGTATTCTAAAACCCATCTTAATTACAGTCAATCAGTGCTATCTCTTATATGTGATAGTGAATATTTTCAAGAAAGTTCATCAAGCATAGCCATGTCCATCTAGAACTATATTCTAAAATGATTATTAGAAGTATTTTTAAGCTGCAAACATTCTGCCCCCACAATTTGTGAACCTTTGTCTCTCTCTCTCTCTCCTACTGCCGTATACTGAGCCTCCAGTTTATAACAAAATAGATAAAAGTTGTAGTCAAAAGCTATGATGCTGTAGCATTTTTTTCAGAACCCCTGTTAACTGTATACCCAATTCCACAGTCTGCTCTAAGCATGCTCACTAATGTTACTTATTAAATAATGATTATATCATATAGTAATTTTGATCAGTTTGGTTTTATAAACCAAACATCTTTTCCCACAAATAGTGCTGATGTCAGAAACAACTGGGGAAAAACCTTGTTTAAGATAGTCTTATCACTTGTGTGCAGAATCATTGATAACCTCTCTATCAAAATGTGTTTATTGTGTAAATATTGTATGAAATTATATAAGAAGAAATTAATCTGATGCCACTGTATATGTTTAAATATGTGTTTTACATATGTGATGCATATCAAATTTTGAACAGAAATATTATAATCTAACAATTTAGGATTGGTTAATGTATTATGGTTTACTAGTTAAGGAATTTAATAACTGATGAATCCCTAGTGTGTATTATGCATGCATGCAAATGTCACTCTAATAGTATCTCAAAAGGATACACATACATGACCATAAATTTTATTAAAAGTGTACATATATAGCTAACATTTGCTTATGAATAACACATAATTCATGGAATATATATTGAGTGATGCATTCTGTATAATGAATGCAAATAAAAATAAAAAGATCAAATAAGAAAATTGGTGTCACTCCCATACTCTGAAAACTTGATGCTAAAATCTTCACATCTTCTAAGGAAGAATATTTATTTCATTTTAAAACAAAATTGTATATCTATATCTTAATTTAGTAATCCTTCTGCCCATCAAGTCATTGCAAGTCCAAAGTTCAACAAACTAATTCTGCATTTTGCCCGAAACTTATAAAGTATAATAATTGTGTACATTTTTACTAAGAGAAATAATCTGGTTTTAATTTAAAACTTTTACAATTTTGGAAAATCCTGCAAGGTTTGTTCAGAAAAAAAACATGCTGAATATGTTAGTTGTTGTTGTTGTTATAGGGTTTAAAACCATTTTTCAGCACAAGATAGGCTATACATGACAGCCAGTATTAATGGTGGAGGAGGAAGACTCATGGAAAACCCCAGGAAGAACCACCAACCCACAAGAAGCTACTGGCAGGCTTTCTCACTTACCCACGTTAGCTGAGTCTGGATTTGAACTCATGCAGCCAGAGGTGAGATGGCAGTGATCCATAATGGTCAGCACTTTAGACCACTCCTCCACTCAGGGCCATTGAATATGTTAGTACTATGAGGAATCATTAGCCAGGATAATACTCAATATTTGTACTGAGTAACTTCTTGTATATTTTTTTCAGCTATGTATACATACTGACACACTTGGCTACCCTTTTTATATTAACATTAATTCAGTCTTGTATGTATTAAATGTAACGAGCCAGGTCTTGGACCATGTATCTTTACAAAATTAACTGAAGTTAAAATTTCAAAATAGTTATTTTCTTTTAGACAGGAAAGAGAAAATGTTTAATTAAAATCTATTAAAATGAAATAGATAACATTCCTTCTTCTGTTTCATCCTTTAGAATATTCTGCTTAAGCCATGTTCGAGCAAACATCATTACATCAGACTTTTCACATTTCCCAGTATCAACTTTCTTTACTTTTACTATATCATGCTGAAAAAAATTGGAGCTAAGTCCTTTTCTCTATGACACACTGAGACACTTTTTACATTTCCCATAATCAACTTTCTTTACTTTCACTATATCATGCTGAAAAAAATTGGAGCTAAGTCCTTTTCTCTATGACACACTGAGACACTTTTTACATTTCCCATAATCAACTTTCTTTACTTTCACTATATCATGCTGAAAAAAATTGGAGCTAAGTCCTTTTCTCTATGACATACTGAGACAGATGAACCAGGCTGGCATAGGCAGGTATCAAACCCACAAAACTTAGATTAAGAGTCCTACACTCTTCCAACTAAGCTCACTTAGTGTATCAGATCAATTTTACATCATAAACACTGTACATAAAAGTTAATATCATAATGATTCCAACATGTTTCCTAATTGGGTTTAGGTCATATCCATAGTTACAAAGTAGGATACTAATAAACCATATATTAAAATGACAACAAGAAACATTGCTAGTAAAGAAAAATATATAGCTCTTTGTGTGCATCAAATCATATGACCAAATAAATGGCAGTTAACAGATGGAATTACACTGTACTGATCCCATAATATATTTGTAAATTATATGAAATAATTAATGTGTATATAATAAAAGAATCATAATATTGTCATAAGATGGGGATCTCTATACAGTATGTTCAAAAACCAAACTAAAACCTTGCATTAGGAAATGTCAGAAGGTTTTGTTTATCATTGAAAGCTGATTTGCGCAAATGTGTCAATAATTCCAACAGGACAATTTTGGTAAGCAGGAATATTATTAATGTTGAAAAATATAAATTATATCGTGTCAGTGATTTTTATGCCACCACTGCGATAACAGAAAGGGCCATTTTATTTTGCTCATATCCATAACATTTCTGCCATTAAGTCTATACATCTGTATGCCCATAACACATCCATTTCAGCACAATGGCAAAATACAGATATTAACTAAGAATCATTCAGTTATATGCACTTAATCATGGTTATAAGTAAATAAACTCTTAGATTACCTGGATATTACAGCATCTTTCAGCTGCTTGTATACTTGGACTTGGATTGAAAACATTTTTACTTCTATTAGCAAACCCCTACTGACATTTCCTAACATTTTCACAAAAGTTACCTACTTATTCTTAAATAAATTTAAACTAAAGGCTAGCAGTAAACTGTCTGAAAAAATTCTCAAAATAGTTTATTATTATTATTATTATTATTATTATTATTATTATTATTATTATTATTATTATTATTATTACTACTTCATCAATGTGCAGCAAATTGTTTTCCAGCAGTAACAACATAGACACTTCTAAACCATCATAGTAGATAAGGATAATCTGTTCCAATATATTAAGATAATTAAACTTAAAGCTGTAGAATGAAGCAAATGTATTAGTTTATGATTGATTAAAATGAAGAACATAAACCATACTATTACTGGAATTGTTTGCCCGCTGTTCATCTAGTCCCAACTGAGTAATTTGGTAATTTTGAATCCATACCATGGGCGCCTGAACATAGGGGCAAAGAGTGTCACCACACCATCCAATTGATTTCACCTTTAAACATGACTTAGCCTCCATTTGTAAAACTTAATAGCTGACCAATACATGTTTGCCCCCTAACCAAAAATAATTGTGTGGATGCCCCTGATTCATACTTGTTTAGAAAGTTGGTTACGGTAGTACATGACAGGTACACAGCAGGTGTTTAGCAACCAATAGGGCCTCTATAAATTCATTAACATCTGATCAATTTATTTAAAGAGAGAGAGAGAGAGCATGAGAAGAATAAAGTAATGTTTTATAATTTGAAGATAAAAATACTAGATACCAGTATGTTACTGCTTTCATATGTTTAGAAAAAGGATCAGGATTATGTAATATTCCAATTTCATGTTTGTTTTTATTTGCTTCACCCTCTATACAATAGTAAAAATGGCCAGTTGCTTATGTCCATTAGTATGTGTCTTTGTCAGTGTGTGTTTATTTGAATGACCATCATGAATTCATTTTGGTACAATGACAAAAGGCTAAAAATAGCTACAGTCATATAACTTTGGGCATGTTATCATGGTTATAAATAACTACACTGATTACATTTTTCATATATTATGCAATTCTTCATAAAGTGTTTTTCACATATGAGTTTAACCTTTTGGACTTGGATTTTTAACATTTGGACTTTGGACCTTTTGGATGCAAACTTTGTTAGAACAATTGGCAAAAGAACTTGATTATTGTTAAATATTATCACATAAGTTACTTAATCTTAAATATATCATCTTGTTGGCATTAAATACATTTGATAAAAATAACTAAAATAGAAATTGTTATTATTATTATTATTATTATTATTATTATTATTATTATTATTATTATTCAGCTCTCACATGTTTTGTGAGCACATTCCTCTCTCTCTCTCTCTCTCTCTCTCTCTCTCTCTCTCTCTCTCTCTCTCTCTCTCTCTCTCTCTCTCTCTCTCTCTCTCTCTCATTGATATATGCTCCAGTATAAAAAAATAAATGTAGTTCTCAAGTTATGATGCTGTAGGTATTATTTTTTCAAAACCCATGTTAACTGTATGACATTTTCTACATCAGCGTGCGTTTTGCAAATATGCTTGCACTCTTAACTACATCTTACTACAATGATTATGTACAGTAACAATATATTAATTTCGATTCCTTCAGTTTTTTTTAAAGCAACAACATGTAGCAAATCTCTTTTTTTTTGTACATTTGTGACTAGATTGTTTACTGGGATACAGTAATTCTTTACTCTGTAACTTTATCAATAGGAGATGAAGATTTTACTTGCTATGAGATAACTGCTAATTTATTTCAAACAGTAGACAAGTTTCAATGATAATTTGTCACTGACCCCATTAGTATTTATTAAGGATAGTAACCATGACATATTTCACATCTACATTCATGCAGTCTGGCTCAAAATAACATGTAAGAATATTATTTGCATTAAAAGAATATGGCTACATAATGTATATACAAATCTTAGTTATCACCTCCTACGACTCGAATAAATGTACATGATTATAGTAGATTTTCAAGTATTTTGTAGTTGATTCATTGATTTTGGTGTAGAATGGCAAATTAACCAATCCTAGGTTTATATCAAGCAGAGGCAGTTGGAGTAAAGTACCTTTCCCTGGGACATACATGGCATCTGACCCAGCCTTGTCAGATGAAAAATGTCTGCAGAAAGTTGATCCATTAAGCTTCTTAAAGACTTATGTACAAGGTGTACTGATTCATGGCCAGAAGACATTTGACACCTATCTTGACCTCAATAAATACTGTTGTAACTCCAATTTAATTATGAATGTTTTACTCAGGACAGAGCATAATTCAATTAGAAAGGTTTGACACCTATGTTGACCTCAATGAATACTGTCATGACCCCAATTTTATTATGAATGTTTTACTCAGGACAGTGCATGATTCAATTGGAAAGGTTAGTCTCTGGTTGACATATGTGATTAATAATATAAAATACAGCTTTAAATATCATTGTTATCAACTTGGTGCATTTCATCCATCCTCTAGTTACATAGAAAATAATTTTTTCCTATAGGGATTCAGATGACTTCCACAACTATTCACTTCTTTCAACACTATAAACCGGATTTCCTGACTTAGGGATGTATCTATGGCAACTCTATGGACTGCTTTTCCTGGTCTTGCAATGTTCTTCTTAAGAGTCATAGTAACCGTCTATATATATTTTGGCATACCTCTATTAACTTCCTTCTTGTATTATAGATGTTTTGGATTACCTTGCAAGTTAAGCTTGAATACAACTAGAAATCTTGAGGAAAAAGGCAGTTTTTGAGCATGTTTTCTGAAGGGTGAATTTCTATTCAAAATGGCAGCTTTCAAAGCAAGATGAGATTGAAGTATCAGATTATGAATTATCAGAATATTTTGCAGTTGTGACCTAATACACTGATTGAAAATGGGAGAAAACATCTGGAGAGGCAGTAAAATATGTTTGTGGGTGACAGCGATGGCATAACAATGAAATGATTGTTCTTATACCTCTTTTGCAACAGGTGGTTGCATGTATCATAAACAATAAAAAGCAAGCAGAGAAAAGGTAAAAAGAAGATTGTGACAAAAATGTCCAATTATGAGACATGCATGTATATCTAGTAGAAGAATCACCAATATCAGTACAAAAGAAACTGATTTAGTTATGCCTTTAATATTAATACGGAAAATTAAGTTAAAAAAAATCTGAACAATGGTATTATTATTGCTCCTCATCAACAACCATTTCAGATCAGAAGCAAACATAATTTAAACTAAAATTACCTAGAGATAAGACCAAATTAATTTGTCTCTGATTAAACATGTTAAATGTAATTTATTTTCATAATATAAACAAATATTGCAATATCTGTAGTAGTTACTCTAAGTATCAGAAATGTTTAATTATTGAAGTTCATTGACTCAGATATTGAGAGTATATGGTTGGAATACTAGTGTGAGATGACCATGGTGGATCAAATTTTTCATGCTAGTGTCTGCACTGTTTTCAAATAAACTATTTTATCTTTTCAGAAAATTTTGTGAGGAAAATACTATTAGTGGAGGTAATAAATCTATGTGTTGGTTTTATGTTGAAAAGAGACAGATGGAAGAGAAGAACAGAATTTATATGAAATTCAAACAGCCTCTTGATGAAAGAATTACCCAAACATATGCCTGTTATGGAAGAACTACCAGAAATAACAGCATGAGAAGCTACTGACATTTTAATTCAATTAACTAAGAAAGAAATTTTGCTGTATATTACTGTTGAATAAATCTATATTTTATGATGATTAAAATGTTGCATACAAGTACTTTAGTATGCTGAACATATTGTATAAATAGCACTTTCAACAATTTTAACTAGACTGTATTATTACTGGATTACTGGCCATACTATTAAACCAGGCTTGGTGATGACAGCTTCATAACAATGCAGTCTCCTTGGAAACTTTACAAAAGGATTTCAAGTTTAACAATGTAGAAATGCTACATTGGCAAGTAACATTATGACACAGTTTTAAACATCTGCCATAATACCTACTAATGGTTTTGGAGATCAAAACAATGGTACTCAACAATTACCTTACAAATATGGGAATATTACTGCAAGAGTTTTGATAAAACAAACTAGTAAAGAATCATTAGCATGTAACATCACTACAACAAGGCTGTCAGGAGTAATGATACGGTAATGTTATCACATTAACAAACAACATTAATGAATGTCAGTAAGCTTCATCTTTGTAGCAATATTACTGCATATATTGGGATACCATATTTGTTGAGACACAATACATTAATTTTTAAAGTAATTTTTTGTGCACTGTATGTTCTGGAATAGATTGGGTGTTCATAGTAGTAAGTTAGGAACAACTTATAAATTATTACAAACTTGCATGTTGGAAAATGCACTCCAACTTAAATTTTATTTAAAAAAATTATAAAACTATGATAAAACTCTTTAGTCCACTGCATCATAATCTTCGTCAACGCAACAACCCTTCTCCTGCACATGTATGATCTATTATTTCAATGCACAAATATTTGTTTACTTTTCTCATGCAGTGAATAATTATCTTTCAAGGCAACACCTCTCTTGAAGTGGAAACTGCAAGGACTAAAATCTGAATTTTTTTCAATCTGCACCAGTCATGCTAATTCTGCAGTTTTAACCCCCATTTTATTGTCAGTCCGTTTAGCAGTGACATCAAAGTACAATTGAGTTTCATCCATGTTAAATGACATATTGTTGACAAAATCATCTTCTCTTCTGGCCTCCACAAATTCGTCAAATATTTTATTTTCTACTATTCTTCTGAGTCATGTTGGGTCATTGATGTCAGTGAACACTTCATTGTTTTGATTTCTTTAAAAATTTCTCATGATTATCAGAAAAAAGAACTAATGTTATATATCATTTGACTTTGTATACTTAATACAACACCCCATAAAAAACAAACAAACCAAAACCGAAAACAAAACAAAATGGCACACTTAAAAGAATCCAAAGTCGGCTTCCAAGGTCGGCTTGCTTTATAATAAAATATTTGTATTGATCCCCTTTTTTAAAAAAAAAATTGGCTTAAAAGTATCCAAAGGCAGCTTGCTTTGTAACAAGAAAACCTTAGATTTTGATGTCATGTCAGTAAGTTCAAACAACAAGTTTAATGCTTGCTGCCAGTTGTGTTTATTCATAACCTGGGCTTATATCTGCTTCACATCTATAGTTGTAATTAATACAAACAGGCATTGATATGTGCAGGTAAATACTAGACACAGCAATAATTTGCTTTAATCAGCCTTTTTGTAACCCATGCTAGCGAAAAGATTGTCACTTGCAAGCAAGTGAATATATTTTCAAAAAATGATTTTTATTTGTGAGATACTCTTATACAGACGACCTGGATATAATTCAGTCTAATTTTTTTTGCACCTAACACCATATCATGCATGAATAACAGATATCTTGAACCAATCGGTTGATTATTTCTAACTCGTTTGCAATTTTATTGGATCCAATTTTCAATTGGACAACACATTCAAACCTTTGAGTACAACCAAACACAATTTGTTTTTCAATATTCACGTCAATGAACAATATGCCATGTGTTATCGGACATAAAATCAGAATTAGGGTATTGTTACTACATGAGTTTGGTGGAAAGCTATGTAGTATTGTTACTACATCATATTTTGAAGAAAATAAATCAGTGCCTAGAAATAGGGTAATGTTACTACATGGGTTTGGTAAATAACCATGTAGTATTGTTACTACACCAGGCTTTGAAGAAAATAAATCAGTGCATAGAAATAGGGTATTGTTACTACATGGGCCTGGTGGAGAGCTGTGTAGTATTGTTACTAGATCAGGTTTTATAGATCATAAAATCTGTGCTGGGAAATAGGGTATTGTTACTACATGGGTTTGGTGGAAAGATATGTAGTATTGTTACTACAGATTTTGAAAACAAAGTGCCTAGAAATAGAGTTTTGTTTTTATATTGGTTTGGTGGAGAGGTATGTAGTATTGTTACTAGATCAGGTTTTATAAATCTTAACATCAATGCTGGGAAACCGGGTTATGTTACTACATGGGTTTGGGAATTAACCAAGTATTATTGTTACTGCATAAGGTTTTGAAGAAAACAAAATTAGTGCATAGAAACAAGGTATTGTTACTATTTGAATTTGGTGGAAGTATTTGTAGTATTGTTAATAGATCAGTACAGATCATAAAATCAGTGCAGGGAAATATGGTATTGTTAATACACGTTTGGGAGTTAACCATGTAGTATTGTTACTAGTACATTTACTTACAAAACATGATTCACTTCACAACTTCTTGTGCTTCTTCTTACTAAACTTGATATTGTGTCTACAAAGTTCAAAATTCCCTTAAAAAGGACAAGCAACAATTCCTTTTTCATTCTAACAGCCATTATATTAGAAAAATTTGCAGTTTAAATTTGTTCATTTGCATGCAAAAAACTGAATTGATGAAAATTCTCCATCCTTTGAGGTCAAAATCTCCTGATCTGTCCTGACCTGTTTTACTCTAAATGCCCCACAATGTAAGGACAAAACTCTTTTAGATATTCAATATTTCTCCATTTTTTTAATAGTAAATCTTGGAACATTCCAAACATAGCCCAGAATCCTTAATATTTAAGTCCACCTCAGTAAGGTGGACTTTTGTTTTGGTAATTAAAAACACTAATTCAGAAGTTAAATTTGGCTTAGTCCAATCAAAATAGGTACTCATTGCATGTCTTAAGAGATGCTAACCTTAACCTTACTGCTCTAAAAAACCCATAAACCACTAAACACCTTTAAATTGTATAGCTGTATTAAAATGCATGAAATATTCGTTTTTATGTTATCACATACACAAATTATTTTATGTCATTTCATATATTAAATATTAGTCATGTATTATTTTAAATTATTATTTAAGATCTTTAATAATAATAAACAAGAGCCCCTGAAGGGATTGATGCTCTATTGTCCAAAATGAATTTCAGTGAATTCAGGATAAGACCATTTATTCCTTTTTAATTGTATTGTGTTGAAACCATGTGATATTCTTAAGTGACAAGATTTTCAGCAACTGTGGCAGCTACACTGGATGTATGGCACTATTTTTATTTAGGACAAAGTCACTAGAAGAATTTTGGTAAAAAGTCCATGTTGATATGACCATTCATTCAGGAGAATTAATTACAAGATTTTGAATCCATTAATTGTGGCAGCCATATTGGATATATGTGGTGCACCAGTTTTATTTAAGATCAACAACACATAAGACGACTTTTGGTGAATTGGTCCCTGTGGTAACCATACTGGATATCAATTTTATTTTGGGACTTACTAGACTTAACAAGACCCAGACCTTGGCATAAATGAGGATCGCATCTAACATTTATTAACTCTGGGCACTGTCCCACCTTAGACTTGAAAGTTCATGGTTGGGACGCCTAATAGGGCATCAAAAAAGCAGCTAAAATGAAATCTTAACAACAGGGATTGCTATAATGTATCCCATTTTCAACAGTGCAAAAATACAATGAAAATCCATGATCTTTCTTTAGCTCTTATTTTAAAGTTTTGTTTCATTAACACCAACTAGCAAAAAGAAACTGTAACCATATTACACTTCCACCACACAGTCACTCCTATGTCCATCCATAAGCACAGCAAGTTTGAACTGTCACAAGTAAAATTAAAATGAATAACCTATATAAACATATCCCATACAGTCTTGTTCTTTGAGATTATAGCAAGACTGAGACAGCATACTGAACATCATCAATGGCTTTACTATACATGTCAATCATTCAAATTCATAAATGAAACAAAACTGCATGGACCAAGATTTGATGGCTTAAGATATAATCATAGTCCTACAATGAAAGACATCAACCCTGATATTTACGATGTATGGGGTACGGGGTGTGTGTGATATCTTACTGCCATAGGAATCAGTGTTTATAGTTTTTTCCACAAAGTTAATGGGGAACCCAAGACAAATTTTTCAATAATATCTTGCATTGCTGGATGCTCATATTGATACTACTGGACAGCTTCGAGTATAACTGCTTTTTTAAAATGAACTTGCTCAGATGCCTTTTTCATTATTAAGGCAATCTAGGCACAATCAAATTGGTGCATTTTTTTAAAAACTATATTCACCTGCCATTTTAGTTGTTTGATGAGCAATGGTGGCTGAGGAAGGCAAAAGTTTATTGAACCAGTGGTGAAATTTCTTTAAGAAATTGAATATATTTGATCATATTCAGCCACATGTAATTAAGATATATTCATTCTGTTACAGAAATATAACTTAATTCAACCAAATTCAGCATTCCTCTGCTACCATTGCCCTTCAACCAACTACCATGGCAGTCCACAAAAGCAACACCATATGGAAGCAAATGGATAATTTCTATATTTCTTAGAAATAAAGCATGCATGATTCTTTACAATTTACATCCAGTCATTATAATTTGATTATTTAGGGATATTAAACAAATGTGTGCAAAATTTGTACAAAATTTGTAATTTTTACCAGAATCTTCACACTTGAAAGTTCTAGATAAAACTCTGAATGTGTGTCAAGTTTCAATGCAATCATCCAGTTGTGCCAATGGATGGAAAGACAATGGATGAAAAGGTCATGCCATATACTGGTATATTCCTAGAATAGCAGTTACCCAATTCTTTTCTCTTAAACCAGTCAAATTTAATTACTCCCACTGATCAGAGTACATGGTCCCTCCTGTTTTCCAAATGTATACCCTTACTGTAACACATTTAAACAAAAAAGAATAAATTTCCGATTTTCTAAAGGTTGTGACCAGGTTGCATGTCATTTTGTTCCTAGTAACAGTATCAGAAATCACATTCGTTTAGATGTTTACTATTTCTCCTTATCTTATTTCAGTAACTTCTGGAATAGAAGCAGGATTGAGTGATGGCTGTATTTTCATACAAATTGTTAAACATGCTCAGTTTAAATTTACTGCAATATATAAAAAAATATATAGTGAGTGTTTATGTAATTATAAGAAAACATCAGATTGTTTTGTAGTAATGATGAAATCTTTTTTCAAAGGAATATAAATTACCATACATACTTACTTATAAAACCTGTCAAATCGCAAACTACAGTTTCTTAAGAGTAATCGGTAGCAAAGCAATTACCATGATCGGCCAGCACATTATGTGACATCAGATTAGTGAACATGCTGTTTGCAGTTGGATTCAAGTTATAAGAGTATATTAAGTAGGTCATGCAACGAAGGATTGCTTTTTGTAAATGGAAGGGAAAAATGAGTTTTAAAAATCTTATTCCAGCCAACCAAGCTACTGGGTTTTCATCTGAAGACTTCCCAAGTCCTAAATGCAGGTTGTGCTATCTGATATCCTATATGGCAGTTATCTTGAAAATCTTGTTATTACTACTCCTTATAGACAGAAAGTCTTATTGACTTGTGTTTTTAATTATGTCTATTTGGTCCTGAATGAAAATGTTGCCAATCTAACTTCAAATATGGCCACCATGGTAGTCGTCTTGAAAATCTTCTAATTACTCCTCCTAGATGGACGCCATATCAACATGGGTTTTTTGCAAGAAGACTTCTTTTGGAGTCTAGTTGGTCCTGAATGAAAATTATGCCGATCTGACATCCTATATAACCATCATTGCAGCCTAGGTGGCGTGATAATCTTGTTAAAAGAAAATTTATTCAAGAAATCCCATGCATGTAAGGTATATATAAATATGGCCAAATAGAGAAGACCACAGTGGAATGTTTCTGTGCCATATTTAAATGGATTTTACTTCAATTTTCAAGTCCAGGTTCATTTTCTTGGAACACAGATGCCCCACTACATACTACAGTAGTAAACCTACACTTGACATTTGCAGACCAATGGAAGGACAAGGTGAAAACTACCAGCCCTTAATACAGTTGTGGCAGAATATTAAACCTTCAGTATGCCAAACTTCTAGTATAAATTCTTATAAATTAAATAAAGAACTCAAGATTTATATGCCAGCTAAGAATTTATTCTACTGGTAAATAAGGACTATTTATTCTGTACAAATTTTTTGTGACATAAATAATGAAAAGTCAGCCCTTTCACGAGTTTATGATCTAAATGTTTAGACCAAAAACCATGATTCCATGTTTGGCCCCAATTTCAATAAAAATCTCAAAATTTCTTCCTCATATTGTGCTTCTGAGGCATAATAATGAAAAATTTGCATGTATATAATGAATTTTATGCTTTTAATGCTGAGACAAAAAACATTATTTCCAGGTCTTGCCCCAGTTTCACTAAACATCTCAATTATCTTTTTCCTCCTACTGTATTATGATATTTTAATATTTTTCTTATTGGTTGGTTAGTAATAACTTTTTTTTTAATTTAGAAAACATTTACTGGCTTTTTTTCACAGCATCCTTAATTTCCTTAAAGCAGTCATGCTTATCTCAGGAAATCTCAAGAATTCCTGATTTTTTTCAATATTAAAAAAGGTTTCCATGTACTAAATTTTCAGATCAAACTTTTATTTGTATCAACTTTTTCTGCCTCAAAGCAAGATAATATAAAAGTTCAATTTGAGCAAAATTTCTGAGACTATTGTTCGAAACTGGGGCTTAGTAATTATGTTGATAAATTCAATACAAAAACACAATGGATAAATAAAATTCAATGTACAATGAATGTTGCATACATAGAGGCATTACTTAAAACTGATGAAAAAGTAAAAATAAATTACATGTACCATGCAAAACAAAAATAGTTGTCATAGACAACATTACAAACATACATGCAAATGGACTGACATTGATACTTAATGGGTCTCATTTTTCTGCCAATTTTCAGTCAAGTATCAAAATTTTTTTGTTAAAATAGAAATGGACTCTTCTATTCAATGTGCAAACCCTCCTTTTCATTATGCTAAAGGAAAGAGCCACTTTTGTACAGGTCTGAGTCTGATCTTTACTTGAGAAAATATGTCCTTTTTCCTACTTTTTCTGAAGAGAATTTTTTCCTTTTTAATTCATGTATTAAAAAGTGTCTTTTCATGACTATTTGAAAAGATATGGCACACAGAAACATTACTAATTACATTATTCCTTAATAAGGGACAGCAAAATTTCTAACATTAAAAATGAGTCAACTATTAAAAAGTTTACAAGATCATCTATAATGTATTACACTCAATAGTCCAGTTGAAAAGTGAAAAGATAAACTCTGAAAATAAGTAATCTTGAAAAGTCAACTTAAATCAAAATAGTTCTAATTTCAAACTGTTGACCATGAGTGCAATTAAGCATACATAATTTACTGATGGTGTTACCTCCACAAAACACTCCTGTTGGCCAATGTTCATACAAGGATAATTTAACAATACTTATAAATTCTTGATGCATTAGGAGATGCTGCCAATTGTTTAAATAAGCTCATATAAGTGCAAAATATTAATACATGAAAGAAAACAGGTGGCTGAATCAAATGGAAAGCATATGATCAGTTGTTACATTACAATGATCAGTTGTTACATTACAAACTAAGCACTCATTTAGATCCACTATTTTCATTCATTAGATAAAATATAATGACTTGGATCAATTTATTTATTGAAGAAAAGTTAATATATTTCAAATATATCAGTCATATCTCTAAAGTCAGGACTTCCCTTTTATAATTTTTGGATAATAGTCACCTTGTCACAACAGCCATTCTAATCACACACACACACACACACACACACACACACACACACACACACACACACACACACACACACACACACACACACACAAGGGGCCAATTTCCTACATACAAAATATGTATAATAGTCACCCTGCCTTTTATTGGTCAGTGGCCAGGTGTTTCCCAATTAAATAAGTTTCTCAGTGCTTTAAGATATCACTGGTGAGTATCAATAATTACTGCTCTAATCAAGCAAATAAAACTTTGATGAGAATGGCTTTGTTTATATAAAGGAATAGTATAATAATCAATATTTAAATATTTTTTTTGTGTTGCTTGTACTTGCCATATTTCAAATCTAAAAGTATGGTGGTATATATTGTTAGAGGGTTAAAGCAATTCATTAGCTGTGTTGTGAGAAAGTCTTATAGGCACAGCAGAAATGAGTGAAATTTTGATGACAGTCTGAGAAGCATTGTTTGAAATCATTTTTTTTTATAAAAAATCTGAAAAGTAGATAACATTTCATCCAATTTCATTTGAGCCAGGTGTTAATGACAACAGATAAAGCTTATTTGTATTCTCTTTTCTTTACTGGCTTTTTACATAGCCCTTTTATTTGATCTCAGTTATGTAAACTGGACAAAGTCAGCTCACTAATTAATCTGTCAATTTATAGTGATATTAGTGTTTTGTCATGGTGCACAATACAAAGATCATGAACATTTTCTTTTCTTTGTCAGTGTCCATCATTATTTAACTCATAGGACAGATTAAAGTGAGCAGGACACATGAATCTGTGTATTTTATAATTTTGTTGAACAGTGTACGAAGTTAAATCTGTTGATGATAAACACTTACCTTACAATTCAGTGCAAGGCATTTAAAAATAAAGCTTGAAAAGTTAACTTGTGCACAGGTCACCTTACCATGGGTGGCCACTTTTAACAGGTTTGACAAACCTCTCCTTCAATAACCTACACTCAATTATTTAAATTCTACACTGTTGTCTACTATACAGTCTGATTCACAGTCTACTATACAGTCTGATTCACAAGGTCTTAACTTTAAAAAAAGAAGCTTTTTATGGCTGTCTTATTTGTAAGGAAGTCTGACTGATTACAAATACTGCAAAAATAGATAACTATCAGGGAATAAACATATGAGGTGAAGAATGATTTCTATAATTTCTGGATTAATTTACATGTATGTAACACAAGGAAACCAAGGCAAGAAAATACCCTGATATTCAGTAAATATGATAAAATGATGAGAGATGATAACATTCTAAAAGATCACAATTTTTCACTGTTTAAGTTTTTTTTAAAATGCTCAATTATTTTTATAAGCAGCGATGTGACAGAGCATTCTGAAAAAGCGAGTCTTTTTGAAATTATATTAAAATAATTCGAGAATTTTTTTTTTAATGCATATTGTGTATGTTGTTACTGCCCAGGTACACAATTCTAAGTTTAGCAATGCTTTATTGCAATGTAAACATCACTAGCTGAAAATTCAAAGCTGTTTGTTTAAAATACATAGATACAAACAAATTTTATACAGATGACTTACAATGGCAAAATTTGAATCATCATTTATATCTAATGGTAAATTTTGCAAGTAAAATTTTGAATATTGACCTGATCTCATCCTTAAATCATTAACTGTTTCCTAATTTACTAAATTTGTGCAAAAGTTGATGCATATAAGATTTTGGACTCGACAAATTTGTACATAATTATAAAACATATAAAATGTAGTGTATAACTAAATACAAATTTCCAATGAGCACAAAGTTTCACTTCATATATTGGAATTTCTTTACCTGTGAGAACTTGTACAATCACAACCTGTCGAAAATGATATAAACATTTATGCAGCAATTAACATTTTGGGTATTTGACCTAGGTATATAAAGCAGAAACGGATTCTTGATGATCTGATTGGATGCAGCTGAAAAAAACCCCAGATCTAATCAGATTGCTTGATACTTGGGGTGAAACAATATACCACTATAGATTACAATTTGTGATTCACAGCCAATGATACATTATCGATGTACATATCAACTTGATGGTCTTTGTATCTTTAGAAGGTCTATCTGTTGTAGGTGGTGCCCTTTTATGTGTTGACATACTGGTTGTATTTCCAGAATGCAGATCACATATACCATTTCCTTAGCATCTGTTTAAAACAAAATACAATTTTCAAACAGACTAAACTGTTAGCTGTTAGTGATTTTAATTCAACCTTTTAGGTGATATTTTCAGGCTATCCCATTTGAGCAAATGCACAACTCCTCTTAGCCACCATAGCCTTTATTTTGCGCTGCATGAATGCTTAAAAATAACTCGTTAGGAAGGAAAATGTTATCAAAAACAAGTCCAGGTGTGGGAGTGCAGATGAATAACAACTAAATCTAACTCTTAACTAAATAACAACTAAATAAAACAACTCCTGTGGCCACAGGCACTTATTTTTGTCAGTGAAGAAGTAGAACTATTGGCAACTTCCATTCTCCTTTTAAAAAATGTAAACTTTATGCAAAATGACAAATCTTTCCCGTTGTTAGTTCTGTGCTAATTTTACTTATTCCATTGGCATGTTCAACTACTGATTAAACATCTGTGCATAGCATAGAAAAAGAATAGAGACATTCTAAATTTGCTCCCCATGTGTGAAGTTCCTATGTTGTTATGCCAATACTTCCTTTGTATCACATGGAGAATAAGCTTTATTAAGTTCTTATTTGTCATGATTGTTTACACCAGACTGGAAGAAACAATAGTCACCAATCAGAATTTAAAATTGGCCCAAGTAGACAATATATGAAACAAAATAACTTTCTGCAAAAGCAGTTATTAATAATGAGTATTAATGAGTACTTCATTATACATTAGGGGAACACATTTTGAATGCCTTCTTTATGCTGAACATGCAGTCAGGATAAGATGGTTAGCATGGAATCAGTGATTCAGGTGGGTACATTACAAACCATGTCACCTTGTGTTAATTTGTAGAATGCAAGGTGTTGTCAATAGGTTTTTCTTTTTCATTAACAAAAGTGACAAAAAGGATTGTCCCCAAGTGCCTGTGACATCTGTTTCAATTTAATGAATAAAAAAGTAAACAGCTCATAATTTTTCATTACTGCTGAATAAGTAATTTGTATGGGTAAATCATGTCTTGTGTCTTTATGGCAAAAGTACCGATGCATCAACAAGCTGATGCATCATTTCACCCCTACTTGCTACATTTACATAGGAAGATAATTGGGAGCAATCACAGCCCCTGCAGATATGACAGAGTTTGTAAATTTCTCCAATTTAAACCTTGTATACAGGTTTTTATCTCTAGTCAAGCCATGTGGACATCATGGAACAATTAGCATACTTTAAAAAAACCCAATAGGTCAAGTAATAATCTATGATTGGTCAACTGACTTTGAATATGGACACAAGTTCTTTATTATTCAGTTGGTGCTTACAAAGCAGTTTTGGAGAGCTACATATGCCAAGGTTCGTGTGGAAATAGGTGTATTGATGACCCTTAGCTAGGGAAGAAGAACTAAGACCTGATAAAACCACAATTGCTGGGTCCCTCCATCATAACATTGTACTCTTCATTTTAAGCAACAATAGCTATTCCATACTTGATTTGACTTTTTAAATATTTAAACCATATTTATTTGCAGACATCATCATGGTATTTATATAAAATGAACAAGAGATATGGACTGAGCAACAAGCAGAAGCTTATTCTTGGCGTTACTAATTAACAATATTTAGTTATAATGTGACTGATTTGAGAAACAAAGCCATAATGTTCCTAACAGTAAAACACAAGGTATTTCAAGAAAATAATACATACAATATTGTACTAATGTCAGTCAGTAACTTAATAGGCATTTACAGCAAAAACATGTTACTGTATACCTGCAAAAACAATAAACAAAGAATAAATTAAAACCAAAATGAAGATGTTGTCCCATCATGTTAATGTACATGAGTGTTAGATAAAGGACCTTTTAAATTCCCACTTGAGAAGTAACAGCTTAGTTTGTAGTGGTGATCAAGCAAATCTCTAAGATGTAATATACACTTCTGGACCACCCTGAAGACTCACTGACCTCAAATGATTAAAAGGGGATGCCCCTTAATAATGAAAATATCAGTAATATGGGGTAAAAGTTGTACCATTGGGATTTTGAGGGTAAGATATTCTCTATTTTAAAAAGTAAAATACTTTTGTGTCTGGTTAACTACAGGAATAAAATGACAAGTGGGTTTTGAAAAGACCATTGTTTAATAATCTACAACCAAGTTCAATTCTTGTGTGCATTCATTTATGCTAGTCTTTCTCCTTGATAGTAACAGACTGGGAGCATTTTCTCAGATTCTTATTTAAGTGTGATTTAAAGGAGTATAAAAAAGGGTTGCTTTGAATGTCCAAAGAGAGAAGATTCCACTCCACAACAGACCTTGGTCATGATGATCTCTGGTATAAATTTGTTCGGAAGGTTATTCAGAGGTCTGTTCCATCACAAAGTTGTCTATTACTTAACTGCTGGACACTCTAATGACAAAAGCCAGCATGTTTTCTGGAACCATGCCATTATATATTTTCTTTTAAAAAGTTGTCATTTTTTGTTTTTGTAGAGCCTTTTGGAAAGTGTTTTCCCATTTTGTCTCCAAAGTTGTAGCATATGATTATAATTTTGCTACCCCATATGACTCTACCTGCTTTAGCTTCTATTTTTTTTATTTCATCCCTTTTATACTGGGTACAATTATTCAATATAATATTACATACTCCAAAAGAGATCTTATAAAAGTGAAGTAAGTTCTACTGACTTTCTATTAACATTGAATTTTACACATTGTAGAATATTAATAGTTGTGGGAAGTTTTTTCAAACTTTTCTCAACATGGTCATTATTGTGGTTTTGATGGCGATTTGAATCAACTAACCACTAATACCCCACAAACTAATATAAGTAGGGCTATGTTCAAAATATCATCAGCCAAGGTTGGGTCGTCAGTAATCGACAATCAGGTATCATCAGCAAACAGGCTTACAGTGTATCATCCAACAGGCTTGCAATGGACCAAATAACAGTATCATTAGTGTAAAATAAAAATAACAAAGGTCCAAGTATAGATCCCTGGAGCATACCAAGCCATGACATAATGGTCTAAAGTACAGCCTGCTATGACAACTTTTTGCATCTTGTTTAACTGATCATTTTATAAACCATTTCTGAAGCCAATCACAAATTCCAATATTACCTATCTTATCAAACTGAACCAGACTTTGTTGAAGGCCTTAATACCACAAAATACTACTATACTTTCTTTACCATTATTCAACTGACTTGCAAAAGGTAGTGTGTATATCACAATTGTAAGAGAAATGAATCCTGGGGTAAAACCAGATCGAAGATAATTTGGTTGTATTAGGTGTAAGATAGCTGCACGTGTCTCAAGACATATATTTCATTGTCTACAAAGTTTAACAAGAACTAGGTCTTTAATTTGAAACAGTTGTGTCCCCTTTTTATGAAGAGGAGTAACATAAGCTTTTTTTCCGTGTTATTGGAAAATACAAACACTACAACAAATTATCGAAGAGTTTGGATAAATATCATGATAACATGTGAAAGCTTTCTTTAAGGAGTCTTGGGCAGGGTAGATCTTCTCAAGGGTCCCTGCCTTTTTGATGCTGAACTTTGACAGAACATCTATATTATTCATTTATGCTAATGTCAGAGGAGGTATACAAGTCAGAATAATGAAGTATCATCTATAACTTTTTAGTCTGCAAAATATTTTATTAAACATGTTGCTTGATCGAGACTAGAGTGAGAATATTATATATCACAAGCCAATAGTCCGGTTTGCTTCAGAGATGTATTGATTATAATCCACCAAAGTTTTGGACCAATATTGGCATCTTAATTTGAAATTATACTTAAGTTTGGTGATTCCTGTGATGTAAATAACTTGAATCAATTTTTTTATTGTGAAGAGCAGAATGGTTGCGTCCAAAATATTGTGAGCAATCTTACATCCCTAATCATTTATTAAAGATCTAAAAACTCCAAAAAAGCTCTATAAAAACTCCCAATAAGCTCTATAAAGGAATTTCAAGTCTGTAAATTCCCAATTAGCCACTTGACAGTACTATCCTTTTTGCTTAAAGCATTGATGCTGAGCATTCACTGGCTGTGGGACAATAAATGGGGTTAAAATGGCTGCCAAAAAGGCTCCAAATCCCCCTTTTCATAACAATTTTGTGTGTTATTTCATGGTATTATATCAACTGTTGTAAAGGTATATTAGAAATTCCTGTGAGATGACTGATCAAGTCATATAAATTGAATGTATTTATGAGATATGTAATATTTCTACATCTACTGGAGACCATGAGTTCTCAAATGAAGTCTCCTAAGATGATTGTTATTTTGATAACATTTTCCTTGTTCAACTGAGACTTTGTCCATCATCAAATCTTGGGTGTGTATAAATAATTCCAGTTAAAATCTTTTTGAGTTTTTATTCATTTCTTTTCATTAAAGGGAATTCAAGTTCTGAAATATATCACTACACTATCTTCATTTCTGTTTCTGTCATGGTAGATTTGTGGGTTTTAAAGAAATATTCTAAAATGACTTCTATTAGAATTGGTCCTTCTTACCACATCTCACTGACTGTAATGTTACATTAAATGTGCTTGTATAGTCAATCTCATTGTACATTGACTATTAATATATTACGTTGAGAGGCTTCTTTGCAAACTGTGGTCTATGCATGGACCCAGAATTGTTTGAATGTCAGTAGCAACTAGCGAACAAATGATGACTGTTCACTTAATTAGATACTTTTTACACATGCAGTTATGTTTTATTGATTATAGAGCTCTGATAAAACAAAATATATAGAACTTGGAGTAATCCTCTATAACAAAAGTTATATGCTAGCAAAATACAAATTATTTGATTGTATTTAATCATCTCTTTGCCAGCAGGTCTGGTAATCCTGCAATGGTAATGCCCAATCAGAACTCTTAACACTCTAGATTAACATTCATGGGTTAGGCAACAAAACTGAGAAATCATAGCTGGCTTGTTTGGATGTTAATTTAAGATAAACAAGACTGAAATAACGAGTTAAAAGTCATTAAAGAATTATGTTCATATTTTCTCTGGCCAGTTTCCAAAATACTGATATATTCAATCTACTTAAAGATACACAAGTAAAAGAAACTATCTGGTATAAGCATGCCAAAGTATGTTCAAATTGTTTTTGAAAAACCCATACACAAAATCAAAAGATATGGTAAAAAGCATAGACAGCAAAAATGCACTTTTTCTTTTTTGACAGTTTATTTCAAGGGAGTTTGTCCATTAAACGCAACATGGAAGTATATATGTACAAATGCAGCATTGTAAATGATCTGAATATTTTCTAGCAAGGCTCATGAGTAGGATTTATGATGGAGGGGCCACATCTGCCAGCACATAATTTGCCACCAGATTCAAGTCAAAGCTGTTTTCAAGAAAGTAAATACAGAAAAACAGGGTAGGTATTCTCCAATCTGTCTATGTTTTATAAAAGTGCAGAAAGTCAATGCCTTCTGCATGAGAATTATAAGGCGGTATATTAAAGCCTTCCCTAAATATAAAATTCAAGACACAATAGAAAACTTGCATCACATGCTGCCCATTTCAAAGTAAAGTATAATAATGCCACAATGTTCTATTTCCTTGCACACAAAAACTTTTCTACAAGGCATGCTAGACAGAGTAAAAACTATAAATATTAAATATATGAAAGCAGGTATTTACACTGTTTTGATATGAAATGAGCTGATTGGTGACGTGATTGCAATGTTTTGGTGAAAAGGTTATTTGTATTTTTTTAATGATTTGAACAGCCAATTAATATTATCTAAAGTTCACTTTACACAAAAAAAAACAACAAACATGTACACAAATATAAGCTTAATATACCAGAAGTATTCACTTATAAGTCAAACTGAACTGCAAATAAAGATCCTGATCTGTCATTGCAAAATGCATCCTAGGATCTGGATCTATGCTGTTTGTTCTACTGATTACTCCTCAACAAACCACACAGACCCAGATCTGCTGGCACATTATGTGGCTGCAAATTTGGGTCTGTGCAGTTTGCAGTTGCTGTTGTCTTATTAGTGAGTATATATGGTATGTACACAAATATATATATATATATACATTTATTTATAAATTCATTATATAACTGTATCCTCATGTAATTTATCGCTAAATAAGTTTTCATGGGTGATGTTTAAAGTTGTTTTAATATATGATTTAACTTTTTTACAAGTCTTATAATGTCAGCATTAAGAAAGAAAAAAAAAAAAACAAATCGTAAGTTCCTTACAAATGAAATACAACTTTTACATACAAGGTAATGCACAAGATTTTAAAAGCATGATTTTGCAGATATCTATTAAGTTCAATGATCAGATGCAATTAGTTTTGTTATGCACCCAATTCATTTTACAAGGTTGATATAGAGTTAGATTTAGATGTTCAATCTATATTTCTGTATCACACACCCAGACCAGATCCTAGTTTCACATGTATATATTCTGAAGTGTACAAAATCAAACTTTTGTTAATCATAATTGGCGGTGAATTTCATTAATTCTATTAAAACAAGTTATCAGAAAGCTTAAAAGGGTGGAATGTCATGTAATAATTTAGGAACCAACTCTTCAATCATATCTTTTTCTGGGTCATGGAAAATAACTAATTTGATATGACATATGGCCTGATAGCTTTGGCCAGTGTTTGAAATCAAGTTAAAAAACTTACTGACAAAACTGGACCCATAACATTGAAACGAACCTGGCCCACTACAAAACTTGCCATTCTCAGAACTTTTGACAAAATTTTCATGATTTTAAAAAGGGCAAGTAATGGAACTTCATTACCTTTACTATATGATGTAAATTCATACATGCTCGAGACAATAAACCTAAAAATGTGTCCACACATCATATACTCACACCAATATGATGCAATAATAAGGCAAAGATCCAAGTCAAACAGGGGCTATAACTCCACAAATTGCCCATAAAATAATAAAAAATCAAACTGTACCTATGTATGTGTTGTTAATATAGAGCTAGAGCTTCATACTGAATTTGGTTTCAGTTCATTGAGTCTAATAAAAAGTTTTAAAAAGAAAACTGAAGGGTAAAGTGCCAATACATAATGAGACTCTAACTCTGTAAAATTTCACAAACTGAACAGAAACCACAAGAATCAAACAAATTTATGTTAAATCCATTTGCTGATATGAACCAGAAATGATCTCATAACAAATTAATGCACTGATAAATGGATGAAAGCAAAATGATTTCTGCTGCTAATGAAAACAGTGTAAAGTATGTACACAGAGTACATATATTTTTCTATATTTTTCTTCAAACAAGAGAAAAAGAATCCTAGTAAATTGTCTCACTAATACTCTCTACTATACCCACCCCCCTTCTTGCATCTGATTTAAAAACTTGAATGCTGAATCTTAACTGTGGTGCCACCACAAGCAAATATGTGATATCTACTGTATATCTTACCTGCCACTGATGTGAAAGAGGTATCTACAATATATATCACCCATCACTGGTGGAAAAGTAAGATCCATAGCATATCTCACACATCACTTGCAGAAAAAATATATATCCACAAAATATTTTAGCCATTACATGAAGAGAAGTGATATCTTTATCTCACAATTTGCAAATGCTGATCAAAAATAATAATTCCACGGCATTCTACCACACTGTAAATCATGATTGCATATGCCCTGCATGTCAAAAACATTTGAGATAATGAGATGCTAATTACAAATGAGCTTTCATGACATCATTGAGTTAGTTTGTCCTTCAAGGCTTTTAATCTCTGCACAAAATATGTTTCCAGGACTTCAGCACACTGATAAAATGATGTGTCGGGAGGATTGTATAATCGACAGTTGTCAAATATTTTGGTAACATCTTTCACAAAGTCTGCCAATCTTACATATTCCCGATTGTCCAAATTTGTTTGCAAAGTGTTCAAATCTGAAACAAAAAAGAAGATTGCAAGAGATGCATAGTAAGTAACAGAACATTTAATTCACTTGATATTTGCATGGTCCATTTTAAGAAAACTTCACACAAAATCTTGATGCAAATTAGCATTAAGAATGACAAAAAAATAACCATGAAAACACACACACACACACACACACACATAGAAAGAGAGGTTTCTACAAAAAATAGAACAGCAACAAAAAACGAAAGTGCATGCATGATTAAAATAACTACTCTAAAATTAACTAAGTTTAATGAGCAACATACTTTCATGGTTATGCAAGTAAAAGTTTATATTATTAATGCTTTATCAAACAGCTCTGTATTAGTAGACACCTGTTCATAAAAGACACTTTGGGGATCCATAAATGAAAATTCCACCAATCTGTCTAATGCAGAGACTAAAGATTTTTTTTTGGTGCAACAAAATTGCAAATAATAGATATCATGGCCGTTTGTACTGATTGCCTACCTTGCTGCTTGCCTAAGCCATTAATGAATGTAAAACAGTGTGTTGAAGCTCAGCTCGTTTTGAGTTATTTAATCAGTGGAGAATTACCATTTTCACTAGTTCTTATTATATTTATTCTTAACTGATACTATTTTACTTCCATCAAATGGAAAGAGTACAGTTGTAACTTCCATCCTATAATTAACATATAGCATGAATATCTTGTTGTTGTTGTTGTTGTTGTTGTATGGTTTAATGCCATTTTTCAGCACAAAATAGGCTATACATGGTGGATAGTATAAGTGGTGGAGGAAGAACCTGGGGAAAACCCCAGAAAGAACCACTGACCCACGAAAAGCTACTGGCAGGCTTTCTCAATTAGTTAGCCAAGCCTGAGACTCTAACCCATGCAGAGGTGAGATGGCAGTGATCCAAAATGGTGAGCACTTTAGACCACTTGGCTACTCTGAGCCCCTGAATATCTTATAGTTAAATAGTTCACAAGCTTGGTTCACTATACCTGTCTCAGATTCTGTATAATGTTAAATACTCAATTAAAATCATTACATATCAAGGTATAATGAAAATAACCATGATTGCAGTCAAATAGTCTTTTAAAGGTCTGTAATGTTTCTAATATCTTTGCTTTATAAAGGATAACTATAGGTTACAAATAACATTGTTTTTTTGTGTTTTATGGCACAGCAACATAAGCCATCCAAAGCAACTGGACTAAGTGCTTTGCCCAAGGAAACACCACAGTAGCTGACCAAGGCTGGTATGATGGTTAGATTTCAACCCATACCCCTTCTATTGCGAACCCATGAGCAACAATGACTCCCATTACAAATGTTAGCAGTAAATATAACTGCTACATTTGCATTCGGGTTTTGTTCAAATCACTGCTGACGATATTAAAAAGTATTAAAACAAAATTTTACCATCCTGACCACAGCTCTGTAGATAAAGCACACTGTTTAACTCCAATTCAATAAAATCCATTTTTTAACTTTAACTTATTGTCCATTTTATTTAGATTCTGACATTTTTAGTGCCAGATTTTTATTTTTAATGAATATAATAGTACTATATTTTTTTCTTCAGAAGGAATCCAATTATCCTTAAAACAAACTCCTCCATTCTGCATTTGATGCCACACTGAGACATATCCATAAAAGCTCTTAAAGAAACTTGAGACTTTTGACCCTACATATAAAGGACAATTCTGTCATTACAATGACTGTCCTTTACATACAGGTTTCACTATACTTTCATGCAAAATTTGGTCACAATGTTAAAATTTTTAAAAAATCCATAATTTTTAAAACTGGAACTTTTTCAGATATCTGCCACAAACAAAATTCTCTGATATAATGGATTTCCCTTGAAACTTCCATACAGAATTTCAACAGGTATCAGCTTTTTGTATTTAACAAAAAGTTTCAATTGTAAGTTATCAAATACAAAAGAGCTTTGAGAACATTAAGAGCTGCAGGTCAAGCATTTCTGTTAAAATGGAGTGGTTAGGTCTTTAACTTTCAAGGCTGACAGACTTTAAGCAAGTACATTTTCAATCATTTGATGACATATATAAAGCCATGTATGCACATGATTGTTATTCAGGTTTTGCTCATCAACTTTAGACTGATGGACTTGGCCTTTAAGTCATGTGAGGTCATCTAATAATGAATGAATGCCTTAAACTTCTCTTCTTTTTATGGTGAAGGTTCATGATTACCATACAACTTACCCATTGGCTCTTTGACAATGGCATAGTAATCAGGTACTTCATCTGGATCCACAGGCTCCAGGAAGGGCCATGCCATCTTGTGAGACTGGAACAGGAAGTAAGAAGTCATAAGATTCAAAAGCTTACCCAAGTGTTCTGTTTTATTTGTGTTGATTTGATGATTTGCAAATGTTTTACAAATAAAACTTCACAGAAAACATTGAGCTACTATGTACACACAATTTTTCATTACCTTATGGCAATGCTCAAAATTCTGTTTCTATTTTTTACATCCTACCCATACAACTTCCAATACTAAGCACAGCAGTGTTTGATCTAAACTAAGGAAATGCAAGAAACATGCAAGAAATCATTTTGTTTATGAACTTTTGCGACTGACTACTTAAAAGTTTGCTATTTAGTGCAGTCAGAAAGACTCATCTGTATCGGTGAGAGTGTAGCTGAACTATCAATTAGAAGCATGCCATGCTGTCATATGCAGCATATGGAAAATAAAACATATTTTCAAATTTGGCAAAAAATCTGTTTCCAATACTACTGGAAACCAAATATTAACACAAATTTACTGCAATAATGATGGTATCAGATTATAAATGCATGCTACTTGTAGGAAAAAACCCAAACAAACAAACTAGCAGCTGAATACTTCTCATTAGGTAACTGCATTAAGTCTAGCCAAAATGAAGGAGACTAACTCATCTAATTCCTGAGGCGAGTTGTCAATACAAGTGAAACAAATAAAAATCTGTCATGAATTGTAACTACTGTACACCAACATTGCTGCATAAAATGCCAATAAACAAGAGACCCAAGTAGATAAGTAGATATGGGACCATAATATAGCTGACATCAGTTTAATAGCCAAGTGCAAGAGTAGTTGGCCAAGAAGTCTGTGTCCATGGAAACTTCTTCCAATGATGTTTATTATGTTATGAAACCAATTCTTTCAGGGTTTCTATTTTCTTTATGTACATCTTTATCTGATGGCACACCAGCATTATTTGTCCAATACTTAAAGGCCTTACTGTGATGATGATTTCTGAAAAATTTAAAGACAGAATCATTTCTGACAAATTTAGTAATGGTGGAGTGGTATCATTTCTTCAAATTTAAAAGGCCTTTATCATTCTGAAAAACAATAAAAGAATGCTTTCTGTTAAATTTAGTGATGGTGGAATGGCAACATTTGCTCCGATCTGAAAGGCCTTTATGCCAGGAAGCTGTTGAATCTGGCCACATTCTGCTGTGTGGGTAATGAGAAGTCACTTGAATGGTTTTATATTTATTTTTTTTCCTATCAGTGGCATATTTTGTGGTAGACTTGACATTTATATAGATCTTAAAACTTGTATGCCTGGATAGTGTCAGATTTGGTCAAATTTTTTTAGTGCTTTTAAGAAGTCAGGTATTGCCATTTTTATAATGGTGGTGATATTTAATGGTGGATTGGCTTGCATAAGGGGATGTCCAAAGTGTACACATACAAAATCTGCCAGTTTCGACCCATTCCACCACCTCACTGAAGAGCATACTTTTGTTAATTTCTCTGCAAATATGTATGTTTGTGCATTATTCCCTACCCTCTTCAAACAAAAAATAGCTTACAAAATAGCTTACAGAAGTTTACAACAATCATTAAAAACAAGCAGTTTTATGTTTGAATAATATGTAACAAAAACATTACCCAGAATGATTTTCAATGCTTAAAAATGCATGTGTGGAAGTATTAACATCAACTATAAAATGCAGCTTGAATTTTACACAAAATCATCTCCAATGCTTGTCTAAGGTAAATGTAAAATACTTTTACAGTACAGAACATAAATACATATTAACAGTCACCCCCTTCCCTATATGCAGGCATAGACTTTTTGTCAAACACCTGCCCACCCCCTTCATGTGTGTGTAATTTATGGATGCCCCATAAATATGAAAGCCTTCGATGCAAGGATGCTTTCTGTAAAATTTGAATGAAATATGCAGTTTTTGAGATGTCATGTAACAGTTTTATGTTTAAAAAATAGTGGCCATATTTGATGACAGATCAGCACAAATGATAACTTGAATTATCAGTTTTAGGATACTTTCTTCCAAATATGGTAAAACGTTGAGAAGTTTATGGAAAGAAGTTGTTTTAGTTTAATTATTAGGAACAGCAGACATATTTGATGGCAGATCGACATCATCTGAGCAAATGTGAAATGCTGAAAGCCAGTTTTGTTAAATTCTGTTAGGCAGTTTTTGAGATGTTCAAAATTTGTCTAATTTTAGCAACAGTGCCAGAGTGGATGACAGGCTGGCATACAGTGAACAAACTTTAAAGGCTTGATGCTATGCTAAAATGTTCCCTCTAACAATTTGTTCAAATTGGTCTAACAGTTTTAAAAAGTTGTACAAGATAATAACTGAACAGCATCATAAAAATGGATGTACAAAATAACCATAAATGAACAGTATACAATGGGTGTACAAAATAACCATAACTGAAGAGCATACAATGGGTGTACAAAATAACTATAATTCAACAGCATACAATGGGTGTACAAAATAACTAACTCATCATACAATGGGTGTACAAAATAGCCATAACTGAACACCATACAATGGGTGTACAAAATTACCATAACTGAACACCATAAAATGGGTGTACAAAATAGCCATAACTGAACACCACACAATGGGTGTACAAAATTGCCAAAACTGAACACCATACTATGGGTGTAAAAATAGCCATAACTGAACACCATACAATGGGTGTACAAAATTACCATAACTGAACACCATACAATGGGTGTACAAAATTACCATAACTGAACACCATACAATGGGTGTACAAAATAGCCATAACTAAACACCATACAATGGGTGTACAAAATTACCATAACTGAGCACCATACAATGGGTGTACAAAATTACCATAACTGAGTACCATACAATGGGTGAAGGATCATACCATAAGCTCACATGATCTAATAGTCATATAAGCTAAGAATAAATCCTGATAAGTGCTAATAAATCTGATATGGCTTGTGTGACAGCGGGTATGTAGTGCATAAATGAAGATTACTGATTCATATCACACTGATTAACTGCACTAATGTGTGTTTGGTGTGCAAAATCCTAACTAAAGTAAAACTGATTTAATTTCAAGTATCAAATTATTCAAAACCTCAGTTTATTTGTGCATAACATCTGATGGCAATTGTTTTCCCTAGATTCAACAACTATTGTAACAGGATGAATCAAACACAAACACAGAGAAAACTTAATGGCTATATTATTCAATAATAATCAGTTTAACAATTACCTGCATTTTAGACACCTATATCAACAATACAAAATAAACAAGAATCAGTGAAGAAATATTTCTTCTTCAAAAATACAAATCTTGCCATCAAACTATTATTTTTGCAATTACAACTTTGCAGTAGTTAGAAATTGGTGAAATTAGTTCAAAATTTCCAGAGCCACAACACAACTATGTTATGTCTGAATCTGTGTTAAAATAAAGTAAGATACCATGGATTTTCACAGTACATGTCTAGACAAAACACCATATGCAGGCATGATTCCTAAAATACAAACCTGCATGCTACTCATTAGGCGTTGAAGGATTTCATAGTCTGAGTCTGAAAGTTCCTTCAGGCTTACTGGATCCACTGCATCCTTTTTCTGACAGCTCGGGCAAATGTATGTGTCAAGCTGCGATGCTTCTTTCTCTGTGATTCCAACACAATGGCCATGAAACCAGTCCTGACACCGATCACAACCAACATAAAATCTGAAATGGAAAACAAGATAAGATGATGCAACATTTGTTTACAATATAAACAATACCAATTTGACATTCTTCCTGGAAAATTAGAACAGTTTATTGATATCTATTGTCTGTCATGTTTATGGCATTCTTGCTGTACTAAACAGTAGAAGGTTGTATTATCTCAAAGCTATGGAAGCACTTGCTAATGAAAAATTGAAATGTTTTGAAACAGGGAGACACAAAAATCATGTGTTTCATTTGAATATAGAGAATCCTGTTAGAGTGCTTGGTTGTTCAATATTTCTAACTAGTCTTCAGTTGTTCTGACTAATCTTTATTATGCTACTAAGGAGTCAAGCTTGACTTGAACCCTAATGAGATTTAATATATCCATTTGGGCAGAATAAAAAAGTGAGAGAAAACAGGAAGTAGCAGGTGCAAGGCAAGATTAGTATATATCAAAGAATTTTTCTTTTTTACACAGGTCCCTGGTTGGTGACATAAATAAACTCACATGCCCTGACTGAAATTCCACAAGCCAAGACTTCAATATCCACAGAGGTGTACTATGTAACTCAAGTAATTCTTAAATGCTTAAAAAGTATCACATACTGTCTTAACTAAACAGCCAATTAGATATGTCCAAAAAGGAGGTACTAACGAGTCTTTACAGTACAAAATACCTAGATCAATATTGAAAAGTCAAAAGGAAGATGATTAAATAATATAATTAACCCAAATAATCCTGTCATTATTTTCCACCTCTCTCCATTCATTACTAAAGGATGCTGAATTTTTCCAATTAGTAAAGAAAACCTATACTATAATTTCCAGTCTGATGCATTTTAATTGACTCCACTTTCCATTGTTATAATAGTGAGCTGAGACAGAGGCAGAAAAAAGACTGGATTATTCAGGTTACATATTTAGCCGTTTTGATATGACAAAATGAATACAGATTTTGGACAATATTTTTTTGCTTTTAATAGATTTGGGACACTGTTTTTGTGCATGTCTGCATTTTTTTATTTGCATTTGTTTAAATATTTACTGGCCTGGAGGGCCTGTGAGCTTAGAAACTGCTGGTCAAAGTAGAAAAAAAGGACTAGTCTTAGGATTCAGACTGTGCTTATTTTGAAGACAAATCAAGATTTTCAGGATGGTTGCTGTGGCCACCATACTTGACATCAGAAGGCACCATTTTTTCATTTAGAACCAGCTACACATCATAAGAGGTCTTTTAACAAAATGAGGGAACAGAATAAGGGGAGGGGCTGGTTGGAAAACAGCCACAGCTCAATATTTACCTGACAAGCCAATATCCTTCTTTGTTCTTGCTTCACATTGTTGGAGCTTTATTAAAATCAAAATCCTTTAATGATGGTACATTTAGCTGTAAAGCATTCCTCTATTTATTATTTCTGAAATAATTTGTGCCTTATTTGTTCATAAATATTGTTCCATACTAAGATTGCGCTTATACAGTCTGCTATTGGAAGATGCATATACATAACTAGTTTAATCAGTTTAAAAAGTTGGGAACCATTCTTCATTATGATTGATATATACAATTTTCTATAGCTCAAATGCATTGTGTTTTAGATACTTCTGCTCAAAATAAAATATTCCACTAACATGAGCTCCACCAAAGTTCCACTTTCTTAAATCAGTGCTTTTCTGACTATTATGACAGATTTCTTATCTGTTCTGTAATGCTATATTTGGGTTTCAAGTTCATCAATGCCATAGTGTCCTTTATAAGATAGTAATATTTTGATTAGACAAATATCTTTGCATGTTAATTTCATGTTAGATTTTTATTTTATTGAATTTGTCTGAAACCTTGTAGGGCATTACAGTTTTGGAGCACAATATCCCACATATTGCTAAACTATTTGCTAAAAGAAATTAAAAGTACTCTCTGCTTTTAAATTGTCTTCATTTTAATTAGGTTCATTATTCTGCCTTTCTAAGTTTAATTTTGATATACAACAAAAAATGGAGTTGACTTGCATATTGTGTTTTCTTGTCCATATATCATGTACATTGGATTAATATTTAACATCATTTTCGTTTCAAAACCACTCATTGGAATCTTCATTAATATTACCTCAGCTGCAATAAACAGATATAGTTTATAAATCAAAATTATCATCACTATCATCATCCAGTATTTGATGACTGAAATCATACTCTGAAGATAAACCAAGCCATTAATCAGTCATTTTGGTGTTCTTGGTAGCCCATATTTAAATAAGTATTTGTAAAACTTTCTTCATGCAAAGTTCAAACTATGACAATGCTTTTGATATTTCAGGAACAAATACCGATTTTTAAAACTTTAATGCATATGTAGCTATTTACAACTTCTACAACCATCAGTAAATTAGGACATTACCTTACTTAATTATTTGATTTCAAAGTTGCATTTATTGCACTCTTTCATCTTCTGAACAGGGAACCCTTTTCCATTGGGTACCCATTCAGAAGGTGCAAGAGTGCAACACACTCAGATACAGGCTGTTCATAGGGGTCTTTTCCACACCTTATTTTTTCAATCATTATTGATTCAGATGTACCATCTTTCATTGATGACCTGACTTCTGTGTGATTTTCTTTCTGAACTGCTTTCGTTCAAGTACAAGTAATCCATGGTAATTTTGCATGCTCTTGCTTTTTCATGCTGTTTTATGTCCTGGGCACCTCCATGCCCAGTAGTAAAATCACATTACCCAATTTGCAAAACCTAAATTATCATTTTTACTAGATAGTTTCACAAAGCTAAAAAAGACAGCACAATTGTTCTTCCAGTTGTGTTTTCTTTAACTATCCTGAGAAAATTCTGTATATTCTATTTTCCTTTCTGAGATGATTTGAAATTGTGAAGATGAGATCCACTGTAACTGTTTACACAATCCAACATAGCAGCTAAAGACAGCTATGGCTGCCTCGATTTAGAATGAACCAATCACATATAAAAAACTCTATTCCTATACACATAGACTATCTTTCTATCAGAATGAAACTGAATGCCTGTCCAAAACAGAAAATTACAAGAAAATTTTTCTTTAATTTTTTAATAACACCCCCAACCCCCAGATTTTTAACAAGAAAAGCATACCCCCATAGTGAAGTCCAAAATATGGGACTAATATAGTAAAAATGGGACACTTGGCATCTATGGTGTAAACATTTGCCTACCAGATTACAGATCTTATGACAAGTAATATGTTACCTAGTTTGACAGTGTGATTTGTGTCATGACAAGCACTTTAAGTGTCAACAGTTAAATAAAAATTGTTTAGTGCAGAGTACATTTTTATATGCATGTTTTTAAACTAATTTGTGGGAGTTCTAGTGCATCACTGCTTTCCAAGTGCATGAATTAAAAACAATAGTGTGATCTGCACGTTTACATGCCATGGATTTTCTCATTTATATGCACAGTAAAGCTTAAAAATGTAAGCAAAAGTCACTGGCATTATCTTAAGGACAAGCAAATCTGATCTTCAACTTTGTTTACAACAGAGATCAGATCTGCATTATTTTCACTCTGGACCAAAGGAAAGTTTTAGTGAATAAATGATGTTGATACCACTAATTCTTTTAAGGAGCAGGGATAAGATAAGATTTCGGAAATGACAGGTATGAGGTCAAATCAAAACCATTTTTATTCAGCTCCTGCTGATGTGGTCTTATGAAAAGCTTGAAAATTTCCTGGATCATGAATGTTACTTTTGTAGTATCTCCAAGATGAATACAAATCATCAAGTTTCTAGACTACATACAAAAATGGCACAAAAACTGAACTAAACACAAAATCATGACATTAATGTTCTTGCCATCAAAAAAGTAACCTGTATGTCTCACCATCAAGAAGAAACAGCCACAAGACTTTAAAGAGGGCCATGAAAGCAGCCATTTTTGAGGTAAGGTCAGCATGATTTTAATTCAGGGCATATTACAGGAAGCATTTTAAACAAAACCCTGTGTTGATCCAATCATGAGTAGTCATAACAAGATTTTCATCATAACCATTTTTGTACCACATTGTGAGTTTATATACAATCATTTTCATTAAGGGCCAACAACGTATGATATGAAGACTTCTATTTAGAATCCCATGCTGATATGACTGTATGAACAGGAAAAGTAGCTATATGATGTTAAAGACAGCCACAATAATGTCAAAGTTGGCACAATTTTCATTTAGGACCATGTACATGTAATAAATAGTAGATCTAATTTGAGTATTCCTTTCAAATTAAAGTTATGAAACTTTTCAAATAATTTCTATTTTTTTGCCAAGTCCTGGAATCAAATGTTTCTGATGAGTTTCACAAACTGCATTTGAAATTAGCACAAATGTAAGAGTTTATTTAAGAGATGACAAAATATACAATTTTTTTTCTCACTAAATCACAGAAAAGTCACATGACCTGACTGAAATACATTTGGATCTTGTTGCATGTTTGTAACAGCATGAGGTGTGATTATATGTTATATACATGAACATTATATCAGTATATTAATGTACGTGACCCTAAAAAATATGATAAAAAGTCATTTAGTGTTTATGTCAATCTGAACAGCCATGCAGGAGCAGCAATAACAAGATTTTCAAAATGGCAATGTCTTCTGGTTTAGAATTAAAAACAGGAATAAACTAAAAATGTTTTCATGACTCATGAATCTTCCACTGACAAAGATCTAAATACACAACTTCACTTGAGATGGACTAATAGGCAAATGGATTATGGCAGCACTTAAATTATGTAACTATGGATTACATCTCTATAATATGTTACAGCTGACAGCCCTCCAATCAGTTACAGGTAACAGGAAAATGTAATGATACAGATGGTCTCTTACTTGGTTTCATCGTAAGGTGTACGACAAAGACAGTACAGCTCCTCTGTAGCACACTCTTGTTGTTTCTTGCATTCATCACAGATGTAGGCATCCAGAAATTTAGCACTGTCTTCTAATATATTAACACATTCTCCATGAAACCAGTTAGAACACAGGTCACATCCGATATAGAATCTATCAATGTAAAGCAGTTAAATTTTTAAAATGGACAAGTATATTATTTAAGCATATTGACTTTTGTTTCACTATTAAAAAAATATTAATTAAGGCACATAAAGGAAAATAAGAGGTGAAAGTGGGCTTAATGTGAAAATATGTTACTGGCAAAAAATCAACATACATTGAGATCTTCACCATGCTACTTGCTGCATTATGCACTTAGTCTTAATTAGACAAGTTTACTTTCCATCATTATGTGGATTTAGGTCTTAATTTTGTTACACATATGTACTAACCTTGAATCATCATAGGGAGTTTTGCATATGCAGTACAGCTTTCTCTTAGGATTAAGAGATTTAGTATTCCCAGTGAATATAACTTTTTGTTTTCTTTTCTTTGCCTTGGCTGACTCGGCTGCCTGAGCACTTGTGGGAGGTAGTGGTGGGATAATTGATGCTGGAACATCTGGCTGTTTTTTCACTTGCCCTCCAACTATCATTGGTAGAACAGCTGATTTTGCTGTTGACTGTTTCTTCTTTGCCTGTTGGAGTTTTACAAGATCTGCAATATCTTTCTGTAATAGGTAAAATACAATTTATCTGTTATACTAAAACTTTATGAATATTTTCTACCTTTTATATCCAACAGAAGTACTGAAAGGATATCTTCTTGCCAAGGTGGAAGTCAGACAAGAATCATCACCTAGTGAACAGACGGATAAGTGACAAGCCCTGTCAATCTTCAGTTACTACTGGAATGGATGTGTGTATTTCTTAAAAGATGCATCTGTGTGGAAGGTTTGAGAGGGTGTGTCCATATTATGATTGCAAAAGTATTATTGAATAAATATATTTTACTCTACAAACTGTTCTCTATAAATATGTTATCCAATCATTAATAGAATAGGTAACATGATATAGATCCAAATCCTCCACCTGAAGTTAGCCACATTTCTTGTCTTTTAACATATGTGACATAACTTTTAAGTTCACATGAGAACAGGCTAAGGTAGTGGATGGTTTATACATGGGCAGTTTAGAGAAAAAAATGTTCAAATCCAGTGAAGGCAACAGAGTAAACCACATCAGTACAAAGCCAGTACAAAGCTGCAGAATGATCAGAGAAGGTAGCCTGATAATTGAATAACATATTTCATTAACAGGTAATTTCACTGGCCAAAATTCCATCATGTGATCATCATATTATATGGTAAAGGTACCAGTAGATCAAACTGTGCTTTAGTATGAAAGGTCTCTGGAGGACTACTTTTGTCGATGCACGGAAGGTTTGGTCAAGATTATGGAATTAATGTCCTTGTACTCATAAAAGCAGGGTGGAAAGAAACCACCCCTGAAGGTATCAAAGACTGCTGGCAAAGAAGGGTTGGGGATTATCAACAAAGCTGGAAATTCATCTACTGTTGCAACATGGAAATCTACATGCATGTACTTGAATGTCACCAAAAGCTTCAATGACATGCATAAATGCAATAAATGTGGACTTACTGTAGCATGGAATGGTCATGGATATGTCTAATGCCAGTCAATGATACCTTGATAGGTCCAGTACTGGACAGTGTGGGAGAAAGGTACATCAATCTGATGTGAGTTATGCTGGTTGTACATGTCAGACATGTGGCTGAACATGTGGTGATTAGATACCAGATGCTGTTTTTGGAAATGGGTCTGGATATACTGGGAGGATCGCAATAACATATCCTAGTGGCAGATAGCATAGGTTGAGGTTGTGCCAGAAATGGAAACTTTTTCTTGGGCTGCTCAGTTCTCATGTTCTGATGTTGAAGTCAGTAATGAGACTGGTATGAGGTTATGTGAATGATTATGATTTTTAATGTAGCTTTAAAATATTTTCAGTCGCATTGGTACTATGTCTGCAGTGTTGCAGTTTATAGTGATGTCTAGCACTGGAGCATCATGCCGCAGACACATAGCATGATGTCCCACCCAGTCACATTATCCTGACATCAGGCCGACCAGTCCTAACACTAACCTCTTAATGCTGAGTGCAAAGTGAGGCAGCTGTTAGTACCATTTCATATGACTCTACCAGGGATCAAACCCACGACCTCCTGTATCCAAGGCAGATGCTCTAACCACTAGGCCAACGGAGTGGTTGGTATGAGGTTATGGAATGCCCAGAAATGGTTCAGGTAGGCTACCATATATGTCTGGAATGCTGGATGCAACACAATGGACTGGTTATACTGTAAAATTAGATTTCTATTCCAGTCCCTGTGGTATATGGCATTGATTGCAGCTGTCAAAAGAAGGCATGATCAGGTGCCCATCATTGGTTAACAAGGAAAAGAAAATTTATGTTTCTCTGAGAATACTTAAACAATTACATTATGTTAGGAATATTAGCCTACTATATCATGAATCCAGCCATAATAAAAGATGACAAATGTCTTTCTATCCCATATAGACAAAGGGCAATAACTCATGCCCACTATCTCATTAGCAACCACTAGCTGTCGCTAGTTTTTTAACTGAACGATATACTAATGAGGATGTTTGCATGACAGGGTGATTAGGAGGGTTTTTTCCAGTAATGTGACTGAGTAAGTATTCTTGAAGAAACAATTTACTTAAAAATTTCCTTTCTACTTCAAATATGTTCACCAATTATATTATGTTAGGGGAATAGTAGGAGGATGGAATGCTGGGCATCTGACCTCTACCTCAGAGATCTTTCTAGTGAATGAAGGCTGAATTCCCCATGTGAACAATAACCATTCTCCCAAGTACATAAGCAACACAGCCTAGGGTCACTTGACCTGTGAACCTGGCATGCAATTAAGAAGATAAATACTCCAATTTTCTTACCTAAAAGATTTCAACAAAGCTGATAGTCTGTTATTTTAATCGGGTCTGGTGACAGTCTGTTTTGCTGCTACCAGACCTAAGAGATGCCAAGTCTGCCTCTATATAAAATAAAAAGACAAGAAGGCTGACTATGCATTTCAGCCAACTGCTTCGTTATATTTCAGATCAATATGTTGCATGTGAATGTGAGGCTCACAGAGATTGCTCTAATCTCATGATCAGCAATCTTTGAGACAACTCTGATATTTTAAGATCTTGAAGTACACTGAGCATAAAACCCATTTCAGCCAGGAGGCAAGAACTTCAGGGGTGATATCCAGCTTTCACCGGAAAGAAGAGGCATTTGCGTGTGCCATGACTTGTCCCCGTGCATTTTAAGTGAGTGAATGACAACTCTGGTTAATGACAGATGCCAAACAAAACCCTGAAAGTTTTCCAGTAACTCTCCAGTGTAAAATGAGGAATTTCACAAGTAACTGAAAACATGCACAACACTTTCAAAATCATCAAAACATATAAGATAGATTATTAACTATAAATATATATCCTTTATTAATTTGAATACTCTTTCATTGTTTTGACAAGTTATTTGTGAAAAACTTTTCTTAAAGCTTGTATTAAACTGTTTTCAATATAAGGACAATTCTGAAATTGCTTTTTTATCCCATGCAAGTTCTTTGGCTAGACATATTAATTTTGGGCCAATGAAGTGGAAAGCCATGAAGCAATATATCAAAGATCCTTTTTGAAATTTTTGATCTCAAGTACAAACAAATTTTGCTGTTGAGATCTTTTCTGATGGAATATTACTTGTGCTTGACACTACTGGCATGTTAGAAGCCAGCCCATACACAGACTGGGGTGTCTGCCATGAGTGCCCACCCCACCATGTGTGTTTCTTATTGTGCTGGTTTTAATAAGGGTAGGTAGGTTTTTTTATTTTTATTCTTTTAAAAAAATTATATATATATACATTATAATCATTAAGATATATATATATATATATATATATATATATATATATATATATATATATATATATATATATATATATATATATATATATATGAGAAGCCAGCCCATACACAGACTGTGGTGTCTGCCGTGAGTGACCCCCTCCCAGTGTATTTCTTATTGTGCTGGTTTTAATAAGGGTAGGGAGGTTTTTATATTTTTTTTAAAAACATTATATATATACATTATAATCATTAATATATATCTATATCTCTCTCTCTTTATATATATATATATATATATATATATATATATATATATATATATATATATGAAATCTATTAAATATTTCACATACTGAGCTAAACCAGCTCAATTCAATACACAAATCAAGTTCAGGAATTTTTTTAATCCAGGGGAAAAAATTACCAGGGACAGCAAAGCAAAAAAAAAGGGACAGTTGGTTGACTGTAAACATTTTTTAGGTGTCTGAGGTGGTCACTGCTGGAATCTTCTGCATATTTAAACCTGATATTTCCTGTCTGTGCACTTTTCATATCAGTATGGTTAAGGAGCACTTTTTGGCCAGCTGTTCCAAAATTAATTTTGTCTTTGCAGTTCATGCACCAGGCAAGCTCCTCCAAATTTCCAAATATATTCAGAAAAAAACTCTTTATGAAAAAAATCCTTATGGTGATCTTTATCTTCTAGCCAGCTCCATATGAATAAGTTTTTTAATGAATGGTAAGTTAATTGTGTCCATACCTTTTCCTCTTTCAGCAAATTTTAATTCCATAGAAACCATGAAAAGATGAGAGATATTACTCAAAACTGCATAATGAAAGATTAAAATGATGAACAATACCTACCAGCACAATTAACTTCTGGTAAACAGTGTCATGGTTGTTATGTTACCTTCTTTCCTACCTGAATTACATCGAGAAACAAATATTCAAAATTTTTTAAAAAAAAGGAAAACAAGTCTGCTTAAACTTTTACTCCCAAAAAGCAAACTTGGTCTGCATTAAAAAAAATGGGTTTCTGACTAAAACCAAAAATTTTCAATCTCTGCAAGTAGTATTAACTGACAATTTACGAGACCTGGCATCAATCACTTTAAGGGAAGACCAGTGCAGACCACCACCTTGGCATGCAGATGTCCCTTTAGCATTTCTGTTGCTTACACAAGAAATGATATGATGCTGATCATCTGAAGTTTGGGATGGCTGGTGGATGTACTGAGTGTATTATGAGTCAGTAAATCAACTGAGGAAGAAAACAACTGTACTTAAAATAAAGTTACATTCATGAAAAAGAGGCAGTAATGCTGCTCCAACATATAACTAAGAAGTTTGACATGCATTTCAAAGTGTTTCCAAAAGTTACCTGTAGCTCCTGCTGAAGGTTCTTCTCCATCAGGGATCTCTTTCGCAGTATTTCTTTCTTAAGTGCTTCCTTGTGCTTGAAGAGGATTCCCTGCAATTTGGCGGCCATCACTCTCTTCTGTTTCTCTTCAGTTGATTCTTGTTTCCTTTGCCGCTTCTGTTCTTGTTTCTCTTCACGCTCAATCTTATCCAGCATGCCTTTCAAAACCTGCCCACAGATAGCCAGCCTGAAGGAAGATAATGCATGTTCCTTTTGAGGTTGCAAACATTTTTGTATAACTTTCCATGGTTTTACATATTAAGATTCTGTGAAACACCAAGCCTTGCTTGCAAAATGTGCTTTGATGTTTACAGGCATAATTTGCTTTGAGGTAGCCCTTCAAGCATATGACTTAAGACAAAATCAACACAGATTTGTAATGTAGATGAATGTACAAATTTAAGTGACACCTTATAACTATTTCATAAGAAAATCAATGAAAATATTCTGTAGAACGTACTAATGGGAGAGTATGTGTGTGATTTGGATTTCTAATGTAACCTTAACAATTTTTCTATCATATCACAATGATGTCTGCAGTTTGGCAGTTTATAGTAATGATAAGCACTGGGGCATGATAACCATACATGTATCATGATGTCCCACCCAATCACATTATCCTGATACCATGTCAATAACTGCTATTGTAAAACTGGAAAACCCAAATAAAAGTTTGATGCAGTGACAATAAACATGTTCAATGTTTTTAAGTATGTGTAGATTTTATTTACCATTTGTACAACTGTGCAAGCCTTTTATCTAAACCCTATGCAACTCAATGGCTTGTTGCTATCTCTCAACTTGATTAATTCTTGGAAATTCATTTCCATTTCATGCAAAGACGGCAATCATATCTTCCAACACGATGTATACTCGAATTGGCAAGTGATGCCTGATAAATGTAATTGTGTCCTTTCCAGCTTTTGTGCATAAGAATCTGAATACTCCTTTTTATTCTTCTGCATTGATTATTAACACTCATTATTGAAGCTTATTTTCCCTTTCGTCTTAAAAATGCATCACTCTCTGTACGCCATTTAAATTTTTTTTTTTTATAATCAAAAGTTTGATCATGCAGACACTTTACATGAACAAATAAGTGCAGTATAAAGAGTCTGCAGTGCTGCTGTAAAGTTAGTCTGGTTCCCTGACCAATTTTACTAATTCTAATATGAAACCCAGATCTATATCAAACATGTATGAACCAATTATCCGGATTTTTTGGCAATGATCATTTTCCAATAGTTTTTGCTTGTATGCTGTAAGTTCATATTTTAAGGGTAATTTTTGTAAGACTTACGACAAAATCATAAATGTTGGCAGGTCTGTAAAGGGTGTGTACACTACCTTGACTGCTCATCTTTTTGGTCTGAGGTTAAAGGGGGTCTGGTCTTGCCTCGTGCTAAATCTACCACAGGGGTTGCCACCACTGTCTGCTTCTGGGGTAAAGTGATTGTTCTTTGCACAGCTACTGGTGTTGGCAAGGTGATGGTTGGCTTTGGAGTGACTTGCTGCTGCTGAGTCATGTGCTTCTGCATGGCCAGCAACTTGGCTTGGATTTCTGGGGTTTGGTTCTGCAACAATGCTTGGCGGACAACTGAATAAATACAATGAAGTTATAATAAATAACACTATCTAAAATGAATACTCTCTCTCATTTGGATTATCATTGAAAAAGCGAAAATGTCTTTAATGATGTTTAATTTATTGATGTGTTTATTGTGGTAATAACACGTGTTTACAAATATATGCATATCATCTTTCTTACCTTCTTGTACAACCTGTGGTGTGACAGCATATTTCTGAGTGGGTGTCTTGGATCCTGCAGGGGGTGAGGTCACTACAGCAGTGGGTGGAGTGACAGTTGTATTGACTGTAAGCAGTGACTGTTGCGGCTTGGTCTGGACTGTCTGTATTTGACCTGGCAGTACCTGGTCTTCAACCTGAGCTGTTACTGTGGCCTGATCTGTCTGTTTTTGTTCTTGCTGTAACAATGTCTGCTGCTGTAGTTGCTTTTGCTGTTCTAACAACTGCTGTTGTTGAGTCAACAGCTGTTCTGGGGTCTTTGCGAGGTTCACAGAACTTGGCTGAACTGCTTGAGCAAGCTTGCATTGGTCTGGTTTTAGCTGCAGAGCCTCCTGTTTTGCCTGTACCACAGTTGGAATCTGAAAAGTGTATAATATAATATAATATAATATATATATATATATATATATATATATATATATATATATATATATATATATATATGAAACCATCTTGCCTGTCCAAATATATTGGCATACCATATGTACTTGCTTACAAGACAAGTCCAAATGCAAACTGCATGGTCCCCAAGAGCTGCCATCGCATAATATGCTGACAGATCAGGGTCTGATTGTTTTTTAGTAATCAGTAGAAAAACAACACAGACAACAATCTGCAGGTGCTTATGCTACAGCAGATCAGAATCTATATTGCTTGCAGTTTGACTTGTCTTATAAGCTAGTAAAGACAGTAATATTGGTAGTATTTGCAAACTGCAAAAAGAGATTAAAAACTCGGAAAATTATGGTTCCACAGAACATAATGCCTGCTCTTCAAATAATGCAAAATGCAAAGAGGCATCACAGCCAACATTATTGCCAGAAAAGAAATACTTCTATGCTAATCTGGGAATTTAGGAAAGACAATAACAAATACTTAAGTGCATCAACCATCCATAATTAAGATATATTGTACAATCATTTTCTTGGGCATATGTTTTCATGCATTTTCTACAGAAAGCATTTCTGTAAGAACCTGAGCTCAAAGACTAAGGAATAAGTATTATAATTGTTTACCTATCCAACTGCAGGAGTGCTAAAAGGTGAATGTAATAAAATATTTATTGAATCTTATAAGGTTTTTTTGAAATAATAATAATAATAATAATAATAATAATAATAATAATAATAATAATAATAATAATAATAATAATAAACCTAATGAGTCTAACTTATTGGTTCAATGACCCAACCCTGGGATATAACCCCAAAGCAAAGAATGTAGAGAAAGAAAGGTATTTGTCAGAAAATATAATATTCCAACTTAGAAGTTAATTAAGTGAAGCATTATTTAAATATCCGAATAAAAACAAAATGAACCAAAAGGTGTCTCACTTCTTGACTCATGGCTTGTCAGAAAAAATGAACTTAATAATAATGTTACATTACCAGACATGGACAGGTAAATAATGAGTCATTTAAACAACAAAGGCATTACACAGATTGAAGGTATTAAAGGCTTGATAGAAAAAAAGGCACAAAAGTGTAACAATAAATGCTCATTCATAATCAAATCATGGGTTGATGGTTCACTGCAATTAAGCAAGACAGGAAATGCTTTTAGAACTTTACTGTCAAAATTATTTAGAAATATCCATTATCTATTGTTCTATATGTTTGTTGCATAATATGGTACACCCTGAATGTTTTACTCTTAATATACCTCATGAGCCTTGATAAAAAATTGTTTGAAATAAATTGTAAAATGTCTGCAAATAGTATGCTTTGAATCCTTGAAAGGCATGATTTTTTCAGTCAGTGATGGAAACTTTTGCAAAGGCATAGTTTTGTCAGAAAACTGATGTAATTACCTGTTAATAATAAGAATGATAATGATGTTCTCTTGCCAAAGCACTACATGAGGGATTTTATTTCCTGGATTATGTTACTTCTGATAGTGACACTGGAAATAATGTTCCCGAGTTGTTATGTTATAAAAAAATCCCATCCTCTCTGAAACATTACAATTTTTACTATACTTTTAAAATAAAATAAAAAATAAAATCCCAAAGATATCATAGCTTTGCTTTTAGGGCAAAATTACATAGGCATCTTAACAAAGCACTCTCTAATGGGTGCTTGACCTGATTACTGTCTCTTTCCCTAAATATATATATATATGTATGTATGTATGTATGTATGTATGTATGTATGTATGTATGTATGTATGTATGTATGTATGTATGTATGTGTGTGTGTGTGTGTGTGTTTAGTTAAGAGAGCACAGGAACTGATCTAAAACAAACAACTCTGAAAAAAGTAAATTGAGCATGTAATACAGGGTACAGTGACATGCTTTTGCAATGATGCATTTTACATTCATAACCCTACGTCACTTTGAAAATGTTTTGATCACATTTAAATGAATTTGTTTTTTTTCTTAAAAGATGTGTAAATGTTCACAATTGCTTGTAAACTGGATGACTTCACTGTCTAAATCCAGCAAACCTGTAATGCAAACATTATACTCAAACTCTTCCCCATAAACCAAACAAGACCTGACAAATGCTACTTAACACACGGCAGTGAAATTTAAATCCATGCTTGATTTTTATAAAATATAATGAACACCCTGAACAAAAATTATTTTGTTGTCTACACTGACCATTGCAGATGCTGCAAGGGTCATTCCATCAACTCTTTTGCACTTCATGCAGGAAAACTAAAACCAAAGTTGAATGGAAACAATGAATACTAAGACATAACAGCCACCACAGCAATGCCACTGGAAAACCAATACCCATGTCTCATCTATGCTTAGCAGGAAAGACAACACCTAACTTTGTAATACAGGCACCTGTGAGATCTGAACTGCCTGTTGCTGTTGTATCTGGATTGGTATCTGTTGAGTGAGTTGAGTGGCAGATGGTTGCTGCTGTGATTGAACCAGTACCTGTGATGCAGTTGGCTGGACAGTGGTCAACGTCTTCGGTTGAAGGCCTTGCTGAGACTGAACCACAATCTGTGGTGCCAGCCCTTGTCTTGTAATGATTCGTGGCACTAAGGTGGTCCCAGACTGGGAACCTGAAACAGCAACAACTCCCGGTGCTGCTATCTTCTGGATGATTGGTGCCATCAACTTGTTGGTTGGGGAGATAATCTTGGTGATGGTCTGACTTCCACTGGTCGACAACACAGATATGGCCTGACCTGGAGTGGCATTGCTAACTGCAGCTACTGCAACAGAACTCAGGTTACCCAGATTTGTAGTGGCCTGAGCTGGAACTAGAACTTTTGTAGGGGTTGTTGATCCAACTGATGCCTGTGTTATGGCCGTGCCTGCAGCTCCACTGACTAAAACAGCCTGTGTACGAAGTCCAAGCTGTGTCTGGACCTGGATGGTTTTGGTGGGTGTAGTTGTAGTAGCGGCTGTTGATACTACAGATACTCCCTGCTGCTGTGGAACAGTAATCAGCTGAAGTCGGCCATCTGGCAATCGAATAATCTGCTGGCCTAATGAAAAAAAGTAAAAAATTGGTAGGGTCATAATGGTAGGGTGTTTGACATGTGTTTAATGTTGTAAAGTTTCTGGCTGAAGATAATTCTTATGCAACCATTATACAAGTATTCTCCATAGGTTTATTTGGCAAAGCATGAGGTGACAATATAGCCTTAATTTCATATTTATGAAACCACATGTCTAGATGTATAACAAATCACTATCAATTGATATAAAATTATTATTTTAAACCACACCCGTAACTCTCAATAAATTTTTCCCATTACATTTTTGAGACTTTCAAAATAGGTGATACAAAATTTTAATCAATATTTGCATAAATGATGTTTTATTATTACCTTACAATCATTTATTTATATTAATTTATTCAAATATTTATTTATTTATTTATAAATATATTCATCACATTGTATCTCAGGTCTGCATACAGATTAAGATCAAGTATTTAATGTTGCATACAATGACTAAATCCTGCTTTGATTATCCCAAGAATGAAATGTAAAACTGAACAAACCTGCCATAAGGCCACGGACTTGAAGCTGTCCTTGTGGCCCCTGAATAATATGGACATTCTGTACCTGCCCTGGAACACCCTGAGCCACCACCTGTGGACGAATCTGCACTCCAACTGCAATCAGAATATACAGAAATTTTGTTAAAATAGGGTTAACTCGTGCTTAAATGGACCTCAGCTTACACTTGCAACTTTCACATGCTAAAAAAAAGATGAAAATAATGTTTTCAAGTCTCCTGCAATGACTAATGAAAATGTAATTATTATTTACTACAAAGCTGGCAATAATTTTCCTGGATCAAAGCAGACTTATCATTTTAACATATTCTGGACAAAAAAAATGACATGTCCATCAAATACTTCAGCAGTACATCATGCCCTATCAGAAATATAGTCTATTGGTGCAAGGTGAGAATATAATAAAGGTTATTTTCTAAATCAGATGTAAATATATATATTTTAGTTCCAAAAACCCAGCCAACCCCAACAAATTAAAAAAATAATCAAAGTCAAATAATAAAAAAAACCAACCTCCTCACAAATATGCATACCATATTTCATATCTACCTGAAGTAGTTTTTACTACATTTTATTATTTAATTTCAACATTAAAAAATGGTATCTGTTTGCAAAGATATGTTGGAATTATGTAGTCTCACATGAAATGCTCACTGACTTCATTTTTACTATTTTACTTCTAATGATGTTTTTTTAATGACATTTCATGCTTTATTCATTGTGAAGGAAATATAGTTTTTAACAGTGTGCAGGATTCAAGTCTGTTAATATTTGTCTACTGCAATGATTCCATACATTTAATTTGATGTGAACATGTGCCACTTGATGATAGGAGGGTTAGGGAGCAGAGAGAGAAATCCAGAATTACCCACTTTTGGTCAATCCAAGTATGCTAAAATTGAAGGTATATGGTGCTGGTAGGCAGGTTGCTGTTGGTGCCCCAGAGGCATGCAGATGAAGTAACTGCTGTTGAGCAGTGTTTTGTTTCAACTCTGCAAATGATCATATCTCCGTTATTGCAAAGATTTGGCCAGAATATGCCTGGTAGTAATAATATGTGCCAGTGTGACAGTTCCTTTGTTCTGTCTGTTTCCATATATATCAATTCTGCTGCCAGATGGAAATGGCATACAAAGGGCATAGAACAAAGTGTCAAAAATTTATGAAGCTTCTGTGAAGACAGGTAGAGATTGGTACCTGGTTTTGTCAGTTTAGAATTTAATTTATAGAAGCAATCTGAGCTTTAGCAACCGAATGGAGCATAGTCCTGTTAATCAACTTGGCAAATAATGTCATGAATTTGTATGGATCATCGATGCCCCAATTTTCAGCACTGAAAATTATCTCTTTATTCCCTATTAACCTCAAATCCGCCTTACAAACCTCATTGTTGTCCTATTAACAGCAACCATTCTTTTGTACAAGCCTGGTAACTCAGTACTGTAAGTATAAAGTACCTGCAGTACAAATGTGATTAGAATGATGCTAGTTTTCTGAAAAGAAAGTCTTAAGAGTTCCTGGATCCCAGATATTTTCCAACAGACAATTGGATATCTCTGATGTTTTGTGACTGTTGTAGTAGATGGAAGGAGGGATGTATATTCTTGTCTTCCAAGTCTACCAAAGCCTTTGCCATATAGGCTTGGAATTGGGCACATGGAGTATGGTCAAACTCCATAAATTTCTTCCACATTTACTTTATAGCTGAAATTCTGTACACTCCATGGTAATTTAGAAGATGCTGACTTAGCTGATTCACACACACACAGTATTTTTTCTCCCTCATCAAGCACTTTTCCATATGCATAACTGGCCTGTGAACAGTTTAATCTCCCAACAGCTGAGTTATAAAGACCTCAGCTGGCAGTTGCTAAGCAAGTGCCACAGTTTAACTTCTTGATAATAACTGCTGATAATCAAGGGAATGGAAATATGTTTGGAGAGACAAACACACAGAGACATGTGACTGTAATGTTTGGATTGCACTGGCTTGAAAATTTTTTTAATCAGTTGTTAACAGCCCCAAAATCTAATCCAATCATTTATTTATGACTATGATAGATTAATATTTCCTGGCTACTAAGCATAATAGTTTTTATGACATCTAAAACTAATTTGGGACAGATATATGGACATGGTCAATGTATGGACTTGTCACGATACAGAAGGGAATTGCAAAACAAAATGATGCTTCTACAGAGGTGGCATAAAAAGATCAACAGATGGATAGTTATAAAAAGCGATGGGGTCGAGAGAGTTGACACATCTTTGATCAATTTATGAAACATAACTTGTACAACATACATTTCCCAAATGCAAAAAAAAATTAAAATAGAAACCCATTGTAAGGTCAAAACTTCAAACAACCATTATTTCAATTCCATATACTTTTACATTCTCAATGACAGGATTCTTCAAAGTATTTCCCGAGATTACCTTTCTGTGCTTGTGTCTGAACAGGAGTAACAAGCCTGGTTGTTTTGATTGTTGTCACAGCTGGTGTCACAGTTGATGAAGCTGCTGCAGTAACTGCTGTCCCAGCTGCAGTTGCTGTCAGGATTCCAGGCTTGGGAGCTAGCGTGATATTGGTAGATGGACGGATGGAAACTGTTGTTGATGGAAGCTGGACCTTCATAGTAGGACGTATCAGGGAACCACCTACTCCTGTAGAAGCTGAAGGCAAAGAAAGTACACTTGTATAAAAGTTACAACTGATCTACTATTTCTGGCCTAATTATTAGCTATTCAACTTCTATAAAATCAAAAAGTTATGAAATAATGACTGCATACTTCAACATCAACATACTTCAAGATAGGACCAGACCTGCCAACCCTGACGAGTCCATCTCAGTAAGGAAGCTGATTTTTTTCTGTAAGTTTGAAGAGTTTTCAAAAAGGTGTAAAAAAATATAACCTGCTACTGTAAAGCTCGAAAATGTAATTAAACATTCGGTATTCGGTACAAGCAGCAAAAATAAACATGTTCAACTGAAGAGATTGTAAAGTACACGTAGACGTTATATACCACTAGTACAGTTGCACAAACTCAAGTTCCAACCCCTACGCATCTCAATGGCTTGTTGCTGTCTTGCAATGAGACGTAATTCTTATCTTTTTTCATTGCACATAATGTAATCATATCTCCTGCCATGAGTCATACTCAAATTGGCATGTGATGTCCAAAAAATGTAGTTGTGTCCGTTCCATATTTTATTCATAAGAATTTCAATATTCCTTTTTATTCTTCGGTGTTGATTTTTAAGAGGCTTTTTTTCTCTTTTGTCTTAAACATGAATCACTTGCTGGACGCCAATTTTAAGCAAATTCTATAATCAACAGACGCTTCGCATGAATAAATAGTGGCAGTTTAAAGCGTCTGAGGTGCTGCTGTAATGTTAGTCTGGTTCCCTGACGAATTTCACTAAATCTAATATGAAACCCAGATTCAAATCAAACACGGATGAACAAATTTTCCAGCAATGATCATTTTTCGGAAGTTTTTGCAACTATGCCATAATTTCATATTTCGAGGGTAATTTCCGTAAGACTTACAGCAAAATCGTTCTTGTTACTGTTGTGGGGCTTAACATCATTTTTCAGCACATGATAGGCTATACATGGCGGCTAGTATTTTTATTGGTGTGGTCCCTCTCAGAATTAACATCATCTGAGGGACCCCCTAGTTCTAAAATTCAATGCATTTTATGTGTATTTGTATTTCAACCAAGTGTATGTGCTTTGTGTTTTATTTTTCAAATTTTGATTTTAAAATTTTGGATTATGGTATATACACCACTCAAATTTGATACATTTCGATATTTCTGGTTATTGATTTTATTGATAATATTTTCGTAGTAATGATTAACATAGTATTTTTTTTTTAAGAAAGTGTAGAGGTTTTTGTTTTAACTTGTCTAAATGCATTAGCATAAGCTGCTCAATTAATTTCAAATCCATTAAGTTCATGGCGCACATGCACAACCTGTGCTCTTAACAGTGAGCACCATGTGCACGTGCTGCACCATTTCCTCATATTCAAATTCATAAGCATGTTTTCTCGAAACTAATTTATACATATGTTTACATTATTTATTGGTTCAATATTAATATTGTAAAGATTAATGTTCGTGTGCATAAAAGCTACAAATAAATTATAAGCTACCCAGTTTTAGAAAGTTCTAAATATCGATCTTATTCTATTTTTAAATATATATTACCTTATGTTCTGTCCCAATTTCAGGAAGTTCTAAATTTCTATATTTTTCTATTTCTAAATAACTATACCATTTTAAATACATTCTAAATATTAGCATAAATAAAGCTATAGCAAGGATAGTTCAAAGTAAGGTAAGCAGTCGGTAATTTCTAGAACTGTGTGTCTGTTAAGTCAATGTATTCTTAAATACCTTTCTAAATGTTCCTGTTTCTGCAGCAAGTTCATAATATCTTCATTTTACAAATTCAATTTTTTCCTTTCCGATTCCAGTACTTCAAAATATTTATGTTCTAGTCCACTAAGTCTGTGTCATTCCATTTTCTTTGTGAAGCATTATAATATTAATTCATTACCATATTCGGTTCCATTTTATCCATAGTTCATGTACAAATCCATTTTCTTAGATGTAGACATTTCCAGTATGGATCGTCCTTTCTTCCCAGCTCTGACCTCCCTCACATCCTAAGATCCCAAAAGGCCACTTCACCGGAAAGGAGTATCGAAACCACTAAGTCCATTTTAACTGCGATCAATCAACATCCTCCGTAAATTTTTGTTTGATAGAGGCGTTAATGTTGACAGCTATCTGTAACACTTAATACAGCCAGATGCAATGCATGGGTCAATAATTGTTCTAGTATTAATGGTGGAGGAAGAAACCAGGAAATCACCCGAAAGAACCACCAACCCACAAGAAGCTACTGGCATGCTTTCTCACATATCCACATTCACTGAATCCTAGACTCGAACTCACGCAGAGATGAGATGGTAGTGAACTGTAACGGACAGCGCTTTAGACCACTCTGCCACTTGGTGCCCCCCCCCAGCAAAATCATAAGAGTTGGCAGGTCTGTAAGACCCCTAATGTGATGCATCACAAGATAAAGATCTAGTCAAATAATTGGATTAAAAAAAACCTGAAGCCAAACCAAGATGTGTCTGTACATGTTATATCTGCATAAATATCCATGTGTCCAATTTCAGTCAGCAATGAATTAGACAAGTAGCACAAATGAAAGTGCATAGCAACTATAAACATGCTCATAGCCTAATTAATAAGCAGTGTACTGGAATCTCTGATAAGCTGTAAATGACAACTGTTGATTAGTCAATTAAACCCATAGCTGTTAACAAAATTAAATGTTCTGACAGAATTATCGATCCATTGCATGATATTAATAAATATCCAGTACAAAATTATATAAATTTTTAATTCTGTCCAGAGATAACCCGAATTACTTTAATCCTAACCTGTAGTGGTTATGATAGTCTTTGGCTGCATCTGAACTTTTTTAATAAGAGTACTGGGAGAGAGAATGGTGGTCATGGCTGGGCTTGTAGTTGTCTTCAGCACTGAGCCTTGGTTCAAGGATGTTATGTTCTTCAGCAAGGTTGAGGAAGATGCAGCTGTTGTGACAACAGCAGTAATTATTGAGGTTGCCATAGGTTTTCCCTGCTGTGGCTGTTGGGATTCCTGAAGAATAAAATAGAACAGAATAACTGAAATATTCTAAAAAAATAAGAAAATCAAAGCAAATGTACTGAATTTTCATCTCTTGCCTAAAATGGTTTTGTCAAAAAAGTTCACAATAATGAAATCTATGATCTTTAAAAAAAAAAGAGTTGTAAAGACAACAGTGACCCTGACTTTGAAGACAGAACCCCTAATGTGATACACAGTTATACCAAGTTTCATCTCATTATCTAAAATGGCTCCAGAAAATATAGAGCAGAAAGGAAATTGTACAGAAAGGAAATTGTAATGGAAATATTAAATATAAAACACCATGACAATGACCAAGAGACAAGGCCCCTATGGGTTACACAACACATCTACCATTGAAACTTGTAGTACTGACTCCTTACCCTGACCTTTAAAACAGAACCCCTTATGGTACCTGACATAATACATAACAATGATGTGCAAGTAATGTTAGTCACCCATCTCAAAAAATGACAGTGAATTTACTGAGCTGAAAAAGTAAGTAAAATAGAAAATTTAATTACTAAGTTAAACTTTTGATCTTAAAGAAAGGACTCCAAAACTGCTACATGACACATTTTTGAGAGATGTCATACAAGTACACTAAATTTCAAAATTTCATCCTTTAATCTCAAAGTTAGAGAGGAAAAAAAAGTGTGATGGAAATGTAAAATACAGTAATCCTCCTCTTGAATGACCTCCTGACCAGCAGCCACTCACTTTATATGGCCAAAACCAATGGCAGCAACAGGTTTGTGTTTATAATAACCCCTCAAGGATGGTCACCCCTCCAATGCTGATAGTGGACAGCATATTTGTGCAAAGACGTAAAATTATACCTTTCATGAACAACTATAAACTGGTTGTTTACTGATAGAAATCTTGCTGATTTTAAAACTCAACACACTCAAAGTTGTTTGAGCATACAGATAAAGCATGCAGATAAGGGTAATAACTAATTTAAACAAAGAGGTTAAGTAATCTAATTATCTGTACTGCCTTGGATAATAAGTTTTGTCAAAGTGCAAACTGTTGTCAGACATTCTCAGCTGTGAATGAAAAGTGAAAGCAAATTGACTAAATGAATAGAGGGAGAGACCTTTAATAACTACTGAGAAATTTTATGTCAAAAAGATCAAATAAACATTGCCTGCAGTCGCTAGGAAAACATAACCATTAGACATGGATAGTTAGATGTTTTTGCCCAGATTTTACTGACAAAGCTGTTTTGCACCACAAATGATCATTCATAATTATGTAAAATAACATTAAATTGTCACAAGCAGTTCATATAACATTCCTGTGAATTATAAATATTGTTAAAAAATTAACCATTTCATACCTTAGCCCCACCAACCCCAACTAATGTGTGACTCCTTTTGCACTGGCTTTAAAACTGGAGTAGGAAGGACATTTTTTTTATAAAAAAAAGAACATTATATATAATTAATATGATTTCTGTGATTTTGTTTCTCCATTATTAATCATGGAAGAAAAAGTGATAAGGGTGGCAAGGAGAACAAGGATGGTCGGCCTACCAGAAATACACAATTTTTTGTGTGGTATATATGTAGTTACTACTCATTAATGTGTGATGCCCAAGAAAGAACATCTCTATTATATTGCCCCTTTCCTGCTGCAGAATCTGTGGCCTTAAAAGAGGTGGCTATGTGTAGTGAGCCATGACCTTGAAGATAATGATTTTTTTGTGGTAAACAACACACTTGCCAATGATGACATGCAGATATATCACATAATCTCATAGGCTCTAATGTTACTGTGGAAAAGAAAGTGTTATGGAAAACTTCAAAATAATGAACCATGACCTTGACTTTCAAGATGGGAAGCTCATGATAGTTCATAACACTTCTTCTAAAGATAACAATACCAGTTTCATCTCTTAATCTCACAAGGCTCTTAAAGAGTGTATGGAAAAGTCAGAAATATAAACTTTGACCTTTAGATAGCAACCAGTGGTACACAACACACCTAATAATGACATCTAAGTAAACAAAGTTACATGTATTAATTTCAAATGACAAATGTTAGAGAGCCAAAAAGGAAAGTGTAATGGAAAATTAAAAGCATTGAAACCTGTAGTACTGACTCCTTACCTACTACAGCCAGGTAGCACTGGTAAGCTGATCAAATACATCACCAAGGATACTCTAAGAGATTAACTGGGCCAAAAAAGTTTCCAAGACTTCAAGATAAGACCATATTTTTCATTTAAGTAGTGAGTGTGTTTATATCACATATATTAGATGATTAACACATTTTTCATATTAGCCACTGTGTTTATACACTGAATTTCTGCTCACCACCAGTTTTGTTTATAACAAAGTAATAATCGTCAGAAGTGTTTTGGTGAAAACCAAAAGTCATAATGATCATGCATTAAAGGGGAGAAGAGACAACAAGCTATGGCAGCCATACTGAATGTATGATTGGCACCATCTTCATTAGAACCATTAATATATATCAAGAAGTCTATTGGTGAAAACTCCAAGCTGACATAGCCATCCATTTGCAAGGAATAGACACCAATACTTTCACAATATGACACCATTCAGCAATAACAAGATCTTCAAGATGCCTGTATGGTGGCCATATTGGGCATCAGATCAGCACCATTTTCATTTACAACAAATTAGACATCACAAATCTTTTAGTGCTGTGATGTGATTTGGATTTTTAACGTAGCTTCAAAACATTTTCAGTCATATTGCTACAATGTCTGCAGTGTGGCAGTTTATAGTGATGTCTAGCACTGGGGGCAGCATGCCACATACATGTAGCATAATGCCCCACCCAGTCACAATATCCTGACACCAGGCTGACAAGTCTTAACACTAACCTCTTAATGCTGAGCACCAAGTGAGGCAGCTGTTAGTACCATGGATTGAATCCACAACCTCCTGATTCTGAGGCAGATGCTCTAACCACTGGAGTGGTCAAATCTTTTAATGAAAACCTTGTGTTGATACAACCATCCATAGTGTGGAGTACTGACAACAAGGTTTTCAAGATTGCCACTGGCACCCATATTAGATGACTGATAAGTTCCATTTATATTAAAGATCATATAGACATAAAAAAAGAAGTATTTTGGTGAAAACCACAAGTCCGTATGACTTTCTGTTCAGGGAGAAGTGTCATACCAAAATCTTTAAGATTATCCATATAACCTGTAACCACAATCTGATAAGAAGAAAGCATTTTCCTTACTAACCAACAAAAATTTAGGTGAATCCTGTAAAAAAAGTCAAAACAAAACCATGAGGAGGTTATATGGACTTCAATGGGATCTGGTGGTCATCTGGGCTGCAGACACTGGTCCCACTAGACTAAAATTTTGTTTCTGTGATTGGAGACAGAAACTGAAGAGGCTGACTATGCATGTCACCTAATAACTTGTTACATCTCAGATCAAAACACTGTAGCTGCATGCAAGACTTGCAGAAACCACTCTCATCTCATTAACAGATATTCTCATAAGGCATATCTGATCCTGTGATAATTCAGAATACACTGAATATATTACCCACTTTAACCATCATGCCAGGGTTTCAGGGGTTATATTCTCTTTTCCTTATCAGGATGTTTCTTAGACTCTTGGTCCCATTTCATGAATTTCAAATAAAGTTAAAGTATAGATCAGGTCGATGGATAAGGGAGATTGGATGACCACCATTTAACTGATTGCAGATATCAACTGGTTCTTAGCTATGAAACCGGGATGTCAGTAGGACAACATAACCATCTAATCTAAACTGGAGATAATTCATGTCCATAGAAATGGCATGGAACTGATTTACCTGCATGCAGTGGCTCATGCTATCAGAAGGCAAATATTTAAAGATAGCAGCTTCATAGAGGCTCTTGCTAGGGATTAAAACTTCTCCAACTTCAGTCAAAACCCATACAAGGTTCCATTTAGGAAACGAGCAGAATGATTTAGGCATATTGAAGCCAAAGTTGTTCATCAAGCCTGACATATTCTTGTTGTTACCTATATTGGCTCAACCATAATGCCTGATTGTCAAAAATGAAGGAGCAAAATTCCCCCAACAGTAACCATCACTAACATTCACTCCCTGCAAAGCCAGTAAAAAAATGTAACCATCTGAGAACTCTAGACATTCAAAGGGAACACTATTTTGTCTCTTCACCTGCCCCTGAATACTCACAATATCTTCTTTTGGGCTTTTAAAGAGGATGACTTCTTATTCAAGAGATTCCCTCCATGACTGAAGATTGAAACTCCATTCCCTCTGTACAGTTCTCTCCTGACAAGAGACAGGCATAAAGAATGATGCTAGTCCAGGCAGGGATGAAACACTGTTGAGTGGGTTGTCTGAGCAGAATAAATTTCACTTAAATTTTCCTGGAGTCAACTATTGCTATTTTTGTGCAAATCTAATTCTTCTGAATGATATTTGGAATTGGAACATTCAGAAGAAGGGTATAGCCCCAAATCACATTCCAACTAATTGCCAGAGCATCCATAGCCAAAGTTTCCAGATCTGGAACAGGTGAGATAAAGGAAAGCAGTTTGTGATTCCAGCTGGTTGTGATTAGATCAATGATTATAAAGGCTCCCAAAGTGCAAAAATCTGCTGAAATATCAGTGGATAGAGTGTACCAAATTTGACTAGTTTTTGACAGAATCTGTGAACAATGATTGAAATGACCTGAAAAATGAAAACCAAGTCAGCAATGCCAAGTGCAATGGGAGCATAAAAAGACAGCTCAGTAATCCACACAATTCATATTTGAGGAAGATAAACAAATTAAGATGGGTCAAAATTCCATATCCAGATATGAAGAGTTGAGATGGGAGAAGATTTGCTTTCTCTTAAGTCTCTAAAAGTACAGTTGGGTGAAAAGTAATGTGTGTTTTTGAAGAATATCATCTAGGTACATTGCAGGCAACCAGGCAGTCCTGAACAAAAAGAAGACAGAGTTCACCATTTTGTTCATAAATCGCATGGGTTTAGATTTGATTCACAATGACAAGCTCAAAATTGGTAAACTGTTCCTTGAAACACAGAATGAAAGAGACTGCACAAAATTGGACAGATGCATAGAAGTATGCACTGGTCAGAACACAACTTGGCCCTTTTGATGTAAAGGCAAGCTGATACTTTCCATCTTGAATTCTGGTGCTAATAATGAATTTGTTTAGCCATTTGGGGTCTTTCACAAATCTTTCCACTGACTTTCTGAACATGGAAATGCATTCAAAATAACCCTGGAGAGTTCACTACTTGCTTTGATCTCCTCCATTAAAATCTCCAACTGAAAGGGATCTGCTGTGCTCCCCGTCATCAACAAGAAAATGTGACAGCTGAGGGGACTGGAAAAACAAAATCCCTAACTCTTCAAAAACTTCTGATTTAGCAAAAAGCTGATCAAAGCATGCTGACAATGGAAGAGTCTGAAACCAACTGAGAGATTATCCATGAGCAGAGGGTTTTTGTCATTGGCAATTATTCAGTGGTGTGAGGTAACAGAAACTTTGCATCTGAGACTGATTAATCTGTTGCCATAAAAAGCGTTCTTGCAGATGAATCTGTGCTGTTGAGTGCAATACTGTTGTCTATACTTCTGACTCAGAACATGTGGCAGAGACTACTGAGGGATCTATCACATAAATCCCCATGTGTAACCACAGGCAGGGTGAGATTGACAGACCTATCACTAAGATCCCCATAATTATATGTAGCCTACAGCATGTTAAGATGAATAAATCTATCATTAAGACCATCATAATTGTAGAGTGATAAAACTGTAGACCTGATAAGACTGATGGACCATCAAGATCCTCGTAACTGTTTACAGCCCTAGCATGATAGGACAGACAGATCTCTCATTAAGATTCCTGTAATTGTCAAATGATCAAGCCATAAGAATGGCAAGAGAAGGATCTTGCAGTAAGATCCCCAGATTAAGATGGCTAGATTGACTGAACGGCTAGCCTTACTGATTGAACAATCAAGGACAGCTTTGAAAGTGATATGTTAATAAAGGATGGATCAGCTGGTTCAATTAAAATCCCAATGCTCTCAGGCTTACAAGCCTAAAGGACATGCAATGAGACATCTTTAGCCTTGATTTATTACATTTATTTACACTTAACTGACCGGTTTCACTGATATGACAAGATACAACAAAACATTACTAACTAGGTAAGTAAGCAACAGGAAGTATGCAAACAAGCCATCAATGCCATGTGGTCAAAACAAATTCACAAAATATTGGCAAATATCAAAAACACCTGTTAAGTCATGAATATTAATCTAAATAAGGCCAATATCATGTATGGTTAGATCAAATTTAAAAAATTTAAAAATTGTTTTGGCTTGGATTGCTGGAAGGTGTTTCCAAAGATGTATGAAAGTAAAGCTGAAAAACTAGCAACACCAGATGATGGGCAAGGGGAGATAATGGATGAATGTTCTTGCAAGGCAAATTAAATGGAAAAAAAAGGCAAACATCAAATTCTCTATATACGTAAGAAGCATATATAGCCATTAAGTTATATGACCTGCAAACGTTTCTGCTGCATGGCCAATCGTTGCTGTTTGAGCTGCTCTTCCATCTGCTCCTTTATCTGTGCTGCATTCTGTTGAGTCTGCTGCTGTGTCAACTTCTGCTGTAGGGCTGCACGCTGTTTCTCAACCCTTAGAAGAAAAATATGATATGTTATAACAAATGTTCATGTCACTTAAAGTCAAGACATGGAGCCCATGGTGGCCAAGTTGTCAAGGAGCTCACCTTTAAAGATCCCTGACATCTCACCTCTATCTGTTTGATTTTCGAGTTTCAGGCTAAGCCAATTTGGGCATGTGAGAAAGCTTGTCATAGCTTTCTGTGTAGGTCAATGGATTTCTGAAGGCTGTCCTGGTTTCTTCCTGCACCAAATTATTTGGATGCCATGCATAGCCTATCATGTGCTAACAAATGGCATTAAATACATAATGGCAAAAACAAAGTCATGATTTTATGTCATAATCTATAACAGTCTTCATATTAGTCCATGTCATAACATCATTTTATAAACTGAATCATAATATCGTCCAAAGTGCTAGCAATACAATAATTAATGTATCTGAGAACGTAAGATTGGCACTATAAATATGTCTTTCCATTTATGTTTAGCAATAACAAGATTATCAAACTGGCATCCAAGTTGATGTCAAATAGGCAACATTTTTTTTAGGACCAATTAGACATCATAATTTTTTTTTTTTTAGTGAAAACCCAATGTTAACACGATCATCCATTCAGAAGGTGTAGAGGTAACAAGATAATCAATATAGTCACTGTGTTTCATGGCATTCTACCAAGTAGTTTAGGAAGAGTAACTCTAACAAACTTGTTCTAATGCATTGATAGCTAAACAATAGAAACAAGTGCATTCCATCAGCACTTCTGATTTATGACTATCTGAACTGAAAATCTTTGAATGTATGCAAATGAAGAAAAACTTTTAAGATCTATACCAAAACTACAAGATATGACAGTACAGGTACTTGTTCTCCAGTGCATTCTGTACATAAAACACATTCAAGACTTCGTGATTTAGAACAATAGCATGAATTCAAACACTTAAAAGGTGTAAATATTCTTGGATTTCATTTTTTTAAAAAAATCAGTAATACTTTTCTCCGAATTGCTTGATTTCCCATAGTTCTAGCTCTTCCTCTGGTGTCCATCTCTCTGTGACACTAGGTTCTGTTAATTTTGGAGATTCTGCCTTCTTTCGTTCTCTGAGGCCACTACGTTGTGGAGTATATTTCTCTGGAAAATAAACCAAGTTGCGACAAAATGAGGAATTAAATAGAAGTGATTCTTTCTAAACAATACAGAGACCCGTATTCCCCTCAAAACATTGTCCACAATGATTTCAATGTTTTATATAAAGGTAGTATCAAACCCAGTTTAATTTCTACACAATCCTTTAATTTCAGGGATGACAATGGGTTTTGTTGAAAAATCCCTAAATATTAGCTGTGGATTTGGGGGACACTTAGACCCCAATCGGGATCAGGGTGCAGCCCTCTGAAGCTGTTGTATTTTGAATCCAGATCTGATTGGCATCATATTAACTTACAAACAACTTTGGGGAAAGTTGATAAAATCTGGTGGGTCAAAGAACACTCTATTACAAATGGTGCATCTTATCAGCAACAAAAGCACTATAATAAAACAAGGCAGTCCTATCCTCTGATCCTGTTTGTGTCAATCTACATAAATGTAACTACCAGCATCGTGATCATTATCATCATAACAGGAGCCAGTGCTGTCAACACATTTTCCTTATGCTTCTCTGAGTTTGTACAGTGTTTAATTACTGTACTGACACTTTTTATTCTGTTAATTATTGAGGCATCCACACAGCGAGCACAAAGCCTTTCCCACCATGACCACTTTGTTACAAACTCAATTTGAAAGACTTCATGATTTATTAAGATAATGATATATATATATTGATCCAAAAAACAAAATAAAAACTTCTCACATTAAAGTTCAGTTCCCAAATTCTAGTGTCATCTGATGGAATTTGAGTTATATAAAACATTTTTCCAGTAGACACTAGAAATTGATGATATTATAACAGAGAAAACAATGTGATTTCAATTAGAGTGATAATGAATATTAATTTAAATATGTCAAGCTGTTTGAACAGGTAAGTAATGTTGAAATCATCGAAAAACACAAAACGATTTCAATTAGATTACACTGGTAACAGAAATTCCCTATTAGGAAATGCACAGCTGATATGTCTAACACTATGACCAGGCATTGAACAGTCCATTAAATCGGTGTTAAATCTACAGACTCTACCAACCCCCAATTTTCTTAGTGAATTGACATTGAGCTCAGAAATGACCCAGTTAAAAATCAAACCTAACAAATACTAATTAAATATACATGACAAGTTTAATTTTATATTATTTCACAATGACAAACAACTGATAAATATATTGAACCTCTTTGCAATGATCAAATAAAGCAGGTTTTCCATACCCAAATTGTTCTGTGCCCAAGTCCTTTCGCACCCAAATTAGTCATTTCATCCCCAAAGCAACAGTTGTTTTGTACACAATGCTAAGGTCATTTTGTACCCAAAACTAGAGCTGTTTATTGCACACATTTAAGTAAATATATATCAACCAAGATTATACAAGAATATACAAGAATATATTTTCTACATATTTTAAACTATTACATATTTGATTTCAGGCATTGTCTTGGTGACGATAACAAATAAAAGATTATGAAAAGCAATGAAAATAAATTTTCACCTGCCAATTACAGTTATTTTAAATGAGAATTTCAGATATGTCACTAACTTGTTAGCTTCTTGTGATCTGTGAAATTGTCCAAAACTGCAGCTGGCAGTCAACAGAAAAATGGCTTGGCAGTCCGGATTGTATACTGCGGTTTGAGTATCAGGACGAAACAGCCGACAAAAGTCGAAATTAACACCAATATTAGTCATTGGAGATGACAAAATTAAGCAACACCATTTTATCTGCCTTCAGTGCATTTTTAAAAGATTACATAATTTCTAGTTGCTTTGAGTGACTAAACATTTTTGTTTCAGAAATGTTAGTTATCACTGAATAAAACCAAGCAAAATGACAATGCAAAAGAAAGGACTTGTTCAATTATTTAAACCTGGTCAATGTTTTTTAGGGATTTTTTTTAAAAATATACAGTTGCTTATATTCAGCAGTGAAAATACAAATGTATATCTGTGCTTGGACAATTTTTTTGCCAGGATGTGCTTTACTCATGCAATTTTTATGGTAGGAACAGTTTGTTAGACAAAAGATTGGTTCATAATTAGAGACGGATCAGTAATTGTGAAAATATGGTATATTTGACCATATACAGCAATTAGGTACGAAATGACTACAAAATGATCCATTTCTAATGGATATGAAACGACTTGGGTACAGATTGAATACAACAACAGTATGGTGCCAGTGTTATCTCCATATAACCGATAGCCAAGTGTTTGGTGACTGTCAATCAGATTCAATACAACCAATCCCTTGGCACCAATCTTTTGAAGAAACAAGACTGCAAATGGTCATCTTTTGCCTAGACAATGACATATAGTAGTGGCTTCCTTCATCTTCAGTTTGACACAGTGAATGCTTATGATCTATTATCATGTTTCTCATTTCTGATGATATGGGGCTTTTTGCTACAAAACGTGAGAATTCTTGTGGAATATGTTCAGCTAAAATGAAATAAATGAGTCACTATTGTTGTCATGTAATATATTGACTTGGGTAATGGCTATTGTATAAACAAAAATCTCATGTGGATTTACATTTGTCTGAAAGTTTTAGCACTGGATAAAACACAGATTAACAACGTCAAATGTAATAAAGTAAACTCTGATAAACATAAATATGAATGTTTCTGGCCAAGGGTGAACCAAATGTCAGAAAGCTTACCAGTGACAAAATAATTTTTTTTAATACCTCTGATTTGCTGCTCTCAAATAAATCATTCTGCCACATGCTTTCCATCATAAGTTACAAGTAATTTGTATTGTGTGCAGTTACGATGAATGATCTCAAATGAATTATGTGTAAGTTGCTAACATTTTCCATTCGCAGAACTGATTATTTGATTATTTTATAAGTAATATTCAGTATGTATAGTTTGAACCTGTATTATTCCTAGGATATTTAAAAATAATATCAGGTCTCAAAAAATGGAAGGTGCATAATCTATTTTAAAACATATTTGACAATCAATACATGCACTGCTTGTGGTAGTGTGCAGAGTTTCAATGTAAAGTCTTTGATAGATAGTAGAACATATTTTCAAGGGTGAAAGCTTAACTAAAGCACCAATGATTTATTTTGAAGGCAAATTACTGACGAAAGGAACTAGGATTTGTGTAAATACATACTTTTGTCAGTTGATCAATGATCAATTTGACAAATAATTCATAAAATAATAGAAAATGTCATGGCAATTACTGCTGAATAATGAATGGTTAATGAAGTTAAATAACGGCATGTTCTAAATGGAAATTTCCATAGTGAACCAGATATACAAATATATTAATATTTTCAGGAGTCTTTTTAACATGATATTGATTGACTATAAATTTACAATCCCTAATACCTAACACATAAATTTAACATGAAGAGTCATTTCACTTCACTTTTTTTTGAAACCCTTCTTTTTTAAGTGCTTGGAGAACAATGATTTTATATGGCAGTAAGATTCCCAGATGAAGTCCAACTGTAAAGTCTTAGGGAAAACCTGCTCTAACAAATCCATTACTGCAGTTAGTAAAACTTTTGTGCCAGCGAACAAAAATGCAACTGGATAATGCAAAATAACAAAATTCCATGACTTTTCCACACCTTTTGAAAGACTTGTGAAAATTTCAATACTTTTCAAGGACTAGTCAGGGTTATTTGGAAGGTTTCCACTGGAAGTAATGAAAATCAACTATATCAGACATTTTTTTTTTTGCATTTGTATCTTACTCAACATTTGGTTCATTAAACATTAACCCCAAATGGAAAATCTTACTCAAAATCAACTAAGATTATTCAGAATATTTGGAGTCAATCAGGCCATAAAAATAAAAAAATAAAATGTTTTCTATTGCACTGGTTTTAAATATTAGGGTACCTAGGGTTTTGTTTTTATATGCATTATTATGATTAGCATATATAAAATGTACTAAGTGCTTCAAGTCAAGTTCTGGGCCAGTTAGATTATTTAATATCTCGAACTTTTTTTATTAAAATAATTTTGTTAAAAACATCATAAATGCCATAATGACCAATACATACAATGTACTAAGCTTTTCAAGTACTGAGCAAAACTGCCTCAATTACAAACACAAATCAATTTCAGAATTTTCAACGAACAAATTTTTATCCTGGAGAAAAAAAAAAAGAACTAGGGTCAGCATTGAGAAACAGAGATGATTGGCCAACTTGAAACACATATTTATGCTTTATAGTCTTATGTCCTCCACCATTGATACTGGCCGCCATTTACAGCCTATCTTGTGCTAAAAAATGATGCCAAGTCCTAAAACAACAACAAATTCCTGAATGAAACATATTATCACCCCTCTTCAATTGTCTTACTTCAAGGTATGTACCAAGTCAATAAGTATATACAGAAAGACTGTTCAAGAGTAGTAGCCATTATAAAATTTTTCTGGTCAGCAATCATTCAAGTGACAGTGAATACAGAAGGAATGAAATGATTTGTTAATATATCAATACTTTTATCTCACCAATACACATACTGATACAAACAGATGGAGAATCAATACAAAATGATACCCACCCTATAGAAGTTACTCAGCAGTTGTCAATATTGGGTGTTTACATTTTTATTTTTTAAATTGAGAATTTATCTGAGACAAAATTTGCAGCCACAGGCAGTCATTTTTGTCATTTAAAAAGCAAAACCAATTAACACCTGTTCACCTACAAACAATACAAGATGACATAGTTTATAATATCCCCTACCCTAATCACTGATTTCATGCCAATTATTTTATCCCAACTGCATGTTCAGCAAAATGGAGTGTTTTCCATGCACAATTAAGTACTTTATGCATTATTTGCTAGCCACTTTTACACAAAGTTGCTCTTTATTATTATTATTATTATTATTATTATTATTATTATTATTATTATTATTATTATTATTATGACTTAATTTAAACAGGGTAACTCAATTAGCTAAGAACTAATCTACCTTGAGGCCCTCATTCACTGAACATCATAAGCATAAGGAACAGAATAGATCCTTACCTACTTACTGACAATGTCGGAGATCTCGGAAACGCCTAATTACGCATACTTGGATGCAAATTTTTGATTTGGGATGCAGAAAATCACCTACACAGGAGTCCTCTGTACACGTTTTTGTTGCATGGAGGAAACTTTTGTGGCAAAATAAATATGTTCTAATCACTATGAAAACTGACGCAATGCTTTTATTTTAGTTTGTTGCTGTCTTCTTTGATCAAAGGTCGCCGGCTTGCTTTGATAAAGGTGCATGTGTTCTTGAAAGCCCCGCAAAAAGGCTCCTTTTGACTGACAAAACAAAGACCCATTCGCAGCAACATCAAATGAATTGAAGATCATTGACACAATTTTTAAAAAAATTCCTTAGTATATATCGGGGCTTAAAAGAAAATCAGTTTTTATTGAAGTTGCAGCAAAACTATTTTGCTGGTTTTTTTTTTTTTTTTTTTTTTTTTTTTAAAATGCTGTTGTGTGGTTGACTAGTCATTTCACGTTTCCACCCTCAGAGGTGGTCGATTGTATCTAGTCAGTTGCATGGCTAGTTTAAGTGGATTATGACATAACAATTAACTGTTAGGGTGGTTTGTCAATAATGAAATAAGGATTTGTTATGTAACAATTGATTCCAGTGCATTTTTATATCCAAGTTTGAGCCTTCCTGTCATGGTGCCTTTGAATTTCTCCACTCTAAACTCGTGACTATATACTGTTTTTATCGGCCAAAAATGTTGTAGCAAAAAATATGGCCAGAAGGTATATTTTGTTGCCAATATGTAAAACATAATTGCAATTTGCAACATTGGCGAAGCCCAGTGCAATAGGATTGAGATTGATTTCATTTCCGGTTGTTGCCGTATAAATATTGCCTGTGAATTCGAAATCAAGAGACTTGGACAAAATGCTGTTTGCAAATTTAGACAGTGTTTTGTAGTTAAACGGAAAAATGAAGATTTCAATGAGATTCAGATCTGTGCTAAAGATGCTAGAACTGTTAGTTCAGATGCGACCGTAGGCAAGTGTAATAAAGTATGTGATTTCTGGCTTAGTTTGGACTGCAACTTTTACTGGTGGGACTCCTTTTTTTTTTTTTTAACCAAATTAGGAGTCCTGGACTCCTAGTTTTAAAATCATAGCGAGACCTCTGAATGTGATGGCACATTTGGGTATGTGCTGTTTACTTTTGATACATCAGTAGATACAGGAATAACTTAAGTACAATTGTTAGTGTCATGATTTTATGTCTCTAAACAATAAAGCAGTTTTCAACAGTGCTTAAACTCACACCACATTCAAGCCATCAATAACTACATTTTTGTTTTTGGACAGATTACTTTATAGGCCAATCTAATTTTTGAATAGACACAGTTTCAAAAATTAAGTGGCTTAATTTTGATTTTAACCTTTACCAAACAGGCAAAGTTTTAGGAATTGGCATTTTGTGGTTAGGTCATTTTTATATGTTAAGATATGCTCTAATGAAAACATCTAGCAAATTATATGAATTGATTGGAATTGGCACCATTATTACCTTTGGGTTGAGCTGGAACTCCAAGTGGTATAATGATTTTCCTGACCAGGAATTCAGATCTCAGTCCATTTGGACCAATGTCCCTCCTCTTCAGGAGTTCTGTGGTGGTAATTTCTGACTCTGTGGATATTGTGTTGGTGCCACCTGCTGGTGGTTTGGTGGCCATATCATCCCAACGAATCACAGCCCATAAAATACGTAATTGAAGACAGGACCCTGCCAAAGATTTCATTGTCTGAGTGCGATATCTCCAGGCAGTTTTGAATAATGGTCTTGGACAGGGGTATGGCCAATTCACATTGTTCATTTTGCAGTCATATTTAAATCCAGACACATCATACTTTGCTCCTTTTCTGGAAAGTTTTTTCAATTCCCACTTCTCTAAACTAAATAATGTTCTTTTACCCGAAGGAGTTAAAAATTTGTGACAAGTTGGGGTAGCTGCCTTTTTTACTGTCTTCTTTTTAGGTCCAAATTTACTTAGTTTCAATAACTGGATTTTATCTTTTGTACTTCTTTCTGGGGGAATTTTAGCTCGCAACTCTTCAAGAGACATTTTCTCTAAAGCCTGTCGAATAACTTGCTGAGCCTGAGACATTGTAAGTGTAGTTCCAGTTTTTGCACTGATCAACTGTGCCAAGTTGCCAGGAAGGGCTATTGTGGTAGTTCTTTTTGTAGTTGCTGTGGTTGCTGCAGATGATACAACGCTTAATGCTGCAGTTTTAGTATCTGTTAATTTGGATGACTCAATTGCAACATTACTGGGCTTGTTCAGAGTGGTAAGAGAGTTAAGTTCTGTTATTTTCTTTTCAGTAACAGCAGCTTTTTGTGAAGGAATTTGATTTGGTTCAGCAGTAGCACCATCTAAACTTCGACCTTCCCTGACAGTGTATGAAGATAAGATGCTATTTGGAACTGAATTATTTTTAACTGCATTATTCTTCCCTTTATGTTCGGTCACCGACTCTTCACATGAGCCAGATTTCTCAATATCTGCAGACACTGCACTGTTTGCTTCACTGCAGGATGATTTGGAATCTGACTGCGTTGCTTCTTCTGCAATATCTTCTTCTAGTCTGTCCTCTTGTAATGAATCTTCCTTGTCTTTAGTATCATCATCTGCACCATTTGATTCTTTAATATCTGAGAATGTTGAAGATTCATCATGATCCCCAAGAATATCAACATCTTCATCCTCAGCATCTGGATCCTTTTCATTTGAATCTCCTTCCTGATCATCGTCATATTCTGTCTGCTCATTATCCTGTTCCTCCTTCTTGTTCTTTTTTAACTTATTGAATGCTCTTTCGTCTTCCTCAATTGCCTCTTCATCCTCATCCTCGCTATCAATTTCTTGATCTTCCTCATCCTCTTCCTTCTCATCCTCTTCATCCTCTGCCTTCTCTTCTTCATCTTCACCCTCTTTGTCATCATCAACTGATTCCTCAGAATCACTTTTGTCCTCATCACCCACACTAACCTCATCGTCCTCCTCCATATCTTCCCCAGCTGCATCCAGGTCATCCAAAAGAGCATTAAACTCATACCTACACAAAGGGGAATAGCATAAATTACTTTGATTGTTCCGACAGAAAGGGGAATAGCAAGGGTGAACACATGTTTTGTGCTTTTCTGCAATTCTTTCCTCTAAAGGAGTTTCTCCTGAATCAAGAGACACTGAATTTGTTGTGTCATCCCCCTTTTCCTCCTTTTTTACTGGATTCTTCATTGCCTCAAATTTCATTTTCCACTGTATCTGCTGTTCAATACCCTCTCTTTGTTTCTTTTCTAATTCCACCATCTTCATGCGTCTATCCAACAAATTATCCAACCTTGCATATGGCTTAGTTACTTTCGGATAATAAGTCCTCTCTAACAAGGATTCAGTAACATCAATCAGATCTACATCAACCTTAGATGTTAACAAAGACACTACATTCTTGGAGTTCAATTTAAAATTTCCCTGAGTTGATTTGGAGATTTGCATATCTTTTTTGGGAGAGACCTTCTCAGTGTCAACATTCATCCCAAGATTAGGCTCCCATACTTCCTTCTTTGGCAGACATTCTTTTTGCTGACAAGAAACTTTCTGGCTAGAACCTGAGACTACCTCAGAATTATCTTCAATGTCCATTTTTTCTTCTTTCACTTCTGATGCTGAGCCTTTCATTTCTTTTGAATTTCCATTTTTATTTATATCTTTTGATTCCTTTTTGTCCTCGTCTTTTATATCAAAATCTGCAATTTCCATTTTAACTTTTGATGAAATCTTCCTATCCACTGAAAAGGCTTCGTCTTTGACAAGTGACTCGGTTTTTAAAATTTCTGTTTCCTCTCCAACCATGACCTTTGAAGATTTCTCCCCAGATGCCTCCTGAATTTCAACCTCTGCCTCAGCAGCTTTCCTCTTTCTGTTCTGCAGTTTGGATGCCACTGCACGGAGCCCAACAGAATCCTGTGGTGTTGGATTTGATCTGCGAGAACAGCTAATCCAAAACCAGCCATGGCCACCACTGACTCTGTACTCTTCACCTCTCTGCTTCCACACCTAACAAAAACAGTAAAGTGATAGTGTTTAATTAAAATGTATATGATCAAAAAGAGGCAAATAATACTTGAACTTGTTACTGTAAAAAAAACTGAAGGATTTTCAAGCAAATTCTGAAGCAGCATGTTCACTTTCAAGCTTTTATGGTTTTTGAGGACCTGTATGAAATATATCTCTAGAAACAATTAAGATTTAATTCTTCACTGTATTGTAATTTCAAGGTTTCAATTAGTGGATATCATGGATTGCTAGATGTCCAACTTTTTCTCCTGGATGTCCAGAATTTTACCAAAGGAGAGCCAAAGTACTTTTCATTCTTCTCCCTATATAACTAAATTTTAAAAAATCCAATATGAAACTGTTTTAAAATGTAACCTATCTCTGCTAACAGAGCCATTTAATTGTGTCTCTCAGATGATTTAATTATCCAACAAAGAAAACAATGCTGACTAATGCTAAGTCACCATCTAATGAGACAGACAAATCTTTCTTACTTCAAATGTTAGGAACACCTCACCTATATTAAAACAAGTGTAACTCTCAACTGTAAATGGTTATGTTGGTAATTGTGAAAAACATGAAAAACTGACAAAACTTCTGAGACCTGTGTTCAAGAAATGAAGCTGAATTTGGCAAGATGCCTTGAAGCTAGCATATATATTGACAAATTAATGAATATGCATGATAACATCTCTAAGATCTGATTAATAAGGAATTTCAATAGGTTTTTTTTTGTGCTATTCTTATAGCAATCAAATAGTACAGCTCCTTCACATTAATAAGGTCAAATACTATATAGACCTTAATCATAGGACAAGGTGACGAGTTGTAAATACACAATTTTTGGGGGGTGCTCCATTAAGTATAATGATTTTTTTCTTCAAGGAAATCACTTGATTTGATGGTTAGTGATCCATATTGCTAAAATTTTGTTTAGATCTTCAAAGTTACTAAGTTACTAATAGGTGTGATGGAGGAAGCAAGGTATAGTGGATTGAGTTTCAAGGATGGCTTACAGTTCCTAGGTAACTATTACAATCTATTACTTTTTTATAGTAGTAATAGTAGTATTAGTAATACTAGTAGTTGTGATTGTTGTCATTCTTGCTATTTTCAGAACATGTGAGGAGGAGAATTTTGTGAATGAAATTAAATCTTACCAATGAATTGCCCTTAAACAATATACTCTGAGAAAGAAATATAAAAGTGAGTGCTGCGAAATAAATTTATCTTTTCTGTCTGTCCAAGTAAGAATAGTCAAATGCAAACAACAAAGATTATGATCAGCCATAAAACGCCTGCAGACAAGGGTATATGTTGTTTATTACTAACAAACTGTACAGCTACAGATCGAGATCTGCCAGTGCATTATGCAATGGCAGATCTGGGTTTGAGCAGTTTTGCAGTTGGAGCAATTATACATGACATATACTTCTGTTATATTTCCACTGTTATACATGAAGATATGATGGTGACAGTTTAGCGTTCATATTCTGATAACCTTTGTTATTACCATAATTGCAAATCTTATCAATCAGATGAAGTCTTATATCTTTGTGTTTGGAGACTGAGCAATGTCGATGAAGATCATGAATTTGTCATGAATGAATTGATTCACTTTCAGATTTTTGAAAGCTGCATTTCCATTGGCTAATTTAAAAGTCACCAGAACATGACCCCTAAGTGGTCGTTGTCAAATCTTCATGTAGGACAGCAAAGATCAGATAATTATTCAGTTTGGTTATATTTCAATGATAATCATTTTTCACTTTTAAGATGATGAAGTGCATTTTTTGAAACATTTTATGGTGATACCATGCACTTAGCCAATGCTATCGCAAGTTTATGGGGAGATCACTGATATGCAACAACTATTCCTTTAGCTAAAGTAAGCTAAAAAGTGTCACATACTCTACAAATATGCTTAATGATGTTCATGTTGACATCAAATAGCGTTTTGCATAGTCCAGCAAACAAACTTCTAAGGATACATGGACAGATGTATGAATAGACTGGACCTATTTAAAATGACCACTCTGTAAAAATTGCAGGCATAAAACAAGGTTTCTTTCATGAAAAAAATTAATTTGTTATTCACAAAAATAGAAAACTCATTAATTCACAAACTGTTGGACTACAATAAAAATATACAACCATAATGTATAAAAAGGTTCCATTTTTGATGAATGATAACCATTAAGCACATTTGAAAACTAGATTGAAGCAGACACATGTATAACGTTTTCCTGATGATACAGATACACGATTTTTAATGTAAATAAATGGATAAAAACAGGTTGTACATACCAGCATGGTAAAACATGACCCTTAATCTAATTAGTAATTATTAGCAGAAGACCAGGTGGACTATGGTTCATACATGCCAACCTCTGGTGAGGAAAAAGCGAAATCCAAGTGGACAAAAGGAGTAATCTTAGCAGAAAAAGCATAATCCACATATAACATAATAACATTCAATGCGTATATAATCAAAACACGTATATTTTAACATCAGAAAACATCCATTTGAACAAAGGACCACTAGTTGTGGTCAGTGTTCTATTAAGAGATTGGTAAAATTGCCCCTGCATTTATAAAATTCATTTCCACAATTTAGTTCTGCTGTAAAAAAACGAAGGTACCTTACTATTGGAGTTACTAAAATGATCTAAGGCGTCTGTTTTACACTGACCAATATTAAAATCCTTTCCACACAGCCTGCAATGGGTGTGAAGCTACCCTAGAATGGCACTGTATTGTGTTATTCATGTATTCATCTCTGAGTCGTTTTTTCCGTTTCTTTTTTCTTTCTAATCCATCTGTGAAATCATTTAACATTTTTGCTGTAAAATATACATCGACTGGAATAAATAGGAAAATTTTACTGCCAAATTTCTACAGAATGGCTTTGTACCTCACATTATTTTTAGCAAAGAATATGTGAGCAAAGATTAAAAATTAGAAAACCAGTCTGTTCTGTCCTAAGCAAGACAGCTGCTATAAATAGAAACAGAGGTCTTCTTGGAAATAGGGCAGCTGCTATAAATAGAACATAACACATAAGGTCACTGCTTGTCAACAGACAAGTGTACTTTTATGTCACAGTTACACAGAATCTGTTTTGTCTAGAATTTGTTTGGTGCGATTAGTGGGATGTTAATAAAAAGGAGAAAACAAATTATTAATTTTTTTGGTTGGGGATATACCAAAAAAACGTAATCCAAATACATTTATGCATAAGGCGTAATTTAGTGGGAAAAAAAATGTCATGATTACGCCAAAAGTGTAATGGTTGGCATGTATGTATGGTTATGTGACATTTATCTTTGTTTCTTTTTATCTATAACATAAATGAATGGGAACTTTATATCTTATATTAATAAATAGCATTTGATAAACCTGATTTGTGGTATGGATGGGAGTAGAATATGTGAAATTAATCAAATGTCTCAGTACACTTATTTATTCTAACCATGTTTACTCAAATGTTTGCTTCATATAAACCACATTCAACTCCCTCTCCTTGTAGCACTAAAACTTAGTTTTCTGAACTCCCATTTATAAAAAATAAATTTTCTTCTGAGAAGTTTGGCTAAATTCGATCCTATGGCACTTCAAGTGTCTCGCAACAAACTGCTCACATTCCTAAGGTCTTGCTGAATTAACAGCCGGATGAATGTAACTAGACTTGTATTTTTACCTTTAGAAAAATAAAACACTACTATTTACACAATGCTTCATGCAAAGAGACTATTCTGATCCAAACTCATTCAATTTTTCCTTTATTAAACTGTTTCTCATTCCTAGAGGAGCCTGGATTAATAAGGTTCTCCTTTATTTTGAATAGCATTCCACAAAATTGTTCCATGTTAGTTCATGAATAGTTGTAGAAAAGTTAGATAAATGAGACTAGACTAGCCCTACATTATGAAATAAACAGTGTACAACAATCCTTCTTGTCAAAAGTATTCTTAAGAAAACAAGAGGTCTCCCATTTTAGGTATTAGAAAAAATCACATTGAGGAGTTTCATGAAAAAGAGGTTCTGTTAAACTGTTTAATTCATCTTGTCTAATGACTCCAACCAAAATAGCAAGGTCTATTCTACTAATAAAAATTCTGAGGTGAAAATTTCCCTCTCGATTTGGTAAAAGTGTATGTGTGTGATTTGGATTTTTAATGTAGCTTTTAACAATTTTTCAGTAATATTGCTACAATGTCTGCAGTGTGGCAGTTTAGGGGTGTCTAGCACTGGGACATCATGGAAAAAGGGAGAAATTTTTCTTAATACAGGAGACCTTTAATGAAAAATTGAGATAGGACTTTAAAATACAACATGCACTCAATAACTTGAGTCATGATAACTTGCAAACCTGCTTATAATGCAGGGTCGAGCATGGTTCCCATTTTTTAAAACAAGAAAATATCCAACACTTGATCCTTATTTGTTGAACTAGAAAAAAATCATGATCAAAATTGATAACTGAAACTATAATGTATAATTCATTTTACAGTCGAAAATGGTAGATATTATTAATCAATGGTATGAAATTATCAACTTTTATAAGAAGTCATAATTTTTTCCAAATGACATTTGTAGCATACTATAAATAATGATATTCAATGAAATTTAATTCAATGAAAATGCAGTATTTTAATAAATAAATAATAATAAAATGATTATTGGGTCATTAATCTGCCCAGTACCACCCTCGATGTCTAGCTGGGATTGCCATCACTTCTTATTTTTTAGGAGGTTCCTCGGTAACTCATGCCAGACCTGCCAACCCTGACGAGTGCTTCTCAGTAAGGCAGTTAATTTTTTCTGTAAGTCTGACCAGTTTTCAGTAAGGTGTAAAAAAATATTGTAAGCTGCTAGTGTAAAACTTGAAAAGAGAATTAAAAGTTACGCATTCGATACATGCAGCGAAAATAAACATTATGTTGAACTGAAGAGATTGTAAAGTATGTGTAGACATTATTTACCGCTAGTACAGTTGCACAAAATCAAGTTCAAAACCTTACGCAGTTCAATGTTTGTTGCTATCTCTCAAAGAGATGTAATTCTTATATTTTTCCATTGCACATGACGAAATCATATCTCCCACAGCGAGTCATACTCAAATTGGCATGTGATGTCCAAAAAACATAATTGTGTCCATTCCATCTTTTATTCACAAGTATCTGAATATTCTTTTATTCTTCAGTGTTGATTATTAAAAGTTTTTAAGAGGCTTATTTTCCCTTTTGTCTTAAACATGCATCACTTGCTGGACGCCATTTTCAACAAATTCTATAATCAACAGTTGGATCAAGCAGATGCTTCGCATTAACAAATAGTGGCAGTTTAAAGCATCTGAGTGCTGCTGTAAAGTTAGTCTGGTTCCCTGAAGAATTTCACTAATACTAATATGAAACCTGGATCCAAATCAAACACAGATGAACAAATTTTCCGGATCTTTTGGCAATGATGCGTTTTTGCTTTTATGCTCTAAGTCCGTATTTTAAAGGTAATTTTCGTAAGACTTATGGCAAAATCGTAAGAGTTGGCAGGTCTGTCATGCCCCCACTTAAAGTGCAGTCTTTGTTTCTGGACTATGCTATGGAAGAGTTATCATGGAAGAAGTGTATGTGTATTTTTTGCCAATTCTGTTGAATTTTTAGCATGATTTTTAAATATAAATTAAAACAAAACCTACATATGCATCCAAGAACAGATTCTGTACTTGGATAAATTGAAGCTGGATAAATAAAATAAACGATCCTTCTGCATTAAATAATAGCTGTATGTACAAAAATTTTGCACAATAATATGTTCCTGTTTATAAATACTGCACAGTGCAAAAAGTACTCTAGAATAAAAAATTGTAGCATGTACTATTCTACTATTTACATAACAGTTTACCTGATGCTTCACTCCAAGCGTATACTTGATCCAAACTAGTGGTCTCCCATCATTTTCCTCTTCCAACCTTTTTCTCTGTTCTTTTTCCTTTTTTTTGAACTCTTCTCTGTCCAAACATGTAATTTTATGCAGTCTTGAGTGACCTACAGAAAACAAGTGTTTAAGAACTTCATTAAGGTTAGTGCAAACTTAGTCTTACAGAACGTACAAGTAATAAACATAAACTTTAGCAATAGCCTCAATGTTCCCAACACAGCCATAAAAGTCATGCCATATATACTTGCATACAGGTTCGATTCTACAGCAAACTGCAAAGACCAAAATCTGCCATTGCATAATAACAATGCCACCAAATCCAGGTCTATGTAGTTTATTAGACCTAATCAGTAGAACAACACTGATTTGGATCTGCCCACCCATTATGTTATGTAATATCATTGTTGATTGGGACTGGTTTATATATATATATATATATATATATATATATATATATATATATATATATATATATATATATATATATATATATATATATATATGTATATATATATATATATATATATATATATATATATATATATATATATATATATACACACACACACACATATATATATATATATATATATATATATATATATATATATATATATACACACACACACACACACACACACACACATACACACAATCTTATCACTATTCTATTTAAATGTACCTTGGATGAGGAAAATCCTTTTTCCTTATTCTTCATTCCTAATCAAAGCTTAACCCATCCACAGACCTTGACAAATGTACACGATTGTAAATCAAATTTTTATGAAGAAAGTACTCTTCATTTTATAATCATGGGAACCTTACCTTTAACCTTTGACCCCCAAATCAACCGGCTTCTACTGTATTCTAACAACAAACCATCCACACAGTTTAGTCTATATGATGTAGATCTAAAGTCACTGTGCTGAAACTTTTTCTTCATTTTGAACAAAGTGAAATTTGACCGTTGATGCCAATTGATAAACTTTGTCCTTACATCACAAGCAAGCCATCCACAAAGTTTGCTAACAGTAGATGGTGAAGAGCTAAAGTTATTATGCAGATGAAAAAGGGAACAGATGGACATCATAACATGATATAATTGACCTTATATGCTATAAATTCAGAATTATATGAAACAAATTAGCTCTTGGGGACTACTCAATGTATCCAAATCTCAAACTTGGTTTTGATTTTACTTAACTGCAATTAAAACCGTTCAATACCAAATGTTTTCTTCCAGTATGAGCAGCAAATATACAAACATTTTTCTTTCACTCAGATCAATGTTCTGTGCATATATTTGTATAAAACAAACATCTGATCTAATCGTCTGGTTTAATTTTATTATATGATACCACTTACACTACTGATAAAATGAACTAAAGAAAGTACATGCTAAGAGTGTAAACAACAAGGTATATCAATCTAACTTGTACTGTCACAACTGATAGTTCTTGCTTTCTCGTTTCGTGCATAAAATCAATTATTTAGATAATATCAGAGTGATGCTAAAAATGTGAAATCTGTGATGCCTGAATATCAACTGAAGAATTCTCAGCTTTTTCCAACATGACATCCTCAATATCAATAGCAAGCTGTATTTCCAAAGTTATAATTGAAAAATCTGCTGAATGAGAGTCTATTAGGTCGTTAAAAACCATCAGAAACGTGTGATTTGTGGATACAATAATTATGATATCTAGAAGTAATTTATGTAAGTGAAACAGAAAAGGTTGAGATGAATGTTTTGTACCAACTTTGTACCAAACACAATACAAAACATTTTTTGGTTAGATTGCAGGTATAATAAATGTACAAAGGTCTTCAGTAGAGAGAGAGAGCGTGTCCAGCAATATTATGAGTGCAGAAATATTGACTGAGAACATAAACACAAAATCATTAGACTTTTCATATGAAATTTTTTTGCAATTGTAATTTTATGAGTGAATCAATTGTAATTTTATCAAAACATAATCCGAGTCCCTGGGACATGTTTACAGTGCTAAGTGTGATGGACACATGTACATCTCAATAATTGGACTGCAAAAAGAAAGACAATGTCTCTCACTCTACCAGGGGTGGGATTTAATGGTGGTGTGGAGACATGACCAAGTAGTGACAATTTGTTTAACTTGTAATAATCCACTGTCTTCAAGATTCATTCAAAGTAAAACTTCATGAACAGAATATGATGCAGGCATATTATGTGTCAGGAGAAGGCTAAATATTACACAATGCGTTTTAAGTATTTCAAAATCTTACCAAGTGCTTCTGACCAGACTGGATTAAATATGACCGGTTTCATGCAGGCTTCTAGGATGGACAGTGCCAGAGCAAAGTCTGATGGAGTCTGACAGAGATGTACAGCTTTCTGCCAATTCTGACGATGAAGGGGCCAGCTCGGATGTAAAAAAGGGGTTGGTATGTTCCCTTCTAGCTGTGCAATAGTTAGCCGCAGAGTCGAGACTGTCATGACTTTATTGCCATGGGTTGATCCATTCCATTTGAATTCACTCAATGTTGTCAAACTGAACTTGTGTGAAAGGTAACGCCTCTTATCTCTCTCCTCATTATGCTGGTGCTTGTTCAGGGCTAGAGTGTTCACTGAATACTGATTCTGGTATTGCTTGTAGTTGCCCTCTTGACCTAAATATGAAAACATTTAATTAAAATTAGCAGAATCAAAAAATGCCAGATTTTATTTGAAAAAATTTGAACATGAACGAATGAATTTCTTTTGCTGCTCATCAACCAACAACAAAAGGTATATATGTGCTTGTAATATATTTATCCCTCAGTTCCACACCCACTACATCTGTGTCCATACTGGTAAGTCTCTGTGGGGTAAATACAGACCCAGGAACACTGTTGGTTGCATATACAAAGCATCTATGTACAATCTATATCATAACCTAAGGTTTCAAGTCTTTATCTTAAATACAGTCACAGTTGTTGTGCAACAATAAGACCACACATGTGTATGAACATGTAATCTTTCTAAAACTGAAGGAATTATAACAATGGTATGTCCAAAATATTTCCATTCAATGCTGCTTATGTTCCAACTAAAAATGGTCCATGTAAATCGGCTTCTTACTTGGTCTTAAAATCATAAAATTTTGTAACATCTATAATGACTTGATTTCTTGTGAAAACTCAATCTCAGCATTTTATAATCTCCTGGCCTGCATCCAGATGTTGATGTATACACATACATCTGACCTGCCAAAATGTTTTACTTGTATAAGAGCAAGAAAGTGATATCTATACTGCTTACACTTGCTTTTACATAGAGGCAAACTGCAGACAACAATGATCCTCATCTAACATAGTATAATGTGTCTGCAGATCAGGGTCTGTGTTGTTTGTTCTACTGATTACTTCTAACAAACTGCACAGACCCAGATCTGCCAGTGCATTTTGTGACAATGGATCAGGGCCTACAAAGTTTGAAGTTTGACTCAACTTATAAGCAAGCACATACATTACCTCACCTTCTTACATAAACAAGTCAGTATAGAAAAATATGCATGAACATTACAACATGGAGTCCAGGAGACATCATATATCACAGGAAAAACCCTATGACCAATTTTAAGTACATCAACATAAAATCTTCACAAAAATTCCTAATGCTGAAAATGACAGCTATCAGAAAAGTGACACCTATGTCTTGCTAGCACCTGCAAGATACAATCCAGTCATAACACTGTACCAACCTAATCTGAAGAGCATCTGCTGCTGTGTTGCAGTAACAGAGGATGAGGATTTACTTCTTGTGACTCTTGTAATTTCCCCATCCTTGTTGATGACTAGAAGATCATCAGATGATGAAGAGGAGAGAGACCTGATGGATGTTGTCTTCACCATGGTAGTCCCCGTTACTGAATCTGTGAACAGCTTGGGGGTAAGGGACCCTGTCTTGGATCTAGTGATGATTCGTCTGGTTTCTGAGGAAAAGAAATGCATCACAATCATTTCTCTGGATAGTGACTTAATCTCAAGCTGCTAATGTAATACATGTTTCTGCAAGTTGTTTAAATTTTTGGATGATTACTCGTTAAATGTTACAAGTATTTTTAAATGCTTTTTTTTCTTCTCTTTTTAAAGATAAGCATCCAAGCAATCCAAGATCACTAACAAATTACAGCTTGGGATGCATCAGGGTTCATGCTACCTAGTGAAGTGGGCGAAAAAGTCGCCTGAGTACTGTAAACTTCGCCTTCTTCTGTTAGAAAAACGAAAATGACTTTGCTCTCTGATTTTTAGATCGTAAAATGGCTGTAGATTATAGCTTTTGAGATGCCCCCTCGCTGTAGCCATTAAGTTCTGGCACTGTTGTAATCCAAAGTAAAATGCATCAATATGTAAATAGTAATTTGCTTTTAAAAAATGTAATCCATGAAGAGTGCTTTCTAATTTATTTATTATTTTTATAAATGGAGATTTTAATGGCCATTTTGTACATTTTCTTGATAAAATCAGTTTGAAACCATAAATGAACTTGTAATGGCAAACATCCTTACGTATATTATATACCAAATAATTAAACTGTCTGTATTCATAAATAAATGAGCAAATATATTCAGAAAAATATATAATATAATGAAAACAAAGTTCAAATATTATGTGATAGGAGATTTAGCTTAAATATTTAATAATGTAGGTCAAAAACATGTAACAATATCTGTCACTGAATTCGAAACAATGCTGCAAGGTCAAGGTTATTTTCTAATCTACCCTAATTAATTTTTGTAAAATTACAAAAGAGATATAAAGTGGTGAAGCAAATACTATTTAAATGATGCATATCATTATTACCAGTAGGTAGACAAATAATACAACCATAAATATAGTCATATTAACTAATTTGTTGTAACAAAGCAAGAAAGTGAATAGCTATATTAAGAAAAGCCCTCTTTCTAAAAATAGATGCACTTGCATGGTGCAATATGAGTTTTTGGATGTTTAGTTATCTATCGACTTTAGTGCTTCTGTGTGTTGTCTATGAATAGCTACAGTAATGTTTTATCAGGAACAATGAAATCAGGACGAAACATATGCTTTGAAGTCACTTGTGTATTTATTCTTTTGTACATATATTGTGGGTTGTTCAAAGAATGCTAGAAATATCTTTGCACAAAAAAAACTTGTAGAAAAAAAATACTTAAGTGATAGTTTATGAATCACTTTTACCAACTTGCAATTACAAGACTCTAATCTTGTTATTGCTTTCATTTAAAATTAATTACAGTGTATAGCTGTTCTTTAAAGTCATATGGCCAAAATACACTGCATGTATCTCATTCCAAACACTTATATACTACATGTATGAATAGAATGGGGTAGGAATAAAATAATTTTTATACATGTACAAAATAGGTTGATAATAAACGAATGACACATATTTTTCAACTTGAAAAAAAGAGATTGCTTAAAACTGTTAAAAGCATACTAAGAAATGGTGCACATAAATAAGATAATGCAGCTATATATATATATATATATATATATATATATATATATATATATATATATATATATACATACATATACATATATATACACACACACACATATACATACATACACACCACTCCCTTGATAACTCAGGACATTGGGGTCCAAAAACATCAACTGGGAAGGATATAAGTGAAGGATATAAGTGAAGGCGCGAGAGTTATCCAGGGACCTCTAACAAAAAAAAAAAAACTAACAGAGGGATTGACATAGAGGCAAAAGGGGGTGGTGGCTTGGCATGTTACAGTGTTGAATACTCAATTAATAATCGAGCTAAGATTAACTGTGACTAAATATCTCATCCTATCTGTGTACTTTGCTTAGTTTTTTTCCTCACAGAGTAACATTAATTTCAGGATAACTTACAGTATATTGAGGAGATCATCAAAACATTATTTCCCCATGGTGTCCATTTGCTTAATACATGTATGACTCCACACGCGTACTATGTCACTAAATTTCGAAAAACAATGTCGCTCGAACGATATGTAGATTTTTTTTATTGCGGTAGAAGTAAAATGGAAGAAAAATAATTCACAAGGGTTAACCATTACCAACATGAATTTAATAGATCAAAAAATTTAAAAGGACATAAATTAGAACACGACAACACTTACGATTGTGACACGTTTGTACCATGCATACACAGCATCATCTAATTCGTTATTATTTGCAGTCCGAGCTCGTTTTCATTTCATCCCTTCATCTGAATCAACATCATATAAGTAATTTTGAAGTTTCGGCTCTTCCTTAAGCTAAGCTCTAAATGTTGACTCAGCAATATTTAGTGCATTGCAAATTTTTTATATCACTTCGCCATTATGAACCCTATTTATGATGCACAGCTTTTTAGTCACTGAGTACGACTTTCATTTAATTCTTTTGCTCTCCATGGTCACATTTACAAATGATTAAAACTGACATTATATACTTTACTGATGTTAATATATAAAAATGTAAAAACATTTTCGATTGGTCAAAAAAAAATGAAATTTGAGAAAGGTAATGAATACAAGAACTTATACTCCTATTGGCATGCCTTTGAACTTTATTTTATTGTACTTTACCTTGTTTGATTTGATACAAAAGACATATTCAAAGTGATAAAACAACACAGGTCTCTTTTAATTGATTCTTTTATTGCAACAAAAAAGCGGTAGTTGGGAGCCATAGAACCTGACCGTGTTATGAACCGAACTGTGTTATAAGGGTGTGTGTGTGTAATATAATCTGGTTCAAAAATGTGTGCTAGACTGGGACACAGTTACCATTTTAAATCAATGTATATTAAATAAGAAAAACACCTGCAATGATAACAAATTGCATATATAATATATTACTTTATTCTGAGAACTATACATCGGTGCATACATGTGTATAGTTTATATTTAATTGTATCAACACCGAATACTCATCCATGAATCTCATCACATACATTGAATCCACCATACAAATATTTCCATCGAAAATATCTGCTCATATATTTAAAATATTCAGTAATTTTGTCACAGATTGGTATGCGACTGACTACAATGGGAAAGAAATAAATAGTAAACCTTATGTAACGAATGATGAAATAATACATCTGAAGGTTAAATAACGGTGTCTGTATAACTTTCACACTGATAAATTGTCTCATCCGTGATTTTTAATACTTTATTATTGTTTGAAAAACTCTAATTTTCAGCTGCTTTCTGACTACAGTAATAAACAAGGGTATTATATTTGTAGGAAATGGATGACATTATTCACTGGTCAACTGATTCCATAAAACACCACCAAGCCACATGCACATGTTGGCGGCTTGCATTTGTTTTATAAATCGTTAACCCATAATTTGAACAAGTTTATCCCAGAAATTGACTATGATGATGAACAATGTACTTAAATTAATTGATTTATAAATTCAGGTGAGAATCTTTTATAAACTGCTGCATTGTTTATTGCTTAGTTGTGAATCCAGCTTATAGAACATGTTAAATATTGTTTGAGCAATGATTGTATAATGAATGCATTGTGAAAAACACAAAGTAGATTTGATAGCTTCATTGCTTATGAAGCAGTAATAAGAACATTAACACTTATGAGCTGTTATCTTTCAACAATAAACAAAGACCAAAGTTCTCAAAAGGTCCAGACATGGGTTCAGATACACATATTTCAGATGGGGTATGACTTGGACAGGGATCAAACCCACAACCTCCCACATCCGAGATGGATGCTCTAACCACTAGGCCACCAGAGAGTTCTCTAATGGATTGTGAACATTGGTATAGTACAAAGAAAAAAATATGGAACCATGTATTACTCAGATGTGGGGGTGGGGGGAAATGGCGAGTGCACAAAAAGGGAAATGCAAAAAAACGGGAATGCCATTGCCATACCACTATACTCAGAGGTCATGCTAGTAGGCGAAGTGGGCGAATAAGTCGCCTGAGAAGCCTAAATTTCGCCTTCTTCTGTTATGAAAGTGAAAACAATTTTGCTCTGATTTTTCGGAGGTAATGACTGCTGATTACAACTTTGAGATGCCCCCTCGCTGTAGCCAGTAAGTTCTGGCACTGCTGTAACCCAACGCCAAATGTATTTACTGGTGTTGATACCAATCAGCTTATGGCACAAAGAAATGCTTGCACATTCACCTGCAAGTTTTAATTGCTAAGTGACCATTAATCCTTTTCCGGAGCAAGATATCACTGCTTGATTTCATGAAGTTGGGCCTATATTGCTATGATGAAAAGATGCCAAATTCGGTTTCGAAATTTAAACATCCATATGCAAATAGTAATTTGCTCTAAAAATTACGATCAATGAAGAGTGTTTTCTAATTTATATCCTATTTTTAATAAATGGAGATTTTAACAGCCGTATTTGCCTATTTCCTGTATAAAATCAGTTTGAAACCATAAATGAAATTTTAATGGCAGACATCGGTGCGTATTTGATATACCACTTAATTAAACTGTGAAAATACGAAAAATATATATAGGAATGAAGCAAATAATATTTAACCAATCCATATCAAGTAGGTAGACAAACCATAAATGTGCAAAACTTTTAATGGGTTTTTGTAAGCAAGAAAGTGTGTAGTTGCAAGAAAGTGTGTAGTTCGAGACCACCCACTGTCTAAAAATAGATGCACTTGCTCTGTGCAAGACCTATTCTTGGATTTTTTATTGGGGGGTAAAAAATAGGGTCCAGTTTAGTTATATATCAACTTTAGTGCTTCAGTGTGTTGTTTATGAATAGTTACATTAATGTTTCATCAGGAACATTGAAATCAGGACTAATAGTGTGGTTTGAAGTCACCTGTGCATTTATTCCTATGTACATGTATTAGGGGCTGTTTCAAAGAATGCTAGAAATCTTTTTGACTGCAATTGCACACAAAACTTAAGAAAAATAAAATAATTAAGTGGTAGTTTATTAAGCATTTTTACCAACTTGCATTTACAAGGCTCTAATCTTGTTACTTTTATCAGTATTAATTATTGCAATGTATAGCTTCATGAGATTTTTAAGCCATACAGCCAATAAACTGCACTTTTATTCAAAAACACATATACTAAGTATGAATAGAATGGGTATGAATATAATTTTTTATTTGCGTACAAAATATATTGATACTCGCAAATATTTTTCAACTTGAAAAAAAAGTATTACTTAAAACTGTTAAAAGCATAGCAAGAAATAGAGCACATCATTAAAATACAATAATGCATCTCTCCCTCTGTGTATATGTAAGTATGTATGTATGTATGTGTGTGTGTATATATATATATATATATATATATATATATATATGCAATAAACTGACAAGGAACAGTATGAAACTAGTGAACAGTATGAAACTAGTAACTAGCTACTAGTTACTAGTTTCATACTGTTCGTCCTCAGTTTATTGAATCTATTTTAATTAATCCCTGACACATGTGATCCCTTGGTGGATCCAGTACACTTGAAAGGGTTGTTATTCGCCATATGATTTGTATTCTTTATATATATATATATATATATATATATATATATATATATATATATATATATATATATATATATATATGTGTGTGTGTGTGTGTGTGTGTGTGTGTGTGTGTGTTTATTGTTTCAGTCTCACTTCTCCCAGATTATAACTCCTACTTCTCCCTGTTTAGCTCCCACTTCTCCCTGTTTTGACCAAAAGAAGAAGTCACTTCTCCCTAAAATTTAAGTCTAGCTTGACCCCTGTATACTCCTGGATGTGATTGATATTGAGCACAAGGTTATGTATAGAAGCAGAAAATCACAGGAGTGCATTTCTTCAATGCAGGTTGAGGCAACAAGAGATTACAGCATTCACCACTGCCTGGCAATCAGCCCCATTGACTACTTTGGCAATACAACATACAGATTTATGCATCCCAAATCAAATGTTTGTGTCCAAATACATGTAATTACCCCTTTCTTTACTAAGTAACTTTGTAGGCATAGAGTCCTCAACACTAAGTAACTTTGGAGTTGTAAAGCAAAATGACTTGTGGACTTTGAAACAACATAACTTTGCTAATGTATCTGGCTGGATTAAGTGTCAAAATCAAGGTTAAAAATCAAATTTTATGACTAGAACAGGTAACACAACAGGTAAAATACAAGTAATTATTTTATTACCTCTTAGAAAACTTAGAAAGTTCTCAAAACTTGTTCAATTGACCCTAGATATACTAGTGAATAATCACAGTAGCAACACAAGTCTTTCTTTCATGGTGTCCATAATATATAAGATTCTATAAAATGAACCAAAAAGATCTCCAAGGTGATATCTGTCCACACACCTATTATCATCTCTGCCACGTTTGATCGTCACATTTAAGTTCATTAAACGGACAATTTTTCCAAACACTTCATCTGAATAGAATATTTAAAAATAATCTGAAGCTTTCCTGGAGCCATCTAACTCTCGGGTGTGCCCAACTCTGTCAGAAAACTGAAACAAATCTCTTTGGTTTTCGGGCTTCGTCCAAAAAAAAACCCCATGTGAAGCGTACAATTCCTCTGGTTCAAAACCTTCAAAGTCATCTTCGTCATCACTGTCATCCACAAGTGCATTCCATTGTCTCTCCATATGTCTTCTCTCATTTTCATCCAAATTTACCAAGTCGAAATTATTTAAATCCTCCGAAAACTCTCCTCTAAAATTCCTTCAAATGCAACCATTTTGGATACAAATTTCAGTATTTGGAAAACAAGTTAAAAGTTCCTACTTTGTTCCTATTTCTAGTTGTATACAAGCTAAACTCACAAGATCATCCAAATATAACATCTACATTAGCAGATGAAAGTTATTAGAGGTACTCCGAAAGATATTTAGTCGGGTACCATAACGTTAAAAAAGAACACTGCCCCAGACCAAAAAGTTGGTCCATAGTGTTTATGAACTTACTTCTTCCGGACCGGTTATGCGGTCTGCAGTGATGAAAGGGTTAAGCGTTTCAGAGATCCCTGAGATTCATAGACATGTTCACATCCAAGCTATCTTGATTAGATAAAAGTTTTGGAGAAAATGGACACAACATTTCTTACCCACTCAGACTTGGCATTAAAACATGTCTGCCCTTTTTATAACCAACTAAAAAATCACATCAACTGACAGTAATAAAACGGTAAAATCCTTCTCCAAGCTAGGTAAATCTGAATGATATACATTGAAATATGATTTTATACTATAGTGGTGAGAATGTTGCAGTCTAGTGATACCTAAAAGAAAGCCTTCGAATTAACAGGGTCACAAATTTCACAACAAGTGCACTGTAATTTATGCAATCTCTGACAACTGTAGGAAAATTCTTAACAATGGCTGTATCAATACCATATACAATTCCAATATAGCCCAAGCAGAATCACTTTTTATGACCTGTGTAAGATAATCCTTGTTGGGGATGGGGTGTCATTTCAAGATACCCCATAAAATTAGTGATTAATTCCAAATTCAAGATCACATGGACAATAACAATGGGTAAAAAAGTGCATAAATGTGATTGAATTCTCCAGGAAAAATGCAAATGCTGCATACACCTGGTATATCTACTCCAAAAACTTAAAAATAGCTGCTCAGATCGTCCAAAGATGATCACGAGCAGAGCACTGACAGGCTCCAGTCCAATATACCTGTGACCTCACCCATGTGTTCACACCAGCAAGATTACACTCCTCTTCTAACAATCATACACTCTTTCCTACTATGAAAATGAAGTCATATAGATAATGTTCTTTTGCATACCAGAGCCCAGCAATGTGGAACAAATTATCCACTGAACTTAGACATAGTGATCTCATTCAAGAGTGCTCTCAAAATTCATATATTTCAACTGCAAGAACTTAGAGACTTAATAATGCTTCCTACTTTAAATACTTTCAGTACGTTTTATGTTTTCTGATTTCATGGTGTTTGTTGTTAGGGCTGTTCCATTAATATACACAAGACCCAGGGAAGGTACTTTTAAAGTGGGGTAACCACCCGTAGTAGCAATTTAAAATTTCTCATTTTAATATGAACATTCTAAAATCAAAGTACCCACACATATATTTTTTTTTAAAAATTGCCTTCTCTGGGTCCCATGTAAGTTTAAATGGAACAACCCATATGTAATCATATCATTATATGTTATTTTATGTTTCAGGTGTTGTCTAATGTTGTAAAGTAAAATGCTTAAAGCTTCTAAAGATTAGGCACTAATCAAAGTCCTCATTTTTATCATTATTATTATTATTATTATTATTATTATTATTATTATTATTATTATTATTATTATTATTATTATTATTATATCAACCTCCTGAATTAGTTTACCACTGAAAATAAATGTGGGGCAGTTAAATTGATTATTTATTGCAACAACTTTGTAAAAAAATTGGGTTGCTTTCCTTCATTTATATCATCTACAGACAGAAATAAATGTTTTGGATTTTGCATGAAGGGCTGAATTCAGCAGTAATAGAGAGTAATTTCTGAATGTTACTGCGACTTACCATTGTTTCTGATGGAGCAATTCTGTCAAGCTCTGCAGCCATAATAACTAGTTGCTGTTGTAGTAGTAGAGTTTAATGCCATTTTTCAGTACAAGATAGGCTGTACATAGCAGCCAGTATAAATGGTGAAGAAAACTCCAGAAACAACCACCAACCCACAAGAAGCTACGCGCAAGCTTTCTTATATACCCACATTGTCCAAGCCCAAAAAATGAATCCATGCAGACATAGGTGACATGGCAGTAATCTGTAATGGTGAGTGCTTTAAACCACTCAGCCACCTGGAGCCCCCCCCCCATGACTGGTAGGTGGCATCCACTAAACAAATCTTAAAGGCTTTCATGCCATAATACTTCCTGTAAACTCTTATGCAAATTGGTCAAACGTAAAATGTTGTAAACTGTAAATGAACAGCACAAGCTGGCCTAATGTGCTAATGTAAAAAGAAAACAATAATAACTTACCCTGCCCCTCATTTGACTGTTCTTCTGAACTTTCTGTCTTATCCTCCCCTTTCTCAGAGGATTTTGACACAGTTTCTGAATTTGACTTAGCTGAAGGAGCTGAGGCCACAGTGAATGTCATTTTACCACCATCCTTGTTCAAGACTACAAGAGTTTTCTTTGTGCCTGGCATATCTGCCAATCCCATCTTTTCTGTTGCCTTGAGAATAGTAGCCTTTACATTTGGACAGACTGATTGTATGTTCATAATAGTAGGTGCCTGCAAAGTTTTTTTCACCTCCTGATTTTGATATTTGTCACTACTGCCATTACAGTTTGAATCAGATACACCTGAACTTTCATTATCTGACTCTTCCTTCTTTTTTTCTACTTTGCCTTTTTCAAAGTGTTCTGTCACAATAACAGCTTTTTCCATCTCAAATTCCCCATCTATCTCCATTGATTGGTCTTCCTGTTGTTTTTCTTCATCTTCGGTCTCTTTCTGATCACCATCTACATTAGAATCACCCTCAAAAGTAGTCTCAACAAAACAATCCACTAATGAATCATTTGCATCTTTAGTATTTGAAGCTGCACCATCGAGATGCTTAACAGTAGTGGTGGTTGTGGTGGTTGTGACAATTTCTGTTACAAGAGTTTTCACTAAAGAAACTGTCCCACTATCTGTAGTATTAGTTACTTCCATTTTCACAACACTTACTGAATTATTGGTACTGGTTTGTGTATGCTCTGCCATTGCTAAGTCCTAAAATGAGAAATAAAAAGATACATTACTGATGGGTGCAATATCAAGTGTATTACAATCTGTTCCACAGAGCCTTAAACAGGGGATCCTGTGCTGAGTATTCAGAGTCCATGACTCATCTAAATGATGATGTGGACTGCATGAAATACAACCCTTTCTAGGGCTCATCAAGACAGGAAACAAAAAAATGTAAAAATATAAACAGATCAGCAAAAGCCATAACTCTGTCCAAAATGGAAAATATGAAACTATCCTCCCCACTATAAACCACATGCAAGTCTATGAGACAATGTTCACACCAAACTGTATCAGAATATGCTGAATTTATTTTAGCTATGCTGGTATTACAAGCAACATCTCATGTGAAAATATGAAGTTAATCATCTCCAAGGGTAATAACTCTATCCAAAATAGAGCTTACAGGATAAAAATGCACAGATGGCACAACTAGGTCTACAATGAAAAGTACAGGACAATCATTTTGCTTTATTTTCATTATCTTTATCTTTCATGATGTGAAAAAACAAATTAACTTGTGAAATCCTATTTTTATTGGCAATTTTATCTTATGAGTCACTATAATCCATGAATTTTACTTTTCTATCAGTTTCAATCATAACTTTTATCAATCTAAATGAAACAAAACTACATGTACATACAAAATGGTTTCTTTTTGCTCATTTATAACTGATGTTTAAATGCATATCTAAGTTTCCATTTCTCAATCATAAAAGATTGATGAATAATCCACCTGAACACTATAAATTATCAAAGCTCATTAATCTTCACTTTTCAGTTTCTGGCACAAAATAACTTGTACTCTTTCTTGACATTTTCTATTTCAGCTATATTATATATTGATATATTCAGAAAACAACTACCTTTAGGAAAAGACGACACAAGATTAAGAAAAGTTAGCCAAAATCGGCGTAGTATACCAATATATGACAAGATTAAGCATACATATTACCAGTAGGCACAGAGACTACCAAGAAAAGGACACAAGCAGACAGTTTATAATACTATAATAAAGCATGCACAAATGCAAATAGCTTAAACCATTATCAACAATACTGTAGGCAAAACATGGTATCTATTTACTTTACATCAGTAGGACTGACTTAAATTTGCCTTTGAAGAAGGTGCAATCTTCACATTATCTTCTTCAGCAACCAGAGGAGGGTTATACAGGGCAACCATAAAAACTCTCTTTGAAATAACACAAAATAATTGATGACACATGGAAGAGAAGACTAATTTAGATACTGGCGTGTAAATAATGAGAAGGCTAAGGAGCCAGTATTTCTCTGGATTTAACTTCATTTACAGTTAAGTGAGAATTATATACCAGTCTATCATATAGCCTTAGTGATGACCACAGTGCACCTGAACTTCAATATGCAAGATGTAACCATTATCACATCACATTATACATCATAACAAGGGATATAACATTTCATAGTGTTGATGATGAGTGAATATCAGTTTTCCTCCACTCGCATAAAGAGATTCCTAACAAGATTTCTGTTGACTATCTGAGTCTGCACAAAAGTTCATTTCTTCATGGCTGATCAATGGATAAGTTTTCTACACCTGTCATGGAGACAATCCAGTCAGAACCTTCACTATCATTCCTGCATAAACCTCATGTTCAACTTTATTTTAAATTTTTGTTTTCGATTTAACTTTTTCAAAAGCTTGAGAGTCTTTACAAATCCAAGCTTAAAAAAACTTCCTGAATGATGCATCACTAAAGGCACAGATACAAGGATTTCCCTGGCTTCAAGCTGCAAGAAATGTACAACAGCAACAACTGAATGAATTTAATATACCAGGCCAATCAAATTTTCTTCATGGCACCTTATACTTTCAAACATGGTTTATCTTTAGATATAGTAAGATGAACCACTGACCCATCACAATGGTCCACTGGTTTAGTAAGTGCCCAGATTCTTGAGGTGCAATGGCTAATTCATCCAAATTACTTCTGATCACTTTTTATATAAAACATTCATAATAATTTTTAGGACTGGGACAAGTATAATTATATTTGTGGTAATTTTAAAAACTGCTTTAAACTCTGAAAAAGTTAAGATCTGCAAAGCATATAAGACATTAAATTGGCTTCTTACATCTTGTACAAAATACACAATTACTATAAATATCTGTAAACAATAAACATACTTTGTTGCCACTTTTGGTATCAGACTGTTCTTGTTCAGTTATCTTGGCCTCAATGCTCTCTGATTCTTCAGTTTTTATCCCTTCCTTATTACCAGCTCCCTCCTGCTCTTTCCTCTGCTCTTCTTCCTCCTCCCTTGTTTTTCTCTCCTCCTCTCTCTTTTTCTTCTCTTCCTCTCGTAACAATCTCTCCTCCTCTTCCTTTGCCTTTCTCTGTGCTCTCTCTGCCTGAGTTTTGGTCAGGTTTGCTGTAAAATAAATAAATTATCCCCAATGTTTGATATACAGAGTAAAATTATGGATATGGGTTTTATTTTTAAAAGTACGCTTTTGGTCTCCATGCAATAAATAGCATTGTGCTGGATAATCACTTCATGTGACACTCTTAAACTTGCAATCCAAGTTTGGCAAGATGGTACTGTGCCTAACAAGATGCATCCATGCACTAAACCATAGGACTCTATAGCCAATAATGTCTGACAAACTCAACTGTAATCTTAGCCAGTGTGATTGCAGATAGATGGGACTAACAGAATGTATGCCTTCCACAACTAAAAGAATACAAGAAACTCTGGGAATGGTGAGATGTCCATGCATAATGACACACAATTATCAAGTACATACAAAGTTTCTAGCATGAAATTTCTGATTGCTGTTAAGGTGTGAGTAACTTTCAGGGTAACAGTTTTTGCTGCAGTTTGTGTGACAAATATTTATAAAGAGCTTATAAATATTTCATTTAATTCTAAACCAAAAGCCATTTATTTCATAAGTTTGATTAACCTAAATGGAAATATCCACATGGTAACAAGAGAACATGTTAATATGTATAGGGTTCAGGAGCATGTCAGCAAAATAGTGCTTATACAGTGTCATTTAATAGTTAAGCTCTTAAGACACAAAGATAAAAAATTGCACAAAATACTTTAGGCTTCTATTTTTGTCCTATCATCCGCACCATACCACCCCATCTCTATAATTTTGTTCCATAAGAAAATTGCCATTCTTCAATGATGGTTTGATGTTCAAGTCTTTTTGTTTGAGGTTTCACTCTAAATATTTTGTAAAATATATAGGACATGAAAAGTAATATAGAATGTTTCATTCAGATACATCTGACTGCAGGTCAGCTTTGGCTGCTTTACCTATTCTCTACCTTTAATACCAATGTGTAGTAGTTAATATTACAATATACATTCTCAGTCTGAGCAAATCATGTTTATGTTTTGGAATATTAATGAGCTTTCAAAATTAATGTATTTGCAAAAAAATTTTTTAACAAGAAGTTTCAATGTAGTTAAATCAGAATATGGCTATAATTTCTGCCGTAAAACTGCAGACCTCAACCAGTACTCATATCCAAATGGTACCACTAGATGTGGCAATGACAGCTGAGACACTGTCTACAGAGCTGCCAACCATCCAGACTCACAGAGGGATAAAAATGAGTGAATTTTTAACACAATTAGTGAAAAAATATACCATGACACTAGCTCTATCCACTTGGATGGTCAGTATTGCATCATACAAAAATTCCCAAATAAAACACATTATTAAAATTAATAACATGTATAAATTTTTTTGCAGCCAAATTTACTGATATACACAAACTTGTCACTATTTGTCATCATGTGATGGTGTGGCAGTCTTGAACTTCCTCAATTGGACTATGGCAAATTTATTTTCAAAACAGTTCAAGCTTTTTGCCTGCTGGTTAATACTGTTGACTAAAATTGTTGCAAACTGTCAGCACCGAAGGAGGCACTACCGCTTGTCTTCTTCACAACAGGAAATACTCTTTCACTGTCACTGTTGTTGATCCCCAACTGCGAAAGGCAAGTTATATTCTACAAAAAAAACCCTGTTATAAACAACACTTCAGCACTGGTAGCATGCAGGACATGAGTAGATGGCTTAAAGTACTCCAGTGTTCAAATTTGCTGGGGTGCTCTTAATTTTCACAATATCTATATGCTTTTTACTAGCATTGTGCTTTTTCACATCAGTCTGCTACATGCCCACAGAGGCTCATATCAACGCTTAAAATTTATTGTCAAACAAGTACTATATATATATATATATATATATATATATATATATATATATATATATATATATATATATATATATATATATATATATATACATATACATATATATATAGTACATGTGTGATAGGTAAATTGTAAGCAATGGTACAAGCCTCCATGCTGATTTCAACTCTGAAATTTGTGTGTTTGTGTTTTTAAATTTTTACCGTAGCTTTAAAAATTGTCAGTCATATCGCTACGATGTCTGCAGTGTGACAGTTGACAGTGATGTCAAGCACTGGGGCATCAGGCCACAGACATGTGGCAGAATGTTACACCCAGTCATGTTAATCTGACACCAGGCTGACCAGTCCTAACACTAACCTCTTAATCTTGAGCACCAATTGAGGCAGCTGTTAGTACCATTTTTGTAAGTCTATAATTTGTGGCAAAGTACTATGTGCAAAGCATAATGTCCATTGATGTTTCATTCCTAAAGGCAAAGCCAATTAATGGTGTACTCCAATCTACACTTCACTTTTTTTGAAGTCATATCTTTTTCCTTGGAGGTTAAAACACTTTAAGTGTAGTATAACTCAATTAAAAGAAGATGAAATGTCAAAATGGTTAGCGATTATTGGTGTCTGCGTATAAACAGAAAAATATAAACCATGCAAATTATGATGTATTATAATTATTCAATATCCCAAAAATTTCTACACACTAAACAGCTTTCTTCATTTAGTGTTTGTTTAAAAATAAATTACAGTTGCTATGAGTATGTACACATGCCATTTAGAAAGACAAGTTGTGCCCCAGTCTTCCTCATGAGTTTTTGTAAATTTCTGTACCTTAACAAAATAGGAGTCACAGCAGCAAAAGTTGCAGTCCCACCAGCAAATATTGCAGTCCTGTCCAAGATGCATGTTGAAGTGGCTGAATATCCATTAAAATGCCAGGAATAAACCGAGACAAAACGTTATCAATTTTATTTATTGGTATTTATTTATTATTCTCTAAAAAAAATTATTACAATTGACATCATGTACAAATATCTTTTTCTTAACTACATTATAGTTCACTTTCCTCTATGTTGCATTTCACATGTTTTGATGCTTGGCTTTGGATCGTATTCCTCCACACTAGGTCCCTCTTCTTTGACTTGCATCAATTGTATTAAGGTCTCATGTTTAATTCTGGACCTTCCATTCATCTTGATTTTATTCTGCACACTGAAGCCTCTCTCGCATGCCACGTATGTCACTGGTTTATTATTGAAACAAATGTCAAACTATCAATTGTTTTGTATACATTGCAAGATAATGTCTGTAAAAGTAATAATTGTAAAAGGTATTTTCCAATACTTAATTTTTTAAAAAGAAGACAATTATGCAATTTGAGCCAGTATTTAAATATTTTTTAAAAATATTAGTGCGCTCATTACAACATGATGTTCATAAAAATATAAAAAATTTAAAAAGAATTCTGCCTATCACTTTAATTACTTAGTATGTTAATTTATAATTATGAAAAATTATAAATGTTCTTAAATTAACTGTAATGAATGAGTGCTTAAAACAAGAATTATTGACTGACTTGACATATTAAAATAAGTTACAGCATATATTACTGTACACCCAATGAAGTTGGAGGGCATTCACCCTTGGTCAAGGTGCAGTTTAAAAAGTAAATGCACACATATACACCTTACACAACAGAAGTTATAATACTTATAGTAGTAAGGAAAGCTAGAAAGAAAGAGAAAACTATTAATTACATGTTGAACAGTTGATTTGCATTGTTTTGCATGATAAGCCTCAGCAACAAGTAGGTGGTCTCTAGAGGTCTCATGTCTAGAAAATGTGGAACTTTGCAGATTTGAAGAACCAGTAGTTGCCAGAGTTTAATTTCCCACATTCTTTACACCACTGGCATATAGCTGTTGTTTGTCCATCAGAATGAATTTTGTCAATCCAAGGAAAGTTCTGATTCCAAACACTAAGACAGGCATCACATACTTTCTTACACTTGTGTACTGTCACATCTGAACTGTCTGAACTATCAGTTCTAGCTACTTTGTCACAGTTCTGAATCTCATTGAAATCTTCTGCATTTTTCTATTTAACACCAAAATACTTGTCCAAACTTGCAAATGGCATTTTGTCTGGTCTCTTGATATTAAGTTCGTAATATTTATACGGCTACAATCGGAAATGAAATTAATAATAGTGATTGCTCTGGGCTTCGCCAATGTCGCAAATTGCAATTTTGTTTTCCTTTGGATATTTTTAGCAATATTTTTAGATGATAAAAACTGTATATACCGTATTGGGTTTAGGGTGGAGAAATTCTAAGACAACATGACTATAAACCACAAAGTTAGATATAAAAATGCACTGGAATCTATTGTTACATTAACAAATCCTTGTTATGTGTTGACAAACCACCCTTAACAGTGCATTGTTATATCATAATCCGCTTATGCTGATATCTGGCCTTGATACTGTATGCTGTAATATAATCAAACTAGCCTTGCAACTGACTAGCTACAATCGACCACCTCCGAGGACGGAAATATGAAATAACTACATTTGACCACATGACGGCAATTAAAAAACCACAGAAAAATAGTTTTTCTGCTACTTCAATGAACACTGATCACCTCTGAAGCAACAATATATACTCAGGATTTTTTTTATTACAAAATTGTCTCAATGTTCTACAATTATTTGATGTTGCTGCTGCAATAGCAAAAGGGTATTTGGTTGGTTGTTCAAAGGGAGCCTTTAGAGGCATCTTCAATGACATATGCACCTTCATTAAAGCAAGATGGCGACCTTTGATCAAAGATGTCAGCAACAAATTAAATAAAAGCATTACTACAGTTTTCATAGTGATTAGAACATATTTATTCTGCCATAAAAATTTGCCTTTGCAAAAGAAACTTGTGTACGGAGACTCCAGAAACAAAGCATCTGACAGCACATTTAAAGCAATTTAATATTTAACTATTATTCTAATCAAAAGCAGCATGAATGAGAACAAAAAAATAGCAAAACATAGTGATGACTTTAGTAAACACAGTTTAGTAAGAATACAAATTCGTGATTTCTGTCTTAGAATAGAACTCCCTAATATAAAATCTATATTCATGGACATTAAATTAGTAGTTATTAACCCTTTCATCACGGCAGACCGCATATCCGGTCCAGGGGAAGTAAGTCCATAAACACTATGGACCGACTTTTCGGTCTGGGGCAGTGTTCTTTTTTAACGTTATAGTACCCAACTAAATATCTTTCGAGTACCTCTAATAACTTCCATCTGGTAATGTAGATGTTATATTTGGATTATCTCGTGAGTTTAGCTTGTATACAACTAGAAATAACGAACAAAGTAAGAACTTTTAACGTGTTTTCCGAATGCTGAAATTTGTATCCAAAATGGTTGCATTTGAAGGAATTTTAGAGGAGAGTTTTTGGAGGATTTAAATAATTTCGACCTGGTAAATTTGGATGAAAATGAGAGAAGACATATGGAGAGACAATGGAATACACTTGTGAGTGATAGTGATGACGATGAAGATGACTTTGAAGGTTTTGAACCAGAGGAATTGTACGCTCCAAGTGGTTTTTTTTTTTTTTTGGACGAAGCCCGAAAACCAAAGAGATTTGTTTCAGTTTTCTGACAGAGTTGGGCACACCTGGGAATTAGATGGCTCCAGGAAAGCTTCAGATTATTTTCAAATATTCTATTCAGATAAAGTTTTTGGAAAAAATTGTCTGTTTAACGAACTTCAATGTGACGATCAAACGTGGCAGAGACGATAATAGGTGTGTGGACAGATCTCACCTTAGATATCATTTTGGTTCACTTTATAGAATTTTATATATTATGGACACCATGAAAGAAAGACTTGTGTTGCTACTGTGATTATTCTCTTTATTATCTAGGGTCAATTGAACAAGTTTTCAGAACTTTCTAAGTTTTCTAAGAGGTAATAAAATAATTACTTGTATTTTACCTGAAATGTTACCTATTGGTACCTGCATTTTAACAGATGTAATAGATATGCATATTTTTATTGAATTAGTCATAAAATTTGATTTTTAACCTTGATTTTGACACCTAATCCAGCCAGATATCTTTAACATTGGCAAAGTTATGTTGTTTCAAAAAAAGTTCACAAGTCATTCTGCTTTACAACTCCAAAGTTTTTTAGTGTTGAGGACTCTATGCCTACAAATTACTTAGTGATGAAAGGGTTAAGGGACTGATCAATGACATCTACAAATAATAAAATACCAAGAAAATTTTTGATTTCACAGTATCAGAGACATACACAGCTGACAGACAAACAAACAGAAGGACAAAAGATTGATTATAATGAATGAATACAAATAAAAATATTAAGTAGATTATAGGATCTATAAGATTTCAGTAAATTACCTCCAGCCAGCTGTCATTTAAATCACTTCTGTCCCCAACCCAATATTAAAATCACTTCTACCTCCCACTAACCGATAGCCAGAAATTATGTATAAAAAATATGCTTCTGTAGGGGGACAGTGTTTTTCTATTAAAACATAACTGACGAATCAAATTTTTTAAAATTGCTTCTGTTGTGGGTTGGTTGATTTTGAAAGTGCCTTCCCATTAGTGTTTTAATGGAACAGCCCTTACTTAATTCCTGATTTTTCACCATAACATCTTTAAGTATGAATTCTATGGGAAGGCTAGACTGAATTTGATTAAGAAATATTTTAACTTTTTTCCCCCATAGAGTGTATGGCTTTTTAGCCCTTCGATACGTATGTAGCAAAGTTACCCAGTGCAGTATGTTATGCATAGGCATGTTAAGCAGTGAAGTGTATGTTATGTTTAACAGCAATTTTAATCATTTTACATTTTTGGTACACATATATTATGTATGGAAAGATTTAAGAGAAAAATAGTCATTATAGCTGTATAATTATTTTTTTCACAAAGGAATTTTGTATGTTCTTTAAAATCTTGAGAGAACTTGTTCACTATCAAGTCGGTGAAGCAGTGTGATCAACCATAGCCGCAATTTCTCATACTTGAAATTTACAAGTTCTTTGACTGCATCTACATCACTAAATAAGCTGAATTTGATAATTTATAAAAACTAATGGCTTCCAACATCAGTATCAGAGCATTTACCAAAGTTATTGAAGCTTTCATAGTTCATCTAATCATGAAAATACTAGAAAGTACTGAACAATATCCAGAAACCGCCATTTTGAAATGACACAGTACGACCTACTTACTTTAAATAGCAGATTTTGACCAGAACATAAACAGTGACCATGTGATCTGATGTAATGGTCATTCATACCAACGAATGTAGTATCTAATAGGGGGTTTACCCCGAAGGTGGCGCTACGAAAACCCACTCAATATGGCTGCTGTTTACAGACGCATCAAAAGGCGCTTGTATGTGAATCGGGTAAACACGTCAAAAGGCGCTTGTATGAGGTAAAGGGATAAGCATGTGACCAAATTTTCTGAAATAAGAACAAAAAAAATGGTGAACAATTTAAGTACATTTGTAAGCAATTTAAATACACCCATATCTTAAGGACAGCTTTCTATAAAGATAGGAAGGCAGCCCTTTGATCCTGGTTGAACATGTTATTCATTATGCTACACCTCAATATGATGCATAAGCTTTCACCAAGTTTAGGAAGATGGCACCTATAAGTTATTTCTTTATGAAAGTTTCTCTAATAACTTTCAATTTTGACTATATTATCCACTGTGCTTTCTAGTCTCTGAAACTACCCTTAATATCCTTAATCTCAACATTCTCCGGCTCATGGTACTACTGTCGACATAAATATCTGTCAAGATAGGGGGGGGCTGAAAACAATAAAAATTTAGTAGACAAGAAAAATAATTAACCTATAAGGGTTAACTCATCTTCACTGTGTAGGATTTACACTCAGAGAAAATAATGAAAATTTTAAATAAGTGAAGAAAAGGGGCAAATCCAGTTCGAAATACGCTTGCATAATGACAACTTTAATTTGTTTTATCTTAGTGTTATACAAACTATAATGAATTATGCACAATACATGCACATGAAAAGTCCACTAATTTGGGTAAAGGTCACATATTAAATTATTACAGTATCTTTGACATCACATTAAAAAACATATAGTATACAAGTATAAAAAGTGGCAGTCTCATTTTATGTACTGCATAATCCACTGTCCACCTTTCATGGGCGCCTTTCCATCATCTCTCGAGACTAACGGAAGCCAACAACAACAATCCACTGTCAACCAACATGTCAAGAAACAATTAATTACATAAAATACTGTTGCCAGATGCAGGTGGTTGTTTAGTTTTTACAGTATTTACATGATACATGTGCTTAAATTAGCCAAGATTTTGGGCTACCTGTAACAATAAACATCAACTTCTTAATGAGGCTACCAAGGGAAACACATTACTCATAGGGAACTGAAAACCAGTCAACACATTTTGAAGTAATTAAGCATAAGCAAAAATTGTACCTTTGTAAAATATTCACAAATTCCAGAATACAAAGACTAATGCATATAATTATGATTGTAATATATAATACATCAAATTAAAATGGTATCAAATTAAATTTCAAATTAATTATAATTAATTCTTTTAGCAAAATGGTTGGGATTCTTCAGCTTCTTCCTACAGGGAGTGAAGTTGTCTTCAATAGTCTTTCTTAATTGATGCAGCACCTTTTAGCCATCTTGATGGAGTGTTATGTTGACGTGAAATATTTTCACATACATGTTTGTGATGCCACATCTTCAATTGCTTAATGACCAGATATTTAGTTTTTAAGAGATTTTAAATTTACTTCGTGTTTTATGATGCCGTTGGTAGACATCAAAGATAGAGTTACTTTTTCTGCAGAAAAGAAAGCTTATATGACACAATAAATTTGTTCCAACCAATAATAACTTTGGAAAAACTACAATCAATCAGATTTCATTGCTTTTATAAAAGTTTGGTTCCTACTTCATTTGATGAAGGGTATATATGTTCTTTATGCTACAACAAAAACCAGCTTATGTGGAACACATATCCATTTGTTACAGTGACAGCAGTATTAAAGCAGGGTGGAAAAACCAAATAATTAAAAAGCAAAGTACGAGTCAAAACTGGCAGCTTGTCAATATAACTGAAAAGAAAATGTAGATATTGTTCAATTTGGGACTGAGGGCTTCTGTCAACATGTACAGTTTTTTTTATCTTGGGGACAATATAAGCATGACAAATTTGGTAATAACTAAAGACCAAGGGACCCTGTATTTTTGTTGACACTGTCCACTTATCAACATAAGCGATGTCAATATACCTGTGAAATGACTTAGTAATTTGTTAAATACCAGATCAATCCATTTTTATTCATTCAATCCATGGTGCCTGGATTGGTTACTATCCTTTCCATTGTTTTTCAATTCAGATGACAGGAAGTTGCAAGCTTCCAAAATTTGCTGAAAATGTTTAACTTTGTATTCAGAACTGTAAAGTTGTAACTGCATATTATCTTTTAAAATTCAATGGAGCGTTTTAAGAACAGTTCTCTTGAAATACGAGTTCTGAGAAAGGTTATGCCAATATATTTGAAATTTCTGGCAGAGTCAGAATTAATTTATCAGATTTCTTAAGGTTCTGATACAGTTGTTTTTAATTTATGCCAATCATTTTCAGAACCATAATCCACACCAATTTAACAGAAGAGCACAGGTTCATTCAAGATACATGGGATCTCAAGGCTTTAATTTTGCTCTCTAATGAAATGAAATACTTCAGGTCAACATTTTGCATTTATTCTGATTTTCAGATGTTGGATTAGCATTCTGATTTTGAAGGACCATAATTTAATATTTGATTGAATATTTGCAAAATGTGGCAAGCCATAGCCTTTAGGAATCAATAAATTTTATGGAATTTATTAACCAAAAACATCCTTGGGTATAAATGTAAACAAGTGCATCAGATCTAACATTTTCGAAAAGGCGAACCATCTAATTAATCATCGCTGAAAATAAAGCATTTTTCAATCTTTCCATGCCTTTCCAGTTTCAGGGTATAGCTTTCTAATTGCTGGAAAGTACTCACTATCACTGCAGTTGAAATTGACTTCCCAAAAGAAATCAAGTGAAAGAGAAAATCTGCCAAAGTTTTGAAGAAATTAAGTTAGTTTTACCCTACAAAGCTGTCTGACACCTACCAATTTCATTTTCAAGAGCTGATTTCTTATTTCCCTTGTGTTGTGTGGTCATTTTTTCTGTTATCTCCATTTGCCTGGCAATGTCATCTCGCATCTCTTTAAGAGAATAAACCAGCTCTTTCTCCCATGGCTCTCCCTCCAAAACTTCCAGAAGCTCATCAATCTGTCCCTTGGTGCTGTAGTACCACACTTCATTTTCACCCTCTCTGTAATTACAAGAGACAGTCTTACACATAACAATAAGGTACAGCAAACAGCATGGTTTACAAATTATGTTAAAGTCTCTCCAAACTTATTTGCAGTTAATGATGACAGAGCCTACAGTAATATTGGTTTCCATGTCCTAATGTGATTGAATACACAAGATTTTCCCTGTAAAAAACATTTGCCCTTTGAAGGTCAACTCCACATCTGATGTCAGTGCACCCAAGCATTTTCTCCCTGGATACCCACAAAATCCAACCTCATCCTGGTGGAATGTTATCCTAGAGCATCTTCTTCACTTGTTGGAGCAAATGACTCCAAATGACTCCAGACAACAACAATCATAAAATATTTAACCACTTTAAGCTAATTTCAGGAAGGAAATAATGGTGATCAAGACATCCAGGTTTTGGAAGAAAATACAATAGCTCTTACCCAGAATTACTGCTAATAAGGGCAGATACACAGTCTGAATTCAGATACTGGTGGTGGGGAAGATGTCAAGATGGGAGATAGATATACTAGGAATGGCTTTAATATGATAGAGGGTCGGGAGCAGACACATGTGTTTAGGTCTGTGTGGAATAAGGTATCTAGAATTTGAGTGCGGGGAGCTAGGCCTCAATTTACCTAATACAATTGTTTTGTGGAAAGAGATTTTTACTCTGAATACACTTGTAACATGATTAGTTAAACAGCCAGTTTTGAGTGCCTTTCTCAAAGCATGAGTCATGGTTTGTGTGTGTGTGTGTGTGTGTGTGTGTGTGTGTGTGTGTGTGTGTGTGTGTGTGATTTGGATTTTAATGCAACTTTAACAATTTTTCAGTCATATTTCTATGATGTTTGCAGCATGACAGTTTGTAGTGTTGTCCAGTACTTGGGCATCATGCTAGACATGCAGCATCATGTCCCCCATAGTCACATTATCCTGACACCAGGCCAACCAGTCCTAGCACTAACCTCATAACGATGAGTGCTATGTGAGGCAGCTGCTAGTACCATTTTTATCAGTCTTTGGTATGACTTGACTAGGATTCAAACCCATGACCTCTCGCATGTGAGGTGATGCTGAAACCACTAGGCCACCGGACGGTCATGAGTCATGGAAATGACAAACTTAACTTCTGGCCTCCTTACTAAAAGTCCACAGTGTGAACTTTTAAGCCATGCTGTCTCTTGAAGTATGAACCAAAGAGGTTCATGTATTTTGATAGAGCATGAAAAGAAAGGAAAGTGGAAAACTATCATGTCTGTCACACTATGTTCCCATTACTGGCCATTAAAACTTATGTTGTCTACAACTTTTCCCCAAATGATCACAATCTTTTTTTAAAACTTCTATTGTTGCTACTGCTTTTTTTTCTCCATCTTTGTTTGTGTTGCTATTGGCAATGATTTAGTAAAAAGCAAAGCTTTGCCTCTTAATTCTGTCAATGTTTGTTAAAGCACATTAAACTATCTCAGAGAACAGCATCTTTCACTAAATTCAAACCCAAACACTTTTTGTTATAAAGAAAACATGAATTCAATTACAATTTATTGACTGCAGCAACTACAATGCCAAACCATTGCTAAACCTGATTGTACCTGCATATGCAATGCCTTACTCCCCAACCCATACTCACTCACAATATCACTTACCTCATTAGTACCAGGAACCATAACACAAAACCTAACATGATTTGCAGTGAATTTATACATTAAACTTGACAAGTAAATATTTGAAAATAAAATAAAATTGAAATGACATCACCTCTGACCTCCCTGGGATTTCAAGTGGTGTGACGAGTCAAGCCTTTTTTAGATGGTTACCATAAGGGAAACATATCAATTCCTAACTACACCACTCCATCGATAACTTGCGGACATCGGGGTCCAAAAACATCGACTGCGATATAAGCGAGGGCGCGAGTTATCGAGGGACCTATAACAAACAACAAAACTAACAAAGGGATCAACGTATAGACAAAAGGGGATAGGGGTGGCTTGGCATATTACAGTGTTAAATACTCAATTAATAAACGTGATAAGATTAACAGTGAATAAATATCTCTTCATATCGGTATATATTGTTTATTTTTTTTACTCACAGAGTAACATTAATTTCAGGATAACTTGCAGTATAATGATCATCAAAACATTTTTCCATGTGGTTTCCATTCGCTTAGCACATGTACGACTTCTCATTGTGTACTATGTCACTAATTTTTGCTATTAATGGTATACATTCTAGTTTTATTGTTTGATCCAAAGTAGACATTTTTTTAAATACAAAAGATCAACATATTTCAAAAATACAATGTTGATCAAACGATGTATAGATTTTAATTGCGGTAGAAGTAAAATGGAAGAAAAATATAAATTCACAAGGGTTAACCATTACCAACATAAATTTAATGGGTCTAGAAAATTAAAACAACATAAATTAGAACACGATAATACTTGCTGTTTGTGACACGTTGCTGCATGAACCATGCGTACACAGCATCATCTAATTCATTATCGATTGCAGTCCGTTCTCGTTTTTGTTTCATCCCTTCATCTAAATCAATATCACGTGAGTAATTTCGAAGTTTCGGCTCATCCTTAAGCCAACCTCAAAATGCTGACTCAGCAATTTTTAGTTTAATGCAAATTTTTGATCTCGCTTTGTCATTACGAACACTATCTATGATGCACAGCTTTTCAGTCACTGAGTACACATTTCGCTTAATTCCTTTGCTCTCCATGGTCGCATTTACAAATAATTAGGATACATTACTAGTATTATATACTTTAATGATGTTAATACATAAAATGTGAAAACATTTTCGATTGGTGAAGTAAAATTGAATTTGATAACGGTAATGAATACAAGAACGTATGCTCCTATTGGCATGCCTTTGATCTTTATTTTATTGAACTTACCTGGTTTGATTTGATACAAAATACATATTCAAAGTGATAAAACAACACCTCTCTTTTAATTGATTCTTTTATTGTAACAAACACTTCCCCAAGCTGTCAATCAAAACAAAGCCGGCATGTAATTAGGTTCTCAAGGAAGTACGGATGTGACGGTCGACTGACTCTTTTCATATAAGAGAATAAGTATGTTGCTATTAGCGTGGAGGCAAAATTAAAGGATTATAATGTGAATTTCACCTAGCCAGACATTTAATTAGTGTCTATTTCATTCTCTGTTGCCACATGTTAGCATTTACCAGAATTTTTCATCCAGCACTGTTTATTTACAATTTACAGTGTATTAACAACTATTTCTCTATTTAAAAAAACGAACATATGTGATATCTTTTTAGAAATTGAAAATTTCACAATATGGATTCTATCTTTACGGGCAATAATCACAATTTTCGATGATAAAAACAAGTTAAATATCAAGGTTTAATTTACCAATTTACCATTTCTTATCACGACTTTTATCACGTTCAACACATTTTAAAATATATTTTCTTTGAAAAAATTTGGGAGCCATGCCAGACACCGCATTATAAGCGGGTTCGCGAGTTATCCAGGCGCAAGTTATTGAGGGAGTGGTGTACTGGCCACTGTATAATAACACTAAAATGGAGGATTACCATTGTGCTCAGACTAGACATAATTATGATCTCATTTCGTTAAATCAGTTTCCAAATGAATGTGGATTTCAAATGCTATTAGCAATGAAAAAAAACTAAGTTGGGATGGGATGTGTTGTAATGTTGACAGTAACTACATACTTTTGAACTATGTGATTACAGCAATTATATGAATTATTTTTACATAAGCAGCAAAATTCAATGAAAATGTTATCTTAAAGTTTTAGACAACAATGCCAATGATAGATAAATGAGACAAGTAATCACTTACATAATAATTATGCATACCAAAAGCCAGAACTTTCTGACATGTCTATCTGTACCAAAAGGTTCCTTTCAGATAAGAGGACAAAAAAGCAAAAGAAGAATAAACCATTAAAACATAATGTTACAAAATAATTATCCATTACCAACAGTTTTTTTCTGCCAAGAGATACAAGTTTACACAGTAAGTATGCAGATAAGAAAACCAGTATTTTCTGACAGGTCCATAAATATAATGAGATTCTGTCATCAAAAGCAATAGTTAAAGAAAAACAAACTTACACAATAATTCTGCGGACCAAAAACCAATATTTTCTGCCATGTCTATCAATACCAATGGGTTCCTGACGGCAAAGCAGTCCTCCTTTTTCTGCTTCTGATATACAGTCTGTCACACCCATGACCTGTAAAACAATTTGTATACTTTTATTAATTTACTTATTCTTAAAAAAATGACCTTTTAAAAATCTCGTAAATAGAAGGAAAAAAAATCAACTTTCAAAACCTTAAAGGTTGTCAATACTCAATTATTAACATAAAACATGGATCAAATGAATTATATACAAAGAAGTGAATAAATGTAAAAATAATTATGTCAGTGTCATGCCAATGGTGGCATAATCTGACCAGGAAACAATATTGCCAACACTGACAATGTGCATTTGCCTCTTCATTTCGAGTCTATGTTATGGTTGTTGCTGTTGTTATGGGTTAAATACCAATTGTAAACTCATGATCGGCTGTATATGGCAGCTAGCAGTGCCATAGAGAGTGATCATTGGTAAGAATAAGAAACACCCAGGCCTCTCATAGTTCTTGTTTAACCAAATTTATCTTTTATAAAATTATAGTTCATCGGCCTGGTACCCCTTACAGGCTCGGGTTCCAAGGATATATCCCCAATGCCCCACCAGTCAGCCAGTATCTTTGGTGGAGTAAGAACCCCTAACGCATAGAAAGCTCCTAATAAACTTTCTCACCTACACACACTGACAGAGCAAGACTTGCAGTCATGCAGACAGAGGTGAGATATCAGTGACCTGTAATCACAAGCATCTTTGACCACTCTGCCAATCTGTGTCCCAGCAGGTGTTGCACATAGGATCACATTGACAGGGGGCCAGCTTTGTACCAAATTCATCAAATCTGGGGGACACAAAACGTTTTAGAAAGAAAAATAATAGGAAGCACTATTATTGCTATAAAAATGAGATAATCTTGTTTGTTTTGTCAGACTTGCCACTTTAACTTTATTGTACACACTGTACATTTATATTTTCCATGGAAACATATTATTACAATGAGAGTTTTATCATTGTGAACAAGTAACCATGATAACAAAAAAGTTATTTACTAACACCTAAAGCTTTTATCACCTTTTGCTACTTTGGCTACTGCTAGCACCAACAGAGAACTGGATGGACATCCACCAATGAGAAGTTGCAGGAGCATTTTTTGATTTTGATACAATGAAAAAAGTACCTTGGATCAAGAGTCTGGGGACATAGAACAAAACATGTTCAATAAGTAATACTGTTTAAGATGTCAATATATACCTGGTTACTTGGATACCCATCCATTGATAATAACCTAGGTAGTAAAATGGACAATCGGGTTAAAAATAAAAAGACAGAAAAACATGTATCCAAGTTAAATTCAAAGATATCAAGACCAAGCGAGACACAGAATGGTGACTAAAGTTCAAGACTAATAACGTGGGAATATAGACTGCTGCACATTTATTCAACTGACTTCCTTCTAATTTCCTTATTTTCAATGCATAGTAACTGCATAAAACAGTTCCAAGAAAACAAAACATGTTTCTTGAATGATAAACCATGCATCACAAATTCATTTTAATTTGATACATGCATACACAGCATACCAGTCGAAATAAAAAATGTCATCAGGTACTAAGAGAAACAGGGTTTATCGATGTGACTCATCTATGATATATTATTGAAAAATGTTAGAGAGGGATTTTGTTAAACTCTATATCTGGAAAAGTTCAAATCAACAGCACTTTACAAATTTTTAAAGAAGAATTTGACAGTAATGTAATACATAATACATCATTCATTTGTGAACTTGACCATTTGCAAAAGTTTGACACAGACTACTTAAGTGAGTGTTATGCATTAAAGATTTATAAATTTTTGTCTATACTTTCATATTAACCACTAATCAATCTGTATTTAGCCGATTTCTGACAAGAATTTGAACTGCAGATCCATATAAGATGCAAAAATAAAGGTGCATATTTTATACAGTTTTCTGTTATTATGTCATATAATAATATAGAGACTGCTCTTTTTATGCTCAGATGTCATTTTTTAGCCACTAATATTAGTAATAATTATGTTTATATCCCTCTTGGGGGCTGGAATATATAAAATCTACAACAATACAGTTCAATTTCCCTTTGATCAGGTAACCAATGGGTAGAAACTTCCTAATATTTTTATATCTCTAAATACTGCCTCTTTATATATTGGAAATAGCTGATGATCTTGATAGTTTGCAAAGTATGAAACTAGGGCATGTCCCCAACATCCATCAACAGACCCATCAAGCTTACTGAATGTACATAAAACAGTTGACAACAAAATAACCATAGAACAGTGTAAGAGAAATTGAGTTAAATGCTAATATTAAAATTAACTCTTTTCAACAATATCCTGTTTTCTCTGAAGGTACAATTTTTTTCATATACAAAAACAATCTTGAAAACCTAAGTTTTTAATTTCAGTGCAAAGGTTTAAAGAATACACTTAACCCTTTCATCACTAAGTGATTTGTAGGCATAGAGTCCTCAACACTAAGTAACTTTGGAGTTGTAAAGCAAAATGACTTGTGGACTTTGAAACAACATAACTTTGCCAATGTTAAAGATATCTGGCTGGATTAGGTGTCAAAATCAAGGTTAAAAATCAAATTTTATGACTAATTCAATAAAATGTGCATATCTATTACAACTGTTAAAATGCGGGTACAAACAGGTAACACAACAGGTAAATTACAAGTAATTATTTTATTACCTCTTAGAAAACTTAGAATGTTCTCAAAACTTGTTCAATTGACCCAAGATGTACTAGTGAATAATCATAGTAGCAACACAAGTCTTTCTTTCATGGTATCCATAATATATAAAATTCTATAAAATTAACCAAAGTGATCTCCAAGGTGAGATCTGTCCACACACCTAAGTGACCTATATCGCTTCTGCCACGTTTGATCGTCGCATTGAAGTTCGTTAAACGGACAATTTTTCCAAAAACTTCATCTGAATAGAATATTTGAAAATAATCCGAAGCTTCCTGGAGCCATATAACTCTCGGGTGTGCCCAACTCTGTCAGAAAACTGAAACAAATCTCTTTGGTTTTCGGGCTTCGTCCAAAAAAAAAAAAACCATGTGGAGCGTACAATTCCTCAGGTTCAAAACCTTCAAAGTCATCTTCATTGTCATCACTGTCACCCACAAGTGCATTCCATTGTCTCTCCATATGTCTTCCCTCATTGTCAAACAAATTTATCAGGTCAAAATTATTTAAATCCTCTGAAAACTCTCCTCTAAAAAAAAAAATTCTTCAAACGCCGCCATTTTGGATACAAATTTCAGCATTCGGAAAACACGTTAAAAGTTCCTACTTTGTTCGTTATTTCTAGTTGTATACAAGCTAAACTCACGAGATAATCCAAATATAACATCTACATTACCAGATGGAAGTTATTTGAGGTATTCCGAAAGATATTTAGTCGGGTACTATAACGTTAATAAAGAACACTGCCTCAGACCGAAAACTCGGTCCATAGTGTTGACGGGCTACTTCCTCTGGACCGCATATGCGGTTTGCCGTGATGAAAGGGTTAACAGTATTTGCAATGATAACATTGTCTTCTGTATGTTTGATTTTCTAGAACCACTATTCTCAAATGTGATAGTCAAACCCATTCGTCTCGACCGCTGTTATTTCGACAACCCACATATGTTGATCATTTTGGTCCAGTCCCCAAAAATCCTTCTATATTATTATATTTTTTGTCCGCTTATCTCAACCTCTGTTAAGTCGATAACCTGGTTATGTCGGACATATGTTTCGGTCAAAAATGACATGTGGACCCGCTTAACTCAACGATATGCAACCTTTTAACATCAGTCTCGAAGCAATTGTACAAGAAATGGTCAGCAAAAGTGATAGATTTTCATACACACTTTTGATAAGTTATGGCAGTAGCCAAATGCTTATTCAGCATTCTTTCTATTTTTGGTTCCTAAGAGTAGTTTATCGCTGAGTTTATTAAGAATATGTCATATTCACTACATAAAATATTCAAGGGTTTACAAAGACAAGAGTGTGCACAGATTTCAAAGTAACTTTATTTTACAAAAACGCAGAATCATAGACGTCAGCTACACATGTATTTCCCTTTTGTTTCGTAATGTACATTACAGATATGAATTATGTTCGGAAATACACGTATAAAAGAATGATTGGGGAGATGCAAGTAATTAAATTAATAATGAATATGCAGGCAGAAAATTGCTGATCACCTGAATATTCAAAAGTCCTGAAATTGTTCCATATGCAAGTAATATCATGATGATTTATTTTATAGCATTTTATGACAAAATAGCCAAACATGTCAGCAATATTTTCAAAATATCTAGGAATTATAAACATCATAATCTGTACTGCATTATATTTTTTAGCAAACATGAAGTAATGTCAGTCTGCTTTTGATTAATCTGACTCTGATTTGTAACAAACGATTTAAAAGCAATTTTATTCTGTTTTTGTTTTCTTACATATGCTAGGCACCGTTGACACTTGCCACAACAATTTCATTTTTTAATGCATTCAGCTATTTCATGAAACATCATATAAATGTACTTGTCAAAAAGATAATAAACAGAATAAATTTATTACTAGGCAGAATATCACCTTATATATATATATATATATATATATATATATATATATATATATATATATATATATATATATATATATGCATGGGAATGGATAATCTCAGGCACTTGGCTTCTATACAGTAACAGTCAAGGCCCCATAATTTAGTTTTCAGGCTTGAGCTCTTCTTAATTTTGTTTTGTTTTCTTATTTGTAATATCTCTTCTTTCAATCTGGCAGAAAAATTGGCTTCCATTGTTTTAATTTATTTTCAAAATTCTCATTGATACCTGTAAAAGGGAACCACAGTTTGCTGAAGAAAAAAAATCCAAACAAGAATAATAGAATCGAGACACTTAAAAGAATCCAAAGTAAGTTTCCAGGGCTGGTTTGCTTTGCAATAAAATAACCTTTGTACTTGATATCTTGTCGGTAAGTTCAAAGAATGAATACACTACTAGTTACTGGATATGTTTTTCACCACTTGGATATCTTTTTGTTGGTCATCTGGAATCATAACTGATACAAACTTGCACTGACAGCTGCAGGGTAAATAGTATACTCAACATCAGCTTGCTTTAATAATACACTTTGAACCTATGCTAGCAAAAGGATTGTCATTTGCACTCACAGTGAATGTACATGTATTTTCAAAAACATGTATTGATCTTTATTTGCAAGATACTGTCATATATTAAGCTGCATATAATACAATCTTGGTTATACTGCACCTAACACTGTTATGCATGAATGGCAGGTGCCTGAAAGCATTCTGTTCATGTTTCTCTCTCTCTCTCGTTTGTGATTTTCTTGGATCCATTTTTCAGTTATGATAACATATTCAAACCTCCAAGTACAGCCAAACATGATTTGATTTTCAATATGTTGTGTGTTATATGGTATAAGTGATATACACACTAGTATAAATGCATACACTACATGTGATATAAGGAGTTCATATAGTTTTCTTTAATTGCTCATGACGATAAAACAATAAATAAATAATAACACCAAGTTAGTTTCTTTCATCTTATTATCAATTAAACATTTTGTGCATTTTATTGTAACATGCACTGGGAGGGTTTCCAGTTAAACACAAGAGCAAGAGACAGGAGTAATGGGCAAGGACATCTTTAAAATTATGTTGTGGTTTTTTTATGAACCCAGATATCTTGGAACACGGTTATGTCAACCATTCTTTTACACCCCCAACATAATCGAGATAACCGAATTGACTGTAATCAGAGTGTAAAAATATGCTTACCTCCTCTTGATGGCAAGTTCAAGGAAATTGTGAGCAACTTACCCAGCTTGGCAAGTGAAAAAACCTGCTAAACTTTACAGAAAATCTGGAGTTACACTGCTGTTATTATTATATTTAGTTTTCTTTTTCATATGCATGAATAATTTTTTTCATATTACTGATTATACTGTTTCTCTTACTGATTAATAGGAATATTTTAACTGATTTTTAAAAAAGCCAGCTGGTCTTTTGTCTCCATCTAAATTTATCTGAGAAATATGACTGTCTCTCAAAGCACCAATCAGCAAGATCATATTATAATAACCTTTGAAAGAAACTTCCTATGAATGACCTTGAACATGTTAAAGCATGTACGTGGTGAAAAAGCTGAAGGTCCACCAAACATGTTCAATTTCAAACAAAATAATGTTCCACCAAATGTCGCCATTGCTGCTGATCATGATTAACCTGATAAAGTGGACATGGGTCTCTTTAACTTTCATACCAATGATGATGATGATACTGATGATGGAATATTTTCATTTGACTGATATGAGTTGCTGTGGCAATGGCAGAGAAATTTTTGAGAAAAGATCATCCAACATTACTGAATGGTAAAATAAATAAAAAAATATGGTTTGTTTTACTTTTAGAAATCAAGCAATTATGGCATGTATTGCAAATCAATCTTTTGATGAGTTTGGAATGGATCCAGGCAAGTGACTTTGGCGAGTCAAACACATATTTCAGCAAGTTTTCAGAACTTTTAGTTTTTTTTCCCCAATAATTATACTGAACATTTAATTAAGTTAACTTTTTACTTTCAGTGAGCCAGAAGAATAAGTTCTCTAAACTATATCACTTTTGATTTCAAACAGAGAGAAAAGAACCTGATATGATTTTATGTTATTCAATGGCTGATGTAGTCTGGATGTAAGAAGAAAAACTGACCTAAATCTTGAGTTTAGAGCTTTATCACCGACCATTATACAATGTGTTATAAAAGTAAAGTCTCTTGTAATTGATTCAGAAATATTTAGAGCTCATGCATCATCTGTAGACCTGGAGTATGGTATTATCAGTTACGGACATTTTAAATACCAGTTAATCATTAAATTCTAGCGCCACGTTTAAGTGGCAGGAGGTGGTAGCCTACTTCTGAGCTCTGTAGTCTCAAGGTCATGTAGGACACGATAAAGTGGGTGGTATTATTGAAAGGCAGACAGATGTAGCTTTATGATGAAACCAAAAAATAATGATGTTCTAGTTGCACTACAAAATACTGAGGGAGAAATGTAACGTTTTGGACCAAAGTTTTTTCCAGCCAAAATTTGCCGAAGGTTGGAATCAGATTTTGTGTCTGGATTTTAGACCTTTTGGCCTCAGATCTAAGAAAGACTAATCTGAACTGCACACAGACAGGTGAACCTTTGCAAAAAATAGGATACAGTGGACATTTAGAATAAAGAGTGGTCTCAACATGAAAAGGATGGGTCACTTAAGCAAAAAAGTCCAACTTTTACCCTTCTGTTCATGCTCAGGTGAAATAGCCAATGAAAAACGATGTTTCTAACACAACCAGGCATTAGGTTAACTTAAAATGTCTTAGAGGTTGATGTATTAGGATGTATTCAGAAATAATCCCCAAAATGTGTTTACTACTCGTATTTCCGATGAAAATGACAAAAACCTCTAGGGGTTAATGTGTTAAGATAGTACAACAACCTTCTTGCTGCACAAACCTGATGTGCCTTACACACACTGCATAACCAGTCATCATCTGGCACTTCTTCCATTGGAGGATCCACACAGGTGAGATGGTATACTGCAGAGCAGGTCTCGCAACACAGCAGATCTCCAAGTCTGAAAAAATACAGCATTAACAGTAATTGAATATAATTAATAACATAGATAAACAACATAATGTCCAAGATTATGTAGTCTACTTGAAAACCAAAATAAAAGGTAGTTAATTCTTCACAAGAATTAAAACAAGTTATAATTGTTCAAAATACAGGAGATATTTTTTTAATGAACTAACCAATGTAGCATTATGCCAATAAATTACCCTTCTCCCGTTCTGATATTAACTAACAGTTTTGGAGTTTTTTTTGCGTTGGTGTACCTTTTACAGACATAAAAGTATTTCTCATGATTCTTGTAAAGGATATATCCACATCTAATGAAAGTTCTCTTTCATTTTACCATCAACCAAGAGCCATGAGAAATACAAGAATGTAAAATGAACCACGATGTGATGTGGACTATGTCATATCCTTGATTTAATGAATAGGTAAGATCATGGCCAAAACCATTCATGAGTATCCAAGCATGTTTAGGGGCTAATATATGTGCCTAATGTAGAGCCTGCAAGACAATTTGCATATTTGGTTCATTTGTTGTTAACCCTTTCATCACTACAGACCGAAAATTCGGTCCAGGGGAAGTAAGTCCGCAACCACTATGGACAGAGTTTTCGGTCTAGGGCAGTGTTCTTCCTTAACGTTTTAGTACCCGACTAAATAACTTTCGGGCTCTAATAACTTCCTTCTTGTAATGTAGATGTTATATTTGGATTATCTCCTGAGTTTAGCTTGTATACAATTAGAAATATCAAACAAAGTACGAACTTTTAACGTGTTTACCGAATGCGGAAATTTGTATCCAAAATGGCGGAGTTTGAACAAATTTCAGAGGAAGTTATCAGAGGATTTGAATAATTTCGACCTGGTAAATTTGGATGAAAATGAGAGATGTCCTGAGAGACAATTGAATGCACTTGTGGGTGACAGTGATTACAATGAAGAAAACTTTGAAGGTTTTGAACCAGAGGAATTGTACGCTCCACATGGTTTTGTTTGGACGAAGACAAAAAACCAGAGATTTATTTCAGTTATCTGACAGACTTCAGCACACCCAAGTGTTAGATGGCTCCAGGAAAGCTTCAGATTATTTTCAAATATTCTTTTCAGATGAAGTTTTTGGAAAAATTGTCTGTTTAACGAACTTAAATGTGACAATCAAACGTGGCAGAGATGATAATAGGTGTGTGGACAGATATCACCTTGGAGATCATTTTGGTTCATTTTATAGAATTTTATATATTATGGACACCATGAAAGAAAGACTTGTGCTGCTAATGTGATAATTCACTAGTACATCTAGAATCAATTGAACACGTTTTGAGAACTTTCTAAGTTTTCTAAGAAGTAATAAAATAATTACTTGTAATTTACCTGTTGTGTTACCTGTTTGCACCTGCATTTTAACAGTTATAATAGATATATACATTTTATTGAATTAGTCATAAAATTTGATTTTTAACCTTGATTTTGACACTTAATCCAGCCAGATATCTTTAACATTGACAAAGTTATGTTGTTTCAAAGTCCACAAGTCATTTTGCTTTACAACTCCAAAGTTACTTAGTGTTGAGGACTCTATGCCTACAAAGTTACTTAGTGATGAAAGGGTTAATATTTTATGAAAAATAAGCACGACTTCCAAAAAGTCATGTCCTAGACAATGGATTTTAAGAATATATACAATTTTGAACACATCAAGAATATAATTTCTCTGAATTGAACAGAAAGAAGATTCAATAGTGTTCCATCTTGAATCTGAGAAAAAACAAGGGCACAGATAAAACAAACAAGGGCACAGATAAAGTTAAGTTTATATAAAAGGGCATTTGATTTAATGTCAATATAGGATACATTATGTTTATGTCTAAAGTTGAATGAGTATTTATTTGTCTGAAAATCAGTTTTAAGTACCTTATAAATGTATGTTTTCAAATCTATTTTACAAATTTAGATGCCACTTCTTATTAAACTGCACAAAGAAGCACTTGCTATTTACAAAAACTGTTCCAAGAAATAAAGCTGTACGTTTTTATGACACATGAATTTGGGCCAGACCATTAGTTTTAATTATCCATGATCTGCCTGTGGCATATTTTCCTACTGAGCATGCACTGTCCATAACAAATTAACATGTGCCAGTGCTAGACAAATGTATAAACCAGTGTTTCCCTAAAAACTCATCTGTGCATCAGAGATCCCAAATTTTCAATTTGATCTCCAGGAGGTTTTTTTTGTCACCAAGGAGATTTTTGATTCCTAAATCTTGCATCACTTGGAGATACACTAGCTTATACCTTATCAGTCAATAATTCTGTGGATTAATGCAATTAACATCAACTATGAAAAGGTCTGTGATCTTGTGAAGGCAACTAAAAATGCTTGTGAATTTTTTTTTATTTTAAGTGAACTATGCCATACACTGGCTGGCTTGTATTAATTATTTGCTATGGATCAAACAAGCCTATTTTTTATTTGTCTCAATCTAAGAAAAAGACCAGCTGTTATCATACTGACCCTCAGGCTCCAAAGAAACAGAAAGTAACAATTCTGAGGTGAATAAATCTCTTAAAGTTGTAAAAAAAACCCATTAACATCAGTTTGTTACATGAATAAGGAACAATCCCATCTACCAGATCATGTAGAGGTCTCACATATGCTTAATTACATGCATTTTAAGTTTAACACATTTTTGATCTGGGATGCAGAAAATCACTTAGAAAGGAGACCACTGCATGCTGCAATAGGTGGGCAGCAAATTCAAAAACTTGCCAGTCCTGCTTCAACCACCTGCTGATCGTGAAAATGTGATGACCAAGTCATCATTTTAGATGTGATGACAGAATTCAGTGGTTGAAAGCCCCCCCCCCTGTAGATGTCATTATAAGAGTACATCAAAAGAACATGATGCAACAGTGTTCCATGAACTCTTCAATAGCTGCTGAGTAGTGGGAAAATGTGCTGATATTTACAATGACTGAATTCAGGGGTAGAAGACCCAGAGATGTACATGTGGTCATTGTATATCAAATGAACCAATTTAGCTTTCATTATTGTGTTTGGTTTCATAGTGTAGCAGAATAGTGCATGTGACCTCAAAATCAAGACACATCAAGACTTAGACAAAATGCCATTAGCAAAATCTATGTAAGTATTTCAAATGGCAAATTGACTAAGACTAATGAGATTCAGAAATTTGTTTAATTAAGCTGTTAGAACTCATAATACGAATGGAGCATTATTGAAGTATAAAATAGTGTGTGATGCTTGGCTTAGTGTTTTGAATATGACCATGGCTTGAAACTGAATTGACAAAATTCAGTCTCACTCTGATGGATAAATGTGTTCTGTGTCAGTGGAGTAAAAAAAATCTGGAATATTAAACTCAATGACATCCATTGGTAAATAGCATCTGGACATTCAGCCACTTGCAGAATGCCCAATATTCTTATGGGGACTGCAGTTTTTGCTGGTGGGACTCCTATTTTTACTAAAATGTGATTACTAGACTCCTACTTTTAAAATCCCAGTGAAACATTTATCCTGACACAAAAACAAATGATTTTTGAGATTTTGGTGTCATGGGTCAAAATGTTGTGTTTTAAAATCTATTGTGAACCCTGCTAACAATCTAATTTTTGTGATCAATTCCTGCTGCTTCGGACATCAAGATATTTGATAAAAAGTCCCAGTTTGGGGTATGTATGCATGTATATATATATATATATATATATATATATATATATATATATATATATATATATATATATATATATATATAAAGTGATTATTAATCAATCATATGAATTTGATGAATCTGTAGATATTAATTAGTTTTATTACTCTTTTCACAAAAATATTAATTACTTACTTATGACATGCTCGGCAATGATCATCATATTGAATATTTCCTTCATTAACAATTTCTTCTCTCACCCTGTTGGTTCCAAGAAATAAATCTGTAAGAGTCTGAAGCACTTTTAATCTATCTGTAATGGATACAAATGGATATTCTGGCATTTGTAATACATTTAAAGCTTCACTGAAGTCCTTTCCATGCCTATCACTATCAAGGTATGCTCTTGCAACTTCTGGCCATGACATACTGTCAATGAAAAATACTGACACATTTATACTGTCTTTCAAGTCTGATGGTCCAAAAGCTGAATTGTTGTTTTCTTCTTCTCGTAAAATTGCTTTTAATATCTGAATATGTATTTCAGAAAGGAGTGCACACTGTTCATCACTTAGCAATGCCGCACAAAAATCTTCGAACGTATATGGTGATAATCTTACAATTACCCTAAAGTGTCTCAAAACTTCATATAAGCCCAAACATTGCATAATATGCTCTGTAGGAATAATCAGATCATTTGAACTTGGTGGAAGAATTAGAGGCAAAACTTCTCTGTCATCCGGAATTTCTGGACTTTTCGGACGACGGAACACAAGCTTTCGCCGTCCTGAAGTGCTGTTGGTGCCGAAGCTTTCATCACTGTAATCTGAATCAGATTCTTCTTCATATGTTATATCAGAGTCCCTGTCATAATCATAATTTGAAATGTCATCTACGGGTTCGCTTGTTCTGCTGGAGATGTCTTGGTCCATAGAATTTTCGTCCAGATCGTTTCCCAAGCTATCCCTCGACAGTTCATCATCATCAAATAAAACATTATGTATGAAATTCCTGCTTTTCTGCGCGGCCTCGCGTGGTCTTCCTCTTTCATACCTCCCCCGACCCAATGAACTTGCTGGGGACTCACCAACTGGGGTACTGGATCTAGAACTATCGCCTCCGACGTATCCACCGCCAAACGCCTTTGGTTTTCGAAGAAAATTTGTTCTTCCAGTTGAAACAAGGGTCTTTGGCGGTCGACCTCTCCCTCGCCTCCCCCTGGATGACATGTCTGGCGTCTGAAAGCCAATCTAGGACTGTCAGTCTTGCCGCATACATGAATGTAAACAAATACACGTGTTCCGCATTCGGTTTCGAGCTCTTTTAGGGTCCATGTTGATGATTTTTATAAGCCGCCATTTTTCTAATCAGATCACGTGACCATACGAGTCCATTTACCTAAAAGCGGCGTTTTCAAACTCCCGATCTTGAACTAAGTACAAAATGCAGCCTAATAAAGTAAGTCATAAACCAATCCGTAGTTTAAATAATCAAAATTTAAATTTCTACAATGAAATGATGACAAGAATTCTAAAATTGCTGGATTTCAGTTAGCTTGCTTTATGTGGAAGCCGCACTGCGATGCACTGTGCTTCTTGCAACAGATAACGGCATTGGACATTTCGTCATTTAAAATATTGAATGTGATGGCCGTAAATTGAACCATTTGGAGCAAACTGAGTTTATAAGCTATACAAAATATTTAGAACAGTTATATTCATCATATCAAACGCATGATTGACCATATGGGTACAGCAGTAAAGTTTGAAGGCCAAATATTGAGTACATGACATTAGCCAATGGAATACACAGTTACATATACATTTCGGAGAAGACTGAAATCACGATACCTTAATGCGTCGCGAGAAATCACGAGATATTGGGACCAAACTGTAGATTCAGTAAAGAATGGCTTTTCGGATATAACTTTAGTCAACACATAACATAATTTTGGAACAGGAAAGAGTTATTCCTTGTAAACAATGCATATTTAACTGATCTTGACTGTATAGTCGCTACATATATGGCAGAAACTGTATTTTTGTTGATTTGTTTCATTCGATTTTCTCAAAGGGAACCTTAGGGAAGTAGTATCAAAATATGGAGTTCATATGAGGGATTTTCTCAAACATTGATTTTTAGATGTACTAGTGTCCTTGGATCAGAAAGTACAGTAAAAACGTAAATTTTATTATTTGACACGGGTAAAGTCTATCAGAGATTTTTTTTTACTAGGAAATAATACTGTAAGTTCATAAAAGCAGTATTTTAATGCTATTTGAGACCAGGTTAATTATATGAAAATGTAAAATAGAATTGAGGTCTTTGTCTTAAAACTAATGTGTAAAGATACACATTTCTCTTAATACTTTTGTACATGATTAACTGATTAACACATTTCATACAAATTTATTTCACTAGCATTTGCTGTTTACAAGCTGAATGAATCAATCATTCAGTTTAAGATGTCAATTTTAAATTTTTTATATCAAATTTTAATCATGTCGGTTTTTATTTTGTGATATCAAGAATATTTTGTATAAAAATTATAATAAGTATCCAAGTTTAAATTTATTACATACTAATAACAATTTCAATAACAAGACAGAAAGTTTTAATATAGTTATCTTGTGGTTAAGAAATACTTTTTTTCCAACTTTGGTTTGTTGGAGTTTCATAATGCCATTAGTGATGGATTTAATAATTAACAGTTTAAGTATGTGGCAATATCTAGGATTCTTGGAAATTCATTTTGATCACTTGTGTCCATGCCCCTTCAATGGATTATTATTATTATTATTATTATTATTATTATTATTATTATTATTATTATTATTATAGCTGTCATGTAAGTTTATAAAATGTTTGGTAATTATAACTCAGATTTGTACATTTTAGCACAATGAGTTAGCAAAACCAAAAATCCTTGTATTTCTTCATAGCTGTAATAATCCATGTTCCTTAATGGAATATTATTATTATTATTTTTATTATTATTATTATTATTATTATTATTATTATTATTATTATTATTATTATTTTTATTATTATTATTATTATTATTATTATTATTATTATTATTATTATTATTATTATAGCTGTCATGTAAGTTTATAAAATGTTTGGTAATTATAACTCAGATTTGTACATTTTAGCACAATGAGTTAGCAAAACCAAAAATTCTTATCTTTCTTCATAGCTGTAATAATTCAGATAATTTCTCAAGATTGTCAGTCCCTTGCATGGACTCTTGTTTCACTGAATTATAATTGTTCTATTGCCCCCATGAGATTACTCTTCAGCTTAAACAACCATTGTACACATATTAGAGTCTTTTGATACATACATAAATATGGGTATAGTGTTTAGCCAAGATTTAGATGTCTAGTGGACAGTGTCATACCTTTGCCTTAATTACAATGATTAAGAATAGATACCTTTCCATAATAGGTTAGGACTCCTTTGCTTTCATACTGATCACAAGGCTGTCGTCAGAGGAATGACTTCTGGTCTGGAGGCATGTGATCAACTATATGTTGACCATGCAGCAAAATCCTTTTAACAGTGGAGGAAGTTATCCTTTTGGATTTAACTTTTTTTCTGTACATGTTGTGATTTGCTACAATCTGATTTAAATCAGATCCGTTGTACATAAGATCTGACAGCAGTGGCATTGGGGTAATGTTCTGGTGTCCTTTTGAGTTAGCCAATGTAAATGCAGCTATTAGAAATCTGAAAGTAAATAAAATCATTTGGCACACATTGGTGCTCTTCAGTCATACTGCTCAGTCTCCCAAATGCAAAGATATAGGACTTCATCTGATTGGCTGATAAAATTATCAGTTATGGTAATAATATGAATCACGAAAACATGACCTGTAAGCAATCACTGTCAGATTTTCACATAGGACAGTTTGGAGATCTGATTTTAAATAGGTTATGGTCTGCTGTGCACTATTACCAGTAATTAATCAGTTTTCCCATCTTCTCCATAATTTAGGACTGGAGATGAGAACGAAAGTGTGGATGGGGGAAGATAATGAAAAGCACAAGTGCTAATTAGATGTATTTGATAAATGAATAATTGCATATGAAGAAGTTATTCACAGCATGTAAAATTTTTGTTTAAATGAGTTTCTTGAAATTAGGTTTAAATAAAGACAACTTAAGATTGCACTCATAAATGTGTGTACAGTATATAGGGTTTAAGAGCATATCAACACAATAAGGGTAATATCCCATGAAGTGCTAATTAGAAGTTGAGGTCTGAAAATGCAAACATAATTATTGCAAAAAACTGAGATAATAAAAACCATGCAGTTGTATTTAAACATGTAGTCTTACAAGATGAAAGATAGTAAGGATTTTCAAATTGTTTTTTAAAAAGTGTATAGGAGAGTATAAAGGTGAAAAATATTAAATCTTGTATATCTGCTTGTACATCAAGTCATCAAACTGTAAAGTGCACAGATCCAGATCTGGTGCTGCATAATGCACTGGAATTTAATGCTATAAACTCAATAGAATTTATGTGCAGAGTGCCACCTAACCCTGTGTAGTATGTTCCCTCTGCCTTGACTAGTTATAAAAATGACATAGCATGAAAAGTTCCACAACAAATCTAAATACTTTAAAGTTTATTTGAGCAGTGTACTAATTCTGGTATATAAATTTAGTAATTTTCAACAAAAAAAAAGTTTTTTTAACATCATGTATTCATATGCATCTCTATATCAGGAGCAGAAAATAGCAAGGTTAGTAATTAATAATAGTATCCATGTATGAAATTTACTAGAGCAGTGGCTAGGGCCAGCACTATATCCCATGCATGTCATGACAGGTAAACCAATCACGTTTTGTCTAATGTTTAATTTACTGAGAAACACTGACTGGTAAATTCCTAAAAAGTACATGTTTATTAACTATTGGAGCATTATTCAAAACAGAGTAGTACACTTAATATTTGAAAATTTGATGTTAATAACTAATGTTGAGTTGGCTCATTATCATTTGTAAATTAATTTTTTTTACAAAGCTATAATTTAAGGCCCGTTAAGTGATAGCAAACAGACTACTGAATATAGCTTTGAAATCGTCCATTCTAGTAAAACTGCTAATCCAATGAGAGCCAGTTATCTTAGTGATCAGTTATATTTAATTACCCATCCTAAATTTCAGATGAACATCACTTGGATGCTGCTGGACAGGGGTTCGTGGTACAAAATGCAGAGAGTGTATCAGTTTATCCTTAGGACAGGCAGAAACAATTCAGTGCAATTTTTTCTTGGCCATTTTAGAAGGAGTATTTCATTTCATAATCGGCCACAATTGACCTCTTGCTTGCATGAAAATATTGAACAACAATTAAACCAAAGAGGTTTCTTAAAAAATAAGCATTTCCTCAACCAAGTATCAAACATATCATCAAAGACACCAGTTCAAAATCTTTACTCAAATTTGAAGTGGATTGAAAATATTCGTTACTGCCACAGCGTAACAAAGAATTTGGAATCAACTGCAGTCACTGCTGTTGATGAATGTGAAGATTTACAAACATTTGCCAGGAGGATTGTTTCTGAAGCCTCACAAAAAGATGTAATGGCCCAGTCAGTGCCTGTGAGCAGTATAATGAAACAAATAGAGACATTTTGTTTATTAGGTTTCACTAGAGATCAGATTCAGAATGTATTTATAACCAATCCAGAATTGTTAAGGAAGCCTAATTTACATGTTATAGTAAAACATTTGTCTGAGTATGGTTTTACACAGCACCACATTGCAGAAATTATTTCTAAAGTGACGAACAACGAGATTTTAACCATCAACAAGATTACAGAGGTTATGAACACTATGCGAGAGTTTGGCTATAATGAGAAGAGTATTCTTAAGGCTTTATCAAGCCATCCCAACATTTTTAACATGAATTCACAAGCAGTACTGAGTAGAGTGGAAGCCTTAAAGAAATGGTTTAAGACAAGTGATATTATTTCCTTGACAAAGAGGTATCCAAATATTTTATTTGAAGACATGGAAGTGCTACAAGAAAAGTTTGATTATGTTTATCATAGAATGGGAGTTTCCCAGGCACAAATGAAGCATGCAGAGCTCTTTAGCTTCCCCCTTGAACATATCCAGGCCAGACACATTTATTTAGAAAGGGCTGGTTTCTTCATGAAACCAAAACATAGACATGGGGAAAAGAATGCAAATCCTCTACTGCAGGACATTCTCAACAGTCCAGATGCAGTATTTGCAAGGCGTTTTGGTGGTTTAAGTATAGAAGAATATAGAACATTCTACAATTTGTTCCTCCAGGAAAAAGAGCATGGTTTATTTGATGATGAAGAAGTTGAGGAAATAGAGAATGAAACAGAAGACTAATCAGTTTAGCCATTTAATTGAAAATTTTGCATGAAATTAAATTCCAGATGGAGTCAATTAGAGTGACCGCAATAGATGAAAATGAATTTTTCAGTCCTATTGTGTGTTTGTGTGTGGTGAAAGATAGTAAGAACCTCAAGATTAATTGTTTTGTGTGAGTCTAACAACATTGCACATTGCTAATTAACCGTGGGAAATTTTTTTTCAGTACAGTTCTGGTATTAGTTATACCCCTGGAAGTGATAGAAACATCAGCATTTTTAAGAACAAATCAGGCATTGGTGGTTAAGTTTATCAATCTTATGTATTCATAATAAATACTTTTCTGGTACTGGAGAGGGAAGTTACTAAAGTACTTAATTATTACTGGCCACCATGAATAGCCTATCGTGTGCTGAAAAATGGCGTTAAACTCAACAACAACAACTAAAGTACTTTGTCTGCCTCTTATTTCACAAAGTCATCTGGGAAATTCTAAACACATCCAGGGCTGCAAGAAAACCTATCAAGCAACCCAGGACATTAAAAGTCTTCTGGTATAATTATGAAATTAAGGCAAATCTGTCTGAAACAAAACCAATGGTTTTCAGAAGAGGAGGACAGATAAAGAAAGATGAAATTTTGCATCATAATTAGGACATTGTTGAATTTTTTGTTTGTTAAGTTGTTAAGTATTTACAGACTATAATTTTCCTCTGCATTGAAATAGCACAAAACCTATCATATGTTAGCTAGTGAAAGAAACAAGACCAGAGCTTTTTAAGTATTTTGCTGTAAAATCTCAGTGTACAGATGACAAAATATTGCTCTTCATTGTCTTGCTTTAACAAGTTATATGGAGTATGGGAATGTGGCTTTGTTATTTGTATTCAAAATGTTAAACATTTTAACTATATCCTTTGAGTGAACAAAAATACTTTAAATACATGTGTATAGGGTGAGTTGGGTCATTATCCATCCATGGTCAGTTCATTGAATGATGAAAGGTATCAAGTTTTAATTAAAAGTCATAAAAATGGATGGATGTAGAAACCCATTTGTATGTTATAAAATTTGAATGTTTTTGATAATATTGGAATAATAGCAGGGTCTTTTTATACAAAGGATCTTTTTTATTCAAGGATTGGTGAGGTCTTGTTACATCAAAAAAGGGAGATGGTGGATCATTGTATTAGATGTGTAAGCATTGTGAGTTATAGTAGTCAATTTTGCATTATCAGAGGTGCCAACAGTTTAATGTTTGCATTATTGTTTCTGAAAATCAGAAATGGTGGTTATATTGACAAAATTGTAGACATGTGCAACACTTGTTTCTACACATTGCAAAAGAAACATTGGAGTGCATAGTTTTCCAAAATCTTTATCAGGTTGTGAATATCAAAAAAAAAAGCTAAAACTGATTTGAATTCAGAAACCTATTTGATATTGTACATGCTTTTTACATTTAGAGTTTCTTTCCTTCTTCATAGAGATAGGAGAAATGTGAAAAGGAAGGAGAGATATTGTCGATTTTTGTGTTCTTGATGGTATTAATATTACAGTTTGAGATATAATAAAAATGCTGCTCTGAACAGTTTGGAGATCTGGCTTCAAAGACTTTGAGTTTCTGGTCTCCAAATCTTTGTGTTAGAATGCAAGACCTCATAAAACTGCAGCTAATATTGGTTTGGAGAGTTCTGACTTTAGGACTTCATTTTTCTGGTCCCCAACTCATGTGTCACAATTTCAGATATCATAAAGCAGCTACTCAAAACAGTTTGGATAATTCTGAAAAGTTTCTGGTCCTTGACTCAGGTGTAACAGTTCAAGGCATCATATAGCTACTGCTCAGGAAAGAGTCATGGCTTGTAGAATGTTTAGTTTATGCCCCACGACTCCGGTTTTACAATACAAAACATTATAAACCAGCTGCTCAGTATGGTTTGGAGAGTACTGGCTTCAATGACATTATGTTTCTGGTCCTAACTCTCTGTTTTCTTCCCATCCTGTAGCATGTTGACTTCATTTTTATTGTGATTTATATCCATACAGGATTTTTTATTTTAAACTATGTATCAATTTTTTTTTACTTGCCAGAGATAACATTTTGACATTTGTTTTAGTTGCCTCTTGTGTGAGAGAATACTATTTTGTATATTGGTGGATCATGTCTTGATGGATCCTCAAAATCCATAACAATTAGTAAAATTGAATTAGAGTATTTGTTTTGTACAGTGTTTCATGTATGTGTTGGCCATGCAGATCCAAGGTTTTTGACAATAAAAAGTACAACATACAATTATCTTTTATTCTTCTTTCAACATTTTAAGCAATTCAAAAAATTCTGGCCCTTGCACCCAGTTGAATACAAAAGTATTTAACTCTTGACTAGAGATTACACAATCATCATTTTCAAAGACATTAAATAAAAATTTATTCTAAGGCTCGAAATAAAGTATAATAGGAAGTTGATCAGTCCATAGGTAATCTCCCTTGTTATCCTAACTATACAATCTACAAATGCAGTATACAGCAGTACTATTATAAAAGTAGTTTTGGAATTTTGTTGATGTTATTATAGGGTTTAACACCATTTTTCAGCACAAGATAGGCAATACATGGTGGCCAGTATATTAATGGTGGAGGAAAAACCCGGGAAGACCCATGAGAAGCTACTGTCAGGCTTTCTCACTTACCCACGTTATCAGAGTCTGGACTCGAACTCATGCAGGCAGAGGTGTGATGGCAGTGATCTGTAACAGTCAGCGCTTTAGAACACTCGGCCATTCAGGGCCCTTTGTATTTTTGTTGCTATCTAGATCATAATCTTACTCAGCTACCAACTGTCCTAAACATCATACACACCCACACATGCAAATCAATCGAGCATGTTACTAAGAGTCACCCATGCCAGAGGATAGCAACATTGTTATTATTATTATACTGCTATATACATCTCTGAGATTTTAACATAAACTCCAGCGATGTGACCAGTACATCTATGTCAATTGCAGCTCAAGGTGGCCAAGTGGTCTAATGTGCTCACTTTTACTAATCACTGCAATTTCAACACGATCCACACGAGTCTGAGTCTTGGGTTTGGCCAATGTGGGTATGTGAAAAGGCTAGCCAGTAGCCTCCCTTGGGTTGATTGTTTTTACCAGGATTTTCTTGTGTTCTTCACCAGTTATACTGACCTACATGTATATCCAGTCTTGCACTGATATATGGCATTAACCCAGAACAATAATGAGGTTCAAAAGATGTATATGTGTGTGTAGTTTGGATTTTTAACATAGCTTTAACGATTTGTCAATTATATCACTATGATGTCTGCAGTGGGGCAGTTTATAGTGAGGTCTAGCACTTTGGCATCCTGTTGCAGACATGTAGCATCAGGTCCCAGAGTCACATTATCCTGACACCAAGCTGCCAGTCCTAACACTAACTTCTTAATGCTGAGCACTTAGTGAGGCAGCTGGTAGTACTATTTTTATGAGTCTTTGGCATGATTTGACCTAGATTTAAACCTGTGACCTCCCGCCATCCAAGGCGATATATAGGAGATATCTTTTTAAATACATATTCTGATAAATTATTTGATCTGGAAATTATGTTGGAAGCACAATGATGTAGTCTTGGTCCAGCTCATGAGAAAACACATGAAATGTCATTGTTTGATACTGTGCAATAAAACTTAAATTTGCTGACATCAGTGAATGAACCTAGTGACAAACAGTGAACACATCACCAGTGATAGTGAATGTAGTAATGATTAAATCAATTAGAAATATGCTTTTAGTGTTAATATAATAATGACATTCACCCTGTCTTCTGTTATAAGGAATATAATGAGAAGCTATTTCCCAAAAACAATAAGTAAACACTATAGAGGAAATTTTACAAGCACTCAACCATGTCTGACATTTTGAGGGTTTTGCTGTATTTCCTGCTGAAACTTTGTTGAATTTTCCATTCTGACATTTTGGGGAGTTGATTTCCATAACTTTGAACCTGAATAAGATAATGCAGCATTGTCAGAAATCTAGAAGATGTTTACATGCTTTTCCCTTTAAAATTACTGTCAACATACATGCCAAAAATCATATTCTCAGTAGGTTTACCTTCAGTTTTCAGGTTAATTATTTGTTATCCATCTATTCCAGCTCTTTAGATGGACCAATAAGGATTCATTGCAGTTTTAAAATGTTGGGTAGGAATGGATAAATAGGAGGATTCAGGATTTGTCCATTTGTTATACTAATGATTCATCTTAAAAAGTCGTTTAGAAAGATACAATGCCTTCAATTGTTTCACATGGTGCCTTTTTCATAATCGTCAATTCATGGCATCAGACTTAAATATTAAACAAGAAATTCCAAAGAATTGTCTTGCCTGCTACAGATATATGCACGTTTTAACTTTTAAATGACCTTGATATTATCTGCACATCTGAAGGAGAGTTGAAATGAATATCACAGGAAAGTGCTTATAGAATTCTAAAGTCAACATTATTTCAGAAAACATCAAAAATTTCAAAAAATGGGATGTGTGGATATGATTCATATAGTCTACCTTGGCTTTCTCTGAGGTTTACGGTGGTGGTTGGGCCGTAAGAGTGCATGAATATGAAAGGTCATAGCTTCATGACAATGCAGACCATGTCAGCTATCCCTTTTGAGGTTTAGGACTTATTTCCATACAGAAAAACTTAAACCAAAATCAGATCCAAAGTTAACGCCACTGCTGGTGGAATGAGTGATAACTAGGTCTTAACTATGCTCAAGCATGAAAGTAAACAATGCAATGTAACGGGATATATGCTAGTTAAACTTGAGAAATGGTAAACAATTTGCTCACAAAAATATCCCCATCATGCCCCAACTCTGGTGAAGGTAGTGCAGACTACTAGCACAATGACTGGTCAGTGTGTGCAATTGGATTGGATTTTTAATGCAGCTTTAGTGTGTGTAATTGGATTGGATTGGATTTTAACAATTTTTTAGTTATATCGCTATGATGTCTGCAGTGTAACAGTTTGTAGTTATGTCTAGCAATGGGATATCATGCCGCAAACATGTAGCATCATGTCCCACCCAGTCACATTATCCTGAAACCAAGCCGACTAGTCCTAACACTAATCTCTTAATGCTGAGCATCTAGTAAGGCAGCCGTTAGTACCATTTTTATGTCTTTGGTATGATTCGGCTGGGGTTCAAACCTGTGACCTCCTGCATCTGAGATGGAAACTCGAACCTTTAGACCACTATGCACATCTTGTTCTAATGACCGTATCAAGTTTTATATCAATCCATTTAAAAACTGCAAGAGTAATTGCATTCATTAAATATGTTCATATTGCAGGGAATAGCTCTTTAAAATTCTATGGAGCACAAAGATTTGTCACTATGTTCATCTCTAAATGATGTCCATAATATGCAACAGGTTTCATAGCAATCCATAAAAACTACAAGACAAGCTGCAGTGCAAAATGGGCAATAAGTCTTAACGGCTTGTTGATATGAGCACATTCTGGAGATTACCAAGTTGTATGCCACTCCATCAGAAACTGCAAGAACCATTTTGCACCAATTAATTTGTGCCATACACTGTATTAACCTTTTACAGCTATTTTGAGCAAGTTTTCGTAGCACCACCTTCGGGGAAAACCTGTTAGATACTAAATTCATTGGTGAGAATGACCATTACGTCAGATCACGTGGTCACTGTTGATGCTCTGGTTGCAATCTGCGATTTAAAGTAAGTAGGTCGTAACTGGGTTGTATTCTCCCATTCAACAAAATGGCGGTCTCTGATATCGTTCAGGACTTGAACCAGTAAAATCACAACTATGAAAGCTTCAATAACTTGGGGAAAGGCTCTGAGACTGAGGTAGAAAGCCCTTAGTTTTATAAATTATCAAATTACACTGATTTTGTGACGTAGATGCATAGAAAGAACTTTTAAATTTTGAGTATGAAAATTTGCTGCTGCCGTTAATCACAAGACTTCACTGATTTGATACTGAATGAGTTATCTCAAGATTTTAAAGTACATACAAAATTCTTTTGTTAAAAATATACAGTTATAACGACCTTATTTTACTCTTAAATCTTTCCATACATAATATAAGTGTACCAAAAATGTAAAATGGTTCAAATTGCTGTTAAACGTAACATACACTTCACTGCTTAACAGGCCTATGTGTAGCGGACTCCACTGTGTAACTTTGCTACATGCGTATCTAAGGGTTAAAAAGCCATACACTCTGAGGGAAAGGGTTAAGCTACAAGACATATGCAGTGACTCAAAACTTATGAAAGCAAAGTGATTTTTTTTATATATACACCTGAAGGTGGTTATCATAATATTGAAAAGTTTCATGGCAATTCATCAAAAACTAGAGAACATAAAGTTGTGCTAACAAGTCTGTCATACTGCATAAGGCTACAAGACAAGCAGGGCAGTACCTTAACAAATATGGCAGATTTATTGATATATGTATCTTCACGTGATGACCATAATATTAACTAATTTTGATGGTAATCCATCAAAAACTGCAAGACTAGTTGTTTTAATGACACTGTTTCATGCTACTTGAAAGAAAGCTCAATCAGAATATATGGAAGCAAACAAAGTTATCTATAAGTTCATCATCAGGTGATGACCATGATATTTACCAAGATTCATGGCAATGCATCAAAAACAAAGCAGTTGGTCTAATAAAACTATGACAGACAGACATGAGAATTACTTTGTACCCCCATTTCTATGCCAGACATATATACACTAGGAATAATTTATACCCATGCTTCTATGCCAGACAGACATGAGTATTACTTTATACACATGTTTCTATGCCAGACAGACAAACATGAGTATTACATTATACACATGCTTCTATGCCAGACAGGCAGACATGAGTATTACTTTATACACATGCTTCTATGCCAGACAGACATGATAATTACTTTATACCCATGCTTCTATGCCAGACAGACATGAGTATTACTTTATACACATGCTTCTATGCCAGACAGACATGATAATTACTTTATACACATGTTTCTATGCCAGACAGACAGACATGAGTATTACTTTATACACATGCTTCTATGCCAGACAGACATGAAGACTTTCTGTATTAGATAAACAAGAGTATTAACTTATACCCATGCTTCTACATTAGACATGAGGATTACTTTATACCCATGATTCTATGCCACAGATAGACATGAGGATTACTTTATACCCATGCTTCTATGCCATATAGACATGAGGATTACTTTATTCTATGCCAGACAGACAAGGATTACTCTGTACCCATCTCTGACAGACAGACATGAGGATTACTTTATACCCATGATTCTATGCCACAGATAGACATGAGGATTACTTTATCCCCATGTTTCATTGCCAGACAGATAGACATGAGGATTATTTTAAAATTATATTTTTTTAAAGAGGTTGGGGTATAATAAAAAGATAAGTTTAAAACAACTTTCATTAGTCTCTCTCTCTCTCTCTCTCTCTCTCTCTCTCTCTCTCTCTCTCTCTCTCTCTCTCTGTTATGCTTCTGCAATTGATACAAAAACATTTTGTCAAATTTTTGTTTTAATCTGGAATACATATGTGCACGAAACATTACATTCTGTAAGTTAAAATCGTATTGCCATTTTCATAAATATTTGATAGAAAGATAAAAAAATGTATACAATTTTCAAATACAATAATAACTTTGAGAAATGTAAATTAAACACTAAGGTCTATTTTACACACATTTCATAAAGTTGAACTGTATCCACAAATCACAATAATGTCGGTCTTGTCTACAATATACAGTAATTCTGAAGACAAACTGTATGTATTAACAACTACTAGTTAAACTATCCAAAAATCACAATAATGCAAAGCTTTAGAAAGAAACAAGCATAATATCCAATACACAGTAATACAAAATTGCATTAAAATTCCATGCTGTGGCACATTCAGTTATAACATGCTGGTACAAAACATAATTCTCATCAATACTGTTTATAATTCCCAACAACACTGTTTATAATATAACAAACTGTGAACTCAACAGCACTTACATCCATGAACAAATATTTAAATATGGACTTGAAAGCATCTACACGATTGAACAAAAGTTTAAATATGATCTTCTTTAAAGATCAAAATTTTAATTGCAAATTCTTAAACATTTATAAAAGAAAAACATTAATATGACTATTGGACAAACATGTAATTTGGGATGTCCTATTAAGCATGTGACAATGTAACACTGTTATCATATGAACACATGTAAGAGAAATTTAAAGTACTGCCATGATAAAGCTAACATTTCCAATATATATTTGCCATATCATTCATCTCATCTTAAAGAAAGTGATATATATATATATATATATATATATATATATATATATATATATATATATATATATATATATACATACTGCCATATCATTACATCTCATCTCAAAAAAAGTGATACATATACCATCATATATCCATAAGACATAATACCTTGCTATTTACCAGTGATCTGTGAACTGGATCCATATGTTTATACAAGCAGTCATTTTCAAACAAACTTTGCATATTGCAAAGTCCACAAATAGTTTCTACAAATTCTCAGGCTCTTTTACTTCAGCTCTGTGGGCAGTTTAGGACTTTGTCTGGAATGTCATATTTATTTAACAGCAGGCAAAAGAAAATTCATAGGTCATTATTAAGGCAACATGATGTCAACTTTCTTTCATAAAAGAACATCTTTTAGAACCATGATGTAATTTTTAAGTAATTAATCTCTTTTTAGATGTTTCCAAATTGTACAGCTGAAAATATACCAAAAAATAGCATTTCTAACTCTAACCAACCAATCACCATTGCAGAAATAACAACACCTACCATAGATGATCACTTTTAAGTCAAGTCAAACTGCAAACAGCAAAGATCCTTATCTGATGTAGCATGATGTACCTGCAGATCAGGGTATATGTTGTTTGTTCTATTGATTACTCTTAACAAACTGCTCAGACCAAGCTCTGCTGGTGCATTATGTGACAGCTGATCTTGGTCTCTGCAAGATGGACTCAATTTAAAAGCAAGTCTATATGACATCATTAGCATAGCAATCCAATTACAGTATTCAAGCTGACATTTACTCCATGTGAAGTAGTCATAATCATTAATGCAGACTGAAAAAGTTCTTTAAAAATGGTTGATAAATGCTGCTGTTATAAGAACTCAAATTTTGCATATAATATCGAGACAATAGTGTAGGTGACAGACATTATTCCTAAAATTTCCTACAAGTACCATGATATCTCACATTTTTACCATTGATAGCATTGGTCCATGGCTGTCAGCACATTTGGGTTTGGGTGATATCTCAACATTAGTACTATTCAATGGTCCATGGCTAGCAGCATATGTTAAGAGTATGAGTGACACAGCAAATACTTAAAAATTCCTCAATCAAATAAAAAAAATATGGTTAACAATCAACAAGTACAATTAAAAAAGGTATTAAGGGAATAGATTACTCCTCAATCTTGATCATCGTTGCTGTAACTACCAACCAATTGTGATCGGAGACAACAGACTCATCTTTCCTCCATCAATGTATATGGTCTGAAAATAAACAAGGGAACAATTACATCCAAATACAGATAAAGATAAGTAGTCAAAACAAAATTCAAAGGAATCTGGCCCTACATGTGTCACATGACTGTTTACTTGGATGCATAAGTCTATACATGCATTTAAGGACACACTGCGAATATGCAAAGGTCTATATCTAGTGAACCACTGTCTGCAAACATGCAAAAGTCAATACACAGATCTAATGAACCACTGGCTGCAAACATGCAAGGTTGATACACATATTTAATGAACCACTGTCTTCAAACATGCAAAAGTCTATACACAGATCTAATGAACCACTATCTGCAAACATGCAAAATTTAGTCTTTTGTCAATAGGAAACTAACACTGAGTACATAATGATGCAATAATAAAATAATGAATTCTTTCCAGCTAAATTACAAAACTGCTTTTCACAAAACAACAGTAGTTACTATATAAAATAACTACAACAGATTCCATTTTGGAAAAAAAACAGCATTTGTTGCACCTGCAACATTATCCTGATGCAATCCCGCTTTTTTGCATAGCATTGCCAAGAAAAACATGCAATTAAACAGTCTGAGCTTATAAGCAGAAATGACTAAAAATGACAAGCCTTTCCAGCAAAACATTAACATATAAGGTAACAGACAATATATGTTGCAGGATATCATGAATGACAATGATAAATTCAAATTAAATGACTTAGGGATAAGAATGATCTACACCAAAAATTACTTTATACTGCTAACAAATTATACAACAGTACTCATAATAATTATTAATAACTAATGCATTCAGTACATATCAGATGGGCAGCTGAATGAGATGCACAAAACTTAATGAGATTTCAAAACTTTAGAATACCAAAATCTTAAATTTCAATTCAGATAGAAAGATTAAAAGAAACTATTAACAGATGCTCTACATTCATTCCAACCAAATCAATGAAAGTGTGTGATCTTGCTTGATGATATTAACACACATTGCTGTTTATCATAAAGTCCTATAATGCTTGAAAACTCTGTTCAATTAAGCCTCTCTATTACACTTTACCACATGTACATACAGATGATAATTACACTTTACCACATGTACATACAGATGATAATTACTGTATGTTCTAATGGACTGACACTGAAGGAACATTGCTTTGTTGGCACATGTATATACACAGATGATAATTACTGTATGTCCTAATAGACATTAAAGGAAGTTGGCACAAGTACATACTTATGATAATTTCAGTCTGTCCCAATGGACTGACACTGAAGGAACATTTAAATTTAGGAAAAGAAACAGGTTGCTAAGAAAGCTACACAACTTTCAGTTGAGCCACTCCAGATACAATATTGACAGCTTATCCTAACAAATTTTCATACCAAGTTAGATAATAATTGGCTCTGCCACATTGGAAAAAAGTAAGAAAGAAAGTTTCTATTTTGGTTTTTATGGAAGCCATACCAATGATAGTCATGGCATCCTGAACACAGTTTGGTAGAGTATGTCCCGAGGAACATTCATACCAAGTTTGAAGGAATTGGACAAACAGTTTTTGAGAAGGGGTTTAAAAATGCACTGTGAATAGACACAGTGAAGCATGATAGATGCAAGACAAAACCATGCTTTCACTTGGCCTTAACAGCCTCTCAAAGGAACTGATACTCTATTGGCCAAAATTAATTTCCAGGAATCCAAAATAAAACAGTTTCTTATATACAACTGCTGAGCGCTGAAACCATCAGTGATATTCTAACTATAACACAATTTTCACTGTATGTATGTAATTGGCCACTGTAAGTAAACCAGTGTAAACCCTATGTTGATATGACTTTCTGTTCAAGAGGAGCAGTGATAATAATTTTAAGATAGTTGCCATGGTGACCAAATTGGATGTCAGATTGGCACCATTTTTATTCATGGCCCAATAGATGGCACAAACCTTTTAGTGAAAACCTCATGTTTAGATGAACAGCCATTCAGGAGAAGAGTATTAGATATCAAAGCAGTATTATTATCACCAAATATTACCAGCAACTAGACTTCATCAGCAGTTTATGGGTGAAAATCACCTTTTTGATAAGACCACCCATCCAGAAGAAGCAGCGATAGCAATACTTTCAAAATGGCAGTCATATTAGAGGTCAGAAGGGCACCATTTTCATTTAGGGCCAACCAGACCGCTCAAGTACACTTGGTGAAAACCCCTGGCCAATATGTGTCCATTCATTAGGAGTAGCTATCAGACGATCTCAAATTGGCTGTCAAGGCAGCACTCAAAAGGACGATGTTAATGATATAGCAACAGTCCTGGAAAATGCATCATGACCATGGTTGCTGGAAAAGATTTCCTGGATAGAGTGTAAGCCAAGACAATGAGTTTGCTGGGAATGTGCCTGTTTTGTATGCTGATATGGAGATTGTTGCACCAACGTGGAAACTGCCCAATCAGAACACACAGGCCTGGGTGATTTGGTGACCCCCACCCCACCCCATTTTAGTAGGTAGGTCACCACATAGCTGTCAAACATAATGAAGACTGTTGTGCCTAAGAATCAATCCTTCCAGAAGTGAAAGGTGTTAATAATAGCCTTCATTTCTAAAACTTGGTGTATAGAGACTGCAACCCTGGCTCCCATATGACCGTAGTGAAGATGGACATCCTAACTATATGTACTGGCACTGGCACATACTGTTATTTCTACTTGGGGCTTCTCCAATGGGATCCATGAGTTGCACCAATGATCATATCTCGGGTTTAATCATGACTGTTTGATCAAGGAGACTTGAAAAACTGTGCTAGCAACATCATTTGTAAGGGGTGCATAAAAAGACAGCCAAGCTGTGCTAGCAGCATCATTTGTAAGGGGTGCATAAAAAGACAGCCAAGCTGTGCTAGCAGCATCATTTGTAAGGGGTGCATAAAAAGACAGCCAAGCTGTGCTAGCAGCATCATTTGTAAGGGGTGCATAAAAAGACAGAAAAGCTGTGCTAGTAACATCATTTGTAAGGGGTGCATAAAAAGACAGCCAAGCTGTGCTAGTAACATCATTTTTAAGGGGTGCATAAAAAGACAGCCAAGCTGGATCAAGACTGCTGCTGTACTGAATAAACCAAGCTGTTGCAGGAACTCTCTTGCTGAAATTCATGTCTTGTTGGAAACAGATTGAGGTCAAACTTTTCTAGAAAGCCTAGATGACCTGAAAAAGAGAGATTAATTTTGACTTGGAGAAGGTAGAACTTACCATATGTTTCTGGGGGATATTGTCCAGATACGATGCCATCATTGTAGATGAAGTCAATCAGAACAGGGTGGCAATGCAATCCATAACCTTTGTAAAAGGGCTGAACTAATAAGCTGTGTTGAGGTAATGGAGAAATTCTTTGACACAGAGTGGATGGATAGGGCTGTAAAAATATGTGTCAATCAGACTGAGACTTAAGCATATTGATCTCATCAGATGCAGAGATGGAATGATCTTGAATTTTGGTGGTGAAATGAATTGGTTGAGGCAAATCAGATTGATGATCTGTCACAGCTTGCCATTTGCCGCCTGAATAAGAAACAGATTTGAATAAAACTTGACAATTGTGGTCTTTGCACAATCTCCAATGCCTGTTTTTGAATGAGTGATAGCATTTCCTGTTGTTGAAAGGCAACCTTCCCTGATCTTATCCCTTATCCTGAGTTGGCTTATCATCTCTTAACACTGGCAGGGGCTGATTGTTTCAAAATGTCTATATTGATCAGCAAGTTGGAGGGGCATGTTTCTAAGCTGCCTGTTTCCAAACTTCTTAAATTCTTCCTCCAAAAAGCAACAATGACCCAGTCGGGGTTGTCCGTAAAGCCAGGGTATGATGAGGCTAGAGTGATGTGGACCACAGACACTGTTGTTATCAGGTCTAAGTTGACTGAAGCAGTCAATGCATTGGCCTTTAAATCTAGCACTGAGAATGCAGGGACTATGTTTCAGACTAGCTTTGACATGGCATGGAACACATTTTTGTCCACTCTGTAAAGCAGTGGAATAGACATGTGAACAGCTGCTATTTTTCATACCAGGAGATCAGTACTGAAAGCGATGTAGTGAGTGTTGTGCAAGTGAACTGAGAATGTCGGAAAGAATGCCTTAAAATTCCAGGGTCAGCAATTCTACCTGACAAGCTGTCATTAATTTCCTTAATTTTATCTGATTGAGGAAGGAACCAAAAAGGATTGTATGTTTTTCTCATGGTCAAAATATATTGATGATCTAGAGTATCGAGTAACGGTGGGAGGTGAAGGGCATTCTGAAGTTGTCAACACCCTATAAATTTCCTTGAAGTTACCATATATACTCATTTATAAGATGAATAATTTATGAAAAAATAAAGGTCTGGAAGAAGAGAGGTCAGCATATCCAGGGCCCAATGTCTAAACAGTTGTTCTGTCTAAACTTGACAGTTTTTAAGTGTTTTTGTTGAATAATGTAAAGGCTGTAAATCTTGAGACATGAAAAACAAATTTTTTTCTGGGTCCTAAGACATATGCATGTAAAAACATGCATGTAAAAACAAAATATTTTCAGTGACCCATACACTTATTAAACTGTTATCAAGCACTATGACTGATATTATTATTTTGCATGTGCTTATTTTCCGAAATTAAATAAGGTAAATACAGACTTCATAATTTCGTGGGCCAGGTGAGTTTACCCAGGAGACCAAGCTAAACAATGTACAATACTTACACAGAGTGCAAAGTGTGCATAGTTTCACTTAAATCCTTATATATTCACAAACATATTAGAATCAGATTTTGCTTTATTCATTGTTTTGACTAAATTGCATTCTTCCAGATAACATTTCAGCTTGTCTTTAATAGTTGTTTTATTTATGCTGAAATCACACATTCATGAGTTACTCATTTTCAATGAAATAAGCAATCATACAAACTGAGGTAATATTTATGAAATGGAACACGTGTTTAATTAAGCATGGCACATAACCAGTATAACTTAACACATTCACAGAGACTTGTAATAATAAAAGCTAAAATCTTCATTATAGATCAACTAAGATCATCATCTATCTATGTTGGTTTTGTGTTTTGGCTGAACAACATCACAACTTTTTCACACAATTTAAAATTTTATATTTTGGCATCTCCTTTCTTGATAATTGGTGGATTTGTCATTCGTTTTCCGACAGCAAAACAGGCCATTTAATAATTAGAATCCTAAAATTGGCTTGTGTTAAGAGGGAATTCTGACCAGCAACTATACCAGTACATTGATGTGTAATTGCCTTTCATTCCATATTAGCATGATTACCATAGTTTTGTAAAATAGGCTGTTAAGCATACCTGACAACTGAATAAAAAAATCAGGAGGTTATTTGTGGCATTTTTAGACATTGTTTTCACCAAATATTTATTGATCTTCCAGGTCTAATATGGTAGAAATTTGCAAAGGATTCGCAGTTTCTCCCTGTGACTCTCCTTATTTCCCCCAGGACATGCCCTATTTTCACATTCTGGTCACTTGAGGTCAAACTACACAATAACTAATGGTTAGTCATAAAATAAACATGCCTGAAAGCCAGCACAACTAATTAAAAGTTAATCCTTTTATCCATGCAACTATTTTGTGAAAACATCTGACCCTCCATCCTGATACAAAGAATCCATGTTCTGTAGGACTGTGTGTTATGCAAGCACCAACGAATGATAGGCAAATAAAAGACTACCAATTACCTTGAACTAAAGGTACCTAAATAGGCAGCATCATGGTACCCTACATGTAGCAACTGTTTTTCCCTTCATTATATATCTGACCTTATACCCTTATTGTCAACTCAAAAGGCATGTAGTATTGTTTACTATAAAGCATGTCTTCTGAATTAGTTTTTTGATGACACATATTCTGTGTAGTATGTATTTTCATTACTTCTTTTAATTTAACAATGGCAATTAACATTCGTATATACAGTATAAAACTGCTCACACTTGTAAGTTTCTTTTGTGGGAATGGAGCTACAGCATTCACGGTGATGATTCTTGGGACTCAAATTAATTGCTGACAATTTTATTGTTGTAATTTATATTTTGTTTTGGTTTATTTTCTCATTTTTATATTGTTGTAGATGAAAAAAATCATAAATTTATGTGAATGTTTAAACTTAACATCTTATTTACTGAAGAAGTGATTTCTTTTTAGTAAATTATTTTGTAGCAACAATATTCACAGGTGATACCACATAACATGGCTTCCATGAATTGCATACAATATATTTATTTATGTAGGAATTTTCTTTTTTTAGGTGAAATGAAAATCGAATGCATTATGTAATAATCCAGATTTCTCTGCAAAAATCGGGAGATATTATGAAATTAAGAGGTAGGCATAGAGTGACCCCAATATTCGTGAGGCATTTTATCTCCCTGTGAGATTTGACAGGTATGGTTTAAGGTCGCTTATATCAAAGCAAACTAGAACTACAAACTACAACTCACCTTTTATGATATTAGCATAATTTTCAAAGGATTATTTCAGAATTTTCATTATTGTATTTTGGAGATATCATTAGTGCAGTGGTGCCCATGATTTGACTCCAAGGAATGTACATCATTCACCGAGTGTTCAAACCTACAATGTACATGCGGTGGCACCATTATGTAAATAATTTCAGTAGCCTAATTGCGAGTATTGAATCAAACTGTATTGTTGCTCATCATGTTGTCATATTGGGATCAAATTAGGCAGAAACAATAAGAAAACAGAAAATTAAATCAATTACTTTTTAAACAAGTTTATACCATTTCTTTTTAATAATCATACATGCCAAGCCCAAGAAAAGCATACATGTACTTTTTGTAAAGATAAGTTTTGCCTTAATAAATGCATTTAGAACTTACCGAATGCATCTTGTGATGTCCAGGAGTTTCGGGTCGGCTTATATGCCGGTCATGCACTTTTTAGTGCTTACACCTGTTCAGTTGGGAGGGGGTATGGCTTATATGCAAATGAGCTTATACATGAGTATATATGGTAATCCATAGAAGCTTTGTCACAATCATTTTGTGTCAAGTCCTGACCTGATTTTGCATGCAGCTCTGGATAAGGGATACCAAGTGGTGTTGATAACTCAATTCCATCCTCTCTGAAAAATGCAGATATGTGGATATGCATTGAAAATATAGGAGTGTTGGAACACCCAGCTGGCTTGCTTGGTGTATGGTTTACCTGAATGCTGTCGGTATAGAACATGGTCCAGCTATCACCGGTTTGGAGATTATTCCAAGGTCCTGGCTGGCTGGATTTCTCACTGAACTGTCATAGTACAGGTTATGTTGAGGAGGGTACAGCTAAATGGATGGATCAGACACCAAGATCCCTGTAAATCCTAGTATGCCAGATCATTTTATAAAAATGTACTCATGCTGGGATGTTTGGACAATCCCCAGTACTGGCCACTCCATGGCTGAACAGACAGATTTCTCACTGGAATCTATGATGGTTATGTTGCTGATGGTATGGCTAAATGGATGGATCTGTCACCAAGATTCTGTAAATGCTAGTTGGCTGGAATGTATTATCAAATATAATGTTCCCCTGCAGGACAGCTGGTGATGGCTGGAAAGCTGGTGACAGCAAGGCTTTATTATGAAATAGATATAAAAAAATCCAGTACAAAACCCATACATGCAGTGTATCCAGTCTTTCTGGCCTGAACGGCATGCTTGAACTTGTGGGGGTTCTTGCACCCACTGGAATACCTAAAATTGGGGGGGTGATCCCCATATGAGTCTAAGTGCAAGCCATTCATAGCTTTAGTTGCATTAACATAATATACTTTAGCACATAAATGCATTCAATACAGCTTAAGCACACTGTTTCTGTGAGAACTTATACAATACCTGTGATCCAAGATCATATCTGTAGTTGGCCTTCTTTTTATTTATCACTACTGACTGGGGGGCACTAGACACACCTAGTACAGTAACCCTATTGAGTGGCATCCCTTCAGGGGATATGTACCCAGACTTGACCACAATGCTCTGCAAGGTGTTCTGTAACAAAAGATCAAGGAATCAGTTGACTGTCCACCAGTCATAATAATAATTAATAATAAATATGCCTTTAATCTTGAATATTTGCCACTACAAACCAAAGTATGTGCACACTGCCCTTTGTTGAAGGGGAAAAACTTCTTTCAAATTCTTTCATAAATTTACATCACATGAACTTAAATAAATGTGTAACTTATAGGGTTTAATAATACATCAGCACAATCTTGGCTATAAAGTGACATTTGAAAACTGAATGCTAAAATTATAAGGAAAAAACCTGAGGAAGATAAGCCTTTCCAAATAAATGTAAATATGAAGTCTTTCCAAGAAAAAGGAAAAAAATCTTTAAAAAGTTGTAAAAATATATCAATTGAATCTTGGTAACATCTTCAGTAAGAAAAGTGCTTAATAATAAAGTAAATATTTTCTCAATAAAAGATGAAGGTAAAACATGGCAAAGTTTTCTAAGAAGTATAATGAAATAAAGCAAAAAGGTAAAAAGTGGACAGGATCAAAATGTTTATAAACAAACATTCTCTTAGAAAGTCAAAGAATTTTGCAGCAATCAAATTGACATAAAAGTTTTGCATCGCAGTTTAGAAAGATGAAATACTTGACAAGAATGTGCTCAACTCTCAGAGAACACAGGTACAGTATATATTCTGTTGAATGTATACCCATCAATAGCTATGTATGTCATATTCATGACTCACACAATGCAACTTCTTCTTTGCTATTGGTTGCCAGGACCCTCAATTCTTACAAGGGTTGTGGTGCTACAAATTACTAGAGGAAACAAATTAGAAACAACAAACTCTGTGCACTTGAACCATACAATACTACAATTGTTTTCCAATTTTAAACAGAAAGACTTAAGAAGTCTGTCAATAATGTTGCATTTTTAAATGTTCATTATACAGGCAAATATTCATTATAGAAATAGATTGACAGGCAAATATTCATTATAGAAATAGATTGATAGGGTCAGTTTACAGTAGCTGGAAGGCAGCACAAAAAAAAACACTGGAGAACTGGTAGTAAAGATACATTCTTACCTTTTGAACAGAGAAACTGACATGGTTGTACATTCCACTTTCATATGCATCTGAAAATAGAAAACAAATTGAGGCAAGTTTTATGAAAAGGTAAACACGTTCAATTGTGCAAGGTACAACCAACTTAACTGTTACATGTTCATGAAAGAATGGTAAAAATAAATGCTAAAATTCAAAATATAGATCAACTATGATCATCATCAATCTATTTTACTATTGTATTTTGGCTGAACAAAATCATAATTTTCCACACAATGGAAAGCTGGATGTTTTGGAATCTCCTTTGTTTCTAATTGGAAGATTTTGTCTCTAGCTTTCCAACTGCAATACATGCCAGTTAATTATTAAGTCCCTGAAATTTGCTTAGGTTAAGAGGGAATTTTGACTGGCAACTATACCATTACTTTAATGTGTAATTGAATATTTCACTCCGTAATATTAGCATGATTACCATGCAAAATGACATGTAAGGTCACTTAGATAAACACAATAAACAACTCAGTTTTATAGTATTTGCATAATTTTTGAAGCTTTATTTATGAAACCTCATTGTTGTATTTTGGATTTATCATTAAACTTTAGAGCAGTGGTGACCATGATTCGAATCCAAGGGATGTACTTCATTCAGCAGAATGTACTTTATTCAGCTTGTGTTCAAATCTACAATGTACATGCAGGAAGGCCATTATGTAAATCTGCTCCCTATCCTAATTGCGAAATCAAACCCGATTGTTCTTCATTGTGGTCATACTGGGATAATATTTTAATGAGTTAGGTATTTACAATTTCAAGGCAAAATAAAAATGTAATTACTGGTGCACGGATATAAAAAGTCTAATGTAACAATCCATAAACAAACATAAATCAAGTCAAAAGGGAGAGGTAGTGTTACAGCAATCTGCAAATGCTTCAATCTTGTCATTGTCCAATCAAGTTATACACAAATCTGAATTAGGCAAAAACAATTAGGTGATTCCCCACCATGACATTGCTGTGAATAGTAATGATATTGTTATCACTCAACTTTACTTCTGTGCACTGCAATTTTTTTTCCCAGTACAACAGCCCACTAACGTTTGGCCAATAAAAGACAAACAACATGTGGAGTGGTTGTTAGTCCTGTGTTTCCAATGTTAATAAAGCTTAAACTTGATCTAGCCCATTATATAACTCAGTTAATATACCATTCTCCCCTGAGGCCTTCAGTATGAACAAACTAGTGTAAATACATTCAGAGTTGCTTCTGATCTAAGTGCTTCTGAGAGTTCATTCCACAGAATAGCACCAGAGTAAGCAAATGATTTTTTTAAAAGTTTTTGGATATAATGTTTTGCAACAGTCATTTTTAATTATCTCAGTTTAGGTTCTTGGTTACAGTTTTTATGTCTTAAAATGAAGCATACCATTCAAATACTGTGGACACAGTTCATTTCTTACTTTGAACATTATTATGGACTTTTTGTATGCTAACCTGTCTTCTGATTTCAGCCATTTCAATTTTGATAATAGATTACTGGATGGAATATCAAATGGTAAATTTAAGATAATTTTTGCTGCTCATTTTTTAAGTTTGTGGAATTTTTAATTATTGGTATCAATTTCCCCAAACAGTATAGCAATAGTCCAAAAGTGGAAAAATGAATGTGTTGTAAAATAATTTACAATATGTGAGTAGTATATAACATTTTATCACATGTAAAAGGTACATTCTTGAGTTTACTACAGAACAAATGTTTCACTTGCTTACACCAGTCTAGATACTTATCAACATAAATTCCCAAGCATTTTCAAATTCCTTATTGGAGATAACCAGCTCAAGATTTGGATTTCTGTTCACTGATAACCTTTGCTTAGTTCCAATAAACTCTAAATGCTATTCAGTGAGAACCAATATTCAACTTGCTATAAATCTCATCTCAACTACTTGCTCAGAATTACAAAATTAGAATCAAACTTATGCAAAGTAGTATCTTCACCATCTAGATCAACTATTGAATGTTGAATATATGTGGACAAGCCATTTATAGCCATTATGAATAATACAGGCCCTAAACCATTTATAGCCATTATGAATAATACAGGCCCTAAAATAGAGAGATCCATGCAGAACTCTTTTGTTGATGAACTCCAGCTCTAATTTAATGTCATCAATAACAACTTGTTAGCTTCTGTCAGATAGGTATGATATGAACCATGAAAGTGTTAAGTGAGAATATTTTTATTTTTAAAGTTTCTGTGCAGTATATTATGGTAGACTAAATCCATCGTAAAGTCAATGTATACAGTTCCAAAATCCACAAACAAGAAACCCTGGCAGACCTAAAATCTCAGGTAACTGGCACCCCACAGAGAGGATATCAGAATATTTAGATCATTTTATGAGACCACATGTCAAAAAAATTGCCATCATATCTTCAAGACACGACAGATTATCTCATAAAAAGCAAAGCTAGTGAACCATTACTGCCAGATACATTACTTGCTTCCTTAGACGTCACATCTTTGTACACCAACATACTGCACAACGAAGGGTTAAAGGCATGTAGCGAAGCATGGGAAACAAGAACTGTAAATAATCCACCAACACACTTCTTAGTCCAACTCCTGGAGCTTGTCCTAAAACTCAACAACTTTGAATTTAATGAAGAAAACTACCTACAAATCAATGGAACTGCAATGGGTACTAAAATGGCCCCTTCGTATGCTAACATTTTCATGGGAAAACTTGAGGGTCAGCTCTTAGCATCGGTTGAGTGTACACCATACCAGTGGGTACGCTTTATCGATGATATAGAAATGAAGTGGCAGTATGGAAGAGAAAGTCTGGATGACTTCATATCAAAGGCAAACAACTTCCATCTTTCAATAAAATTCACGGCAGAAATTTCCAACTCAAACCATGTTTTCCTGGACACAACAACCAGACTGGTGGAAAACAAATTACACACAGACATCTACTCGAAACCAACCGACAAACACCAGTATCTCCTCCCAACCAGCTGTCATCCAAAACACTGCATTAAGAACATTCCATATAGCCAGGCACTGAGGATACGCAGAATTTGCTCCGATGATGAAAGATTTCTAGAAAGGTCTGAAGAGCTGGCTAAACATTTAATTTACCGAGGCTATGACAAAGACCTGATTACAGAGGCAATCCAAAGGGCCAAACAAACAAACCGTGATGACCTTCTCAGATATGGACAGAAAGAAAAGGTTGATAGGATACCATTTATTCTGACCTATCACCCAGACAATCCCAAAGTAGGTAAAATCATCGCAAACCACTGGTCAACCGTGCAATCATCAGACATACTAAACCTAATACTTCCGAACAAACCTGTAGTAGCTTACCGGAGACCAAAAAAACCTAAAGGACATCCTAGTCAGGGCAAAGCTAACGCCAATTGATAGTCAAAACCAACCTAGTCAATCTGGACCCTGTGGCGATAAAAGATGCAAAACCTGTCAACATATGATAGAGACCAAGACATTCACTAGCACAGTGACTAAAAAAAAACTAAACATACATGGTCCAAACAAAACGTGCAAAACAGAGAATGTGATTTATCTCATCACATGTAAGATCTGTGGCCTTCAGTACGTCGGAGAAACTGAAAAGCTACACAAAAGGATAAACCTTCATAGATCTGATTGGATGACAAAAAAGCTGTACAGAAGCCCAGTCGCAGAACACTTCTCCTCCCCTGGCCGCACTTTCAGGGATATAATACTTATCGCTATTGCTAACAACCACAGCTGGAGTTCTGAAACCAGGAAGGAAAAGGAATCATACTGGATACGCCGCCTTAGAACATTGAAACCAAGCGGTCTAAACCAAGAAGACTAGAAAATGAAAACTATGCACTAGTAGAATTTAACATTTTCTAAATCTTTTTATTATCCTTCAATTTTTACTATAAGAATAACCGGTATAGAATCAAATATCCGGGATATAATCTGCATTACATAAATGTACAAAAAGTAAAAATAGATGTCGCTTTGGCTTGTAGACTTTTAGGGAATTATACACCGTTTTCAGTTTCCGCAACTAATTTATACAAGCTGGTTGTATTTATAGTTTTAACACATGTGGATACAGCCATGTAGAGGTTTACAAACATGTTTTTGTGTTTATTTGTTTGTCGTATATATGTTTTGTATTTGCCTTTGAAAAAGACTCATTAAGAGTCAAAAGCGCTTAGGCTAGTTAGTTATTAGTTTCGTACTGTTCGTCGTCAGTTTATTGCATCTATTTTAATTAATCCCTGACACACATGATCCCTTGGTGGATCCAGTATGCTTGAAAGGGCTGTTATTCGCCATATGATTTGTATTCTTTATATATATATATATATATATATATATATATATATATATATATATATATATATATATATATATATATATATACACACCAACAGTTTCTCTTCTGTCATTTCTTTTAATTTCATATCCCTTTATATGAAGCTCATTATCTTGTACATCAAGGAAGGTTTCACACAGGCCTAAAATTTGGACTTTGTTTTGATTCAGTAAGAGTTTTACCTCATCCATGCAATGTCCTTTCTTTACCAGACATAGTGAAGCAGAAGTGACTATAGATTTTTTTTAAAATTCACTTTTAACATGTCAGAAATACTTACATTTGTATAACAACTAGTGCTTATACAAGAATTAACTCATTTCAATTCAATGTTTTCACAAAGTCTTTCAACTAAACTATTCTAATGTCAGGGGAGGTTTCAGTGGAAAAACATCTCTGTACATCTTCACAAGAAATCTGGTTAGACACTACCAGTTATTTGTCTAATGTTTCAGCAAAATATGCAATAAATGTGGTACTTAATGAATTAATTGGGTTTCTTTCAGGATGATAGTGTGGATATTCACAATTAAAATAGTTGTGTATTTACACTTAGTTTCATTGCATTTTTGCATATTTTTAATAAAACATTAACCTTGTTCTAGTTTATTTTTGCTAGTGGGCTTGTGAAAGCAATATCCCAAAATGAGGTACAACTGGCATTCTCTACATCACCATGCTCCTAAAGGTTAATATTTACTGGAACAGAATTTGCTTGCAGCAGCGTCCATCACAAATATAGCACCTGATGACCTTTGGTGCCAGGCTTCTGATACATAACCTGTTTCACCACAAAAATGATAATCAATGAACAGAAAACAATATATACATGTGTAACCTAGCATGTGTTTTGCTTTATGAAGTCTTAGTGTAAAAGCAAAAGAACACACTGTGACAATTTATCTATAAAAATGCACCAATGCCAGCTGAACTGTGGTGGCAAGCTTCTGTTACACAGCCTGTTTCACCACAAAAATGATAATACTTGACATTGACGGAAGTGATAACTGAAGTTATTCATAAAATTGGCATGTATCCCTCTATCAAGGGGAGATCAATATTAACTGCCACCTAACTGGGCAGAGAAAACGTTTTAACCTGGGTGGGCTGGATTTTTGAAGTAGGAGTTTTCCTAACATAATATGATTGGGTAACATAATCTAGAGAAGAATCAATGAAACTGTGCAATCATCCTAAAATGTAATTATGTAGATTCTATCACCATTCTTTAGTAATGTTACTAGAAATAAAACTTTCATAAAACTGTGTTCAAGTTAAATTTTCAGTTACATTGTCACATGATTATAATCCCTGGATGAGACACTGTTTCAAGACTGTAAGTCCTTAAGGAGATAATCAGCAATAGTCTTGTAGCCCAAATTTCTAGTAAATTTCCTGCTGGACTAGTAAGTTTCATAATTTCAATATTCAAATGGCTAGTAAACCTTGACATGTATCTGACATTGTGCTATGAGAACGACTAATGAAGATTCAGCAGCAGGACCACTACAATTCTACTAGTCCTTCTTGATATGAAAATAATTTTACGTTAAATTCTAGGCTGGTAGTAAGCCTACAGAGACTCTATGGCAAAAAGCAAGAAAGAGGGAGTACAGGAAATACTGCATACCTAACTGGTCTCCATCATCCCAGTATAATTCTCCTGATGCAGTACCATCTGTTGCTAAGGCAACAAACAATCCAAACAATGGATTCTTTCTCCTGTATATAATATAAACAATTTAAATATGTATTATATATGAATTCTGCAAATCTTAAATAAGATAATTTTTAGGTATGACTGCAAAAATGAAAAAATATATCTTCTTCTGATACGTGACAGTGTTTTTAACTTTTCAACCATGATTGTTGAAAATTGAAATGGAGTATACTTGCCTTAAAAAAGAACACCTCAAACTTGTTTCATAGAAATTTTCTTTTGACTATTTGTATATATATTCCATAGCCTCTCTGTCTGTAGTGTCTGTAGAGAATTTGCTACTTGGCATGAGTGGAAGTGGTAAGAGAACAGTCAGCCGAGATTAAATCAGTCTGCAGATTTAAAAAAGGTGATTGAGGATGAAAACTTCAGGTTATCTTTCTCTATATTGTTTGTGTATGTGATTGAAAAGTTAAAAACACTGTCTACTATGAATAATATTATTACTACAGTTAAGCTTTCTGCAAAGTATATCAGGTAACTATGGTTACTCTGGTACATTTCCAGTTTTAAGTAAATTGTACTGTTTCACTTCTAATATGTGTCTGAAGATTTGATTTCCTTATTGAAGTGAACAAGTGTTTAACTATGTACAGGAAATAAAGCAGTACACAATAGGTGCATATATAATTATAAACTATTTTCTACTCTGAAATTTATGAAAAGCTTTAAAAATTATGGATTATACTTTTCATTTGAGATATAAGTTAATATTTACTTACATGGAAACTCTGGCTGAGTCATACCAAAGACTTATAAAAATGGTAGTAGCAGCTGCTTTGCAAGGCGCTCAGCATTAAGAGGTTAGTGTTAGGATTAGTTGGACTTTTGTCAGTATAATTCAACTGGGTGGGACATAATGCTACATGTCTGTGTCATGATGCCCCAGTGATAGACATCACTTTAAACTGCCACACTGCAGACATCATAGTGATATGACTGAAAATTTGTTAAAGCTGTTAAAAATCCATGACTGAAAATTTGTTAAAGCTGTTAAAAATCCAAATCACACACACACACACACACACACACACACACACACACACACACACAGACACACACACACACACACACAGACTTACATGAGCGTTGTTGTGACATTTGGTTCCATCACTGGGAAAATGGAACCTCCTCTGACCTTGAGATTGATTCTTTCAGCTGGAGTGTCAAAGTTGATCCACTGTCCTGATGACTGATTTTGCTCATGTGTGAAGAAGTCATACCATGTGTCTTTGGGTAGATAACCTAATCCGACTGTTTCATCCTGAGGACATGTAATAATAATGATGATGTACATTATTATTATTATTATTATTATTATTATTATTATTATTATTATTATTATTATTATTATGTCATTTTTCCTTTACGGCTGGGCTGTGGATGATATAAAAATTTGTAAAAATGATCCAGAATTACAGAAAGTTTTTTACTGATGTATCCCCCACCCCTAGTGAAAAAATTTACAGGGCAGTTTCACTTGTGAAAAAAATGTAAAAAAAATGTAAAAAAAATATAATAATGATAATAATACAAAATCATCATGATCATCACCATCATCAATAACTACAATAATGATAAACTTGTGAGAAGATATCTTCACCAAACTGATGTTTGTTAAAATAACAATTGGATAGGAATGTCCAACTTTTCAAAATAATGATTTTAATCTAAAAGACATCAGTCTTGAGACAGGGGAATGAACAAAATAACATCAGATTATTATCATATTCTGTTTTTAAGTAAGCATGACTTCTGGTATGTAAGTGCTAAGAAAACAGATGGCATTCATTCTTGAAAAGTTTGGTTATCAAATGCAATTATCATATTTACTAATAATTGAATTTTTAAAATCCATTTGGTTGTCATGTTCTCTAATGATGGTCTGGAAACAACAACAGTGGCATCACCTCAATCACTGAGCCTTTGCATACCTGACAGCATCAATCAAGTACCTATATTGGTGTCCATATTTTGGCAATACAAAATAGAGTGGCATCATCTCAAAAACCAAGTCTTTTGCATAAATAACATTGTCAATCAAGCATGTATATGAGTGTCCATGTTTTGGCACTTCTATATGTATGTCATCATCAATGTAGTACCTATAATTGTGACTATGTATTGGCACTGCTGTATTATCTGTACATGACATCTTCATTAAGTAACTATATCAATGCTAATGTACCTGCACTTGTACTGAAAGCTCAGGATATAATAAGTATTTGTGTCCATGTATTAGCACATGTATTAATTGCATATGACATCATCAATATTTGTGTCCATGCATTTGCACTAGTATTAGCTGCTTGTGACATCATCAATATTTGTGCTCATGTAAATATTTGCACTAATATTAGTTGCTTGTGACATCATTTATATTTGTGCCATGTAATTGCTCTTCCGTATTGTCTATAAATGACATCATCAATCTAGTAATTATATTTGTACCTGTGTATTGGCACTTCTGAATTACATCAAAGTATAGGTAAAATATTAATTGCCCTTTTCTTCATGTGAAAGTTCTACGGCAAAAATTAAAGATATAGCCATCATTTTGGCATCCATGCATATATCTGTTTATCTGTCCATACTTTCTTCCATTTATCCACATAATTTGTTGAGGTCAATGTTAAAGTTTTTTAGATTAAGCTCAAAATTAAAACACTTTACATTCAAGCTAAATAATGACTGGCTTGATATACAAAGAGAATCTTTTGTAACTGATTTATGGTGTAGGAAGAATTAGATTATATGAAAAATTAGACATACAGTTTATATGGAACAAAGTAATGCAACTACACAGACACAGGCACAGATATAGATACTATACTGATAATATCATGTACAGACATCACAGTAATGCGAATATGTGGGGGGACCAATACTGGTATGAAATTGATGATGTCATCCACATTGTATCCATGTATTATGTTAACATGTAACCAGAAGTCATTAGCATTATTATTCTTGAATGCCATAGAAATGTATTAGCTGGACAAATAATATAAAAACATCAAAACAAAATTAATGTAAATACAATAAACTGTTGGGGTTAGAGTCATGTGCAAATGTTTGCAATGGACTGATTTGAGGAGAAATGTAAAAATGGATGACAAGGTCAATCTTATTCAATGACCTACCTGAGATATTGCTGGTGTAATAAGAAGGCATGATCCCCACATAAACTGAATATCCACTGTTAATGTTGCATTATAGTCACTCACTGGATATCTGTTGTAAAGCACATTGTTCATCAATACAATAAATCTCATAATTTTCACAAAGTTAAAACATATTTTTCACAAGACAGTTTTACAAAGAATTATCTAACATTTTTTACAATAAACATACAACTAATGACAAAAAAATTATACCACAAAGTATGCTGTATAACAGAAATTGCAAAACAAATTAATGCTGGAAAAAAATCCCAGGATTATCAGGATTTACATTCATTTTATAGAGATTCTCAAATGTGAAAACAAAAATTTAATATTAAATTTATGAAACATGTAAAATAGTTTCCAGCTTTTGTGAGCACTTGTGAGCAAAAGCTTAAACTATTCAATACTAAATTTTTACCAATTTGAAATTCTGTTATTACAGCTTTTATTTACAGTGGAAAGAAAGATAAACATGTCTTTTGTCATTTTTCATGTCTTATTCTTGCTTATGTAAAAATAGTCCCAGATGTAAGCTGACAGTATTCAACAGATTTATAAAAAAAACATTTAGAATTACAGGTTTAAATAACTAGTAATTAAAAAAGGGATTATACTTTTAAACAATATAAAATATGACACAGGATAACTTTTCAAAATTGGATTAAAGCTGGAAACTCCCATGTGTTCCATAGTTCACTTGAACAGGTCATGTATAAATGAGAAAATGTAGTGCAATATACATGAATTTGTATGTGGCTATTTAGAATATTCAAACCAAAAAGTTTCAACCATTTTCATTCACCGCAACACTGGATTGGATTTGGCAACCCAGTTGTTGGATATTTCTCTGTATTACTGGATGCAGAAACTGTGCTATAGTATAGATCCCACAGGTCATGTATGCACATTTACTCATTTTATATTAAATATAAGTTGTTCTTTTAAAATTTAACAGTAATTTTCTTTAACCAAAGTCTATTCAATCCTGATTATTGCATGCTGTTATCAAGAAACTTCCAGATGAAAATTAATGATCTCTGTGGTCTTCAACAATTGTGGCCATGTACTAAACTTTGGTTAAGAAAAAAGCACATCAAATGGAATCGTCACAATATAGGGTAGTACAAATTTGTATCTCAATATGCATAGCTTTCATTGTGACATCACAGCATACACCTATTACTGAAATATTTGGTTTTGAATGCCTACATGACCAGCATGACTTTTACTATAGATGCAGAAGAGTTGCTGAGAATTGAGAAGATTTGCTTTTGCTGATTTGCATTCATTTGGCTGTAGTTATTAACTCATTTGATGTTTCTGTGACTGAATATTAATGTAACATCATTTGATTTAGAATAATATGTGATTGCTGCAAGACCAGCATCTGTCTGAATTCTTTTTAAAAGCAAGTTGAGTTTTATATACTCCTATTTGTAACAACCCGTTATTTTGACATACATAACATGTTTTTCCCAATAGCCCATTAGGCAATCAGTTGGAAAGATGGCCAAGTTGTTCATTAGAATACTGTGAAAGAATTTCATTGGCTGTTTTGCACCAATCAGATTCACATAAAGTAAAATGTTAACATGTTGATGTATCAAAAATATTAAAATGCACACACTATAGTTAAAGTAGTTATATCTTCATTACCAAACATGTAATAAATACAAGATTTTACATGTCTGTTCATTAAAGATAAAATTTATGAAATGAGTCTAATAAATTCTGATCTTTTGCAAGCCTCATTAAGTACAAGATTAAAATTATTTGATGTATTTCATAAATGAAATCTGAAATGAGAACAAGTGTTAGATTGTGTTTAGCAATATGGTTAGGGGAGCTAACAAGATGGTATACAAGTTGGTCAGAGATTGTTTATATGGCTGCCTAATAGCCACAAGATAAAAAATTGGAATTACTATAATGATTTATGTTAAGATTCATCCAAAATCTAAAGATAATGAATGTAAAAAAGTTGCTTATAAGTTTTACTACTATTAAGATCTTCAGGGATATTTGATATGTCAGTATCATTTGTACAAGAAATAGCTGACATATTAGTATCATTTGTACAGAAATAGTTGATAGATCATTATCATTTGTACAAGGAATAGCTGACAGATCAGTATCATTTTTTGTACAAGGAATAGGTGATAGATCCGTGTCGTTTGTACAAGGAATAGGTGATAAATCAGTGTCATTTGTACAAGGAATAGGTGATAGATCAGTATCTTTTGTACAAGAAATAGCTGATATATCAGTATCATTTATACAAGGAATAATGGATAGATCAGTATAATTTGTACAAGAATAGCTGACATATCAATATCATTTGTAAAATGAATAGCTGATAAATCAGTATCATTTGTACAAGGAATAATTGATAGATCAGTATCATCTGTACAAGGAATAGCTGATAAATCAGTATCATTTGTACAAGGAATAGCTAACAGATATCTCATTTGTACAATGAATAGCTGACAGATCAGTATCATTTGTACAAGAAATAGATGATAGATCAGTATTATTTGTACAAGGAATAGATAAAAGATTAGTATCATTTGTACAAGGAATACCTGATAGATATGTATTATTTGTACAAAGAATAGCTTATAGATCAGTATCATTTGTACATAGAATAGCTGATAGATCAGTATCATTTGTACATGGAATAACTGACAGATCAGTATCATTTGTACAAGGAATAGGTGATAGATCAGTATTATTTGTACAAGGAATAGGTGATAAATCAGTATCTTTTGTACAAGGAATACCTGATAGATATGTATTATTTGTACAATGAATAGCTGATAGATCAGTATCATTTGTACATGGAATAGCTGACAGATCAGTATCATTTGTACAAGGAATAGATGATAGATCAGTATCATTTGTACAAGGAATAGGTGATAGATCAGTATCTTTTGTACAAGGAATACCTGATAGATATGTATTATTTGTACAAAGAATAACTGAGAGATCAGTATCATTTGTATAAGGAATAGATGATAGACAGTATTATTTGTACAAGGAATAACTGATAGACCTGTATTATTTTTTTACAAAGAAATGCTGATTGATCAGTATCATTTGTACAAAGAATAGCTGACAGATCAGTATCATTTGTACATGGAATAGCTGATAGATCAGTATCATTTGTACATGGAATAGCTGACAGATCAGTATCATTTGTACATGGAATAGCTGACAGACCAATATCATTTGTACATGGAATAGCTGACAGACCAGTATCATTTGTACATGGAATAGCTGACAGATCAGTATCATTTGTACAAGGAATAGATTATTAATCTGTATCATTTGTATAAGGAATACTGATAGATTGTCACAGAAACCCATCAAATCAAAGGTTTGGGCAAGAAAATGTTGTCAAGAGTGAACATAGGTTATTCACACTGAGCTATACTGACATTGCAATTTTAAGGAAAAATGAGTTCCTGCAAGATGCCCATGCTGCGTGGGAAGCAAACTGTCATACATACATTGATGTGTCATGAGAATATAAACCAGTCACTTTTCGAGATAGAGTGCGCACCTCCATAGGACTCCACTGAGCATTATGGCCAGTGGTGGACAAATATTAGTAGGGAAGCAAATAAATAGAACAGTGAATTGAGTTCAATTGTGGTCATGTTTAGTGTTTTATGTATTGGTGAATTATGGATGGAAAAATTGTGTAAATTAATGGAACCAAACTGAGGAAGGATATTTGAACCATGACACCAGTGGTAACAGTTGTCTTTGAATTCCCAATGTAGTGTTATGATAGAACTATACAGTTATGAGAACTGAATAGCAGGATTTGAATCAGTTTATATTTAGTTAATTTCATTCATCATCCCAATAGGCAGTGTTAGTGGGGATGTGTGAGTGTACATTATTAGTGTTATGTGTAAATAAATGTAATATTTTTTATGTATTTTTTATTGTCTTTGTCTCTTGCATGATTATTACCTATCCCAAATATTCACCCTCCCCTATTTAAGTATTCAGCTAAGTGTAAGGAGTTGGTGACATCAGTTTTATTTGTGTATGGAGTATGTGATAGATCAATATCATTTGTACAAGGATTTTATAAGCCAACAAATTAGAATCACTTTTGAACATTTAGCTATTTGTTGTCAAGTGTTATTTATGAAGTTTTTTGGCAACAGTTGCCACAGACTTAAAGATTGGTATTATTTACACAAAATTGCATGGCTTTCACTGAATTATTCTTTCTGCACAAATTTTAACCATTTACAAGCGCCTTCTTGACGCCTCTACCCGATTTGCATACAAATGCCTTTTGATGCCTATATCTGATTCGCATACAAGCACCTTTTGATGCCACTGTAAACAGCAGCAATTTTGAGCAGATTTTCATAGCGCCACCTTCAGGGAAAACCCCTTATAAGATACTACATTCATTGGTGTGAATGACTATTATGTCACATCATGTGGTCACTGTTTATGATCTGGTCTAAATCTGATATTTAAAGTAAGTAGGTCATAACTGTCTCTCAAAATGGCAGTTTCCGGATATCGTTCAGTACCTACTAAACTTTTCGTGATTAGAATCACAACTATGAAAGCTTCAATAACTTAGGTAAAGGCTCTGATACTGATGTAGGAAGCCATTAGTTTTATAAATTATCAAATTCAGCTGATTTAGTGATGTAGACAGACAAAGAACTTGTAAATATTGAGTATTTGAAATGGCAGTTTCACTTTAAAAATCAGCTTCACACGGCTTCACTGACTTGATGGTGAATGAGTTCTCTCAAGATTTTTAAGCACATATAAAATTCTTCTGTGAAAAATAATTACCGTATTTTTGGGTATATAAGACGCATCTTATACAAAGTTTTACGTACCCAGCACCTATGGTGCATCTTATATATGAGTATGTCTTGTGCAAAATATTTTTTACACAAATTGTCAAACCCTGCATTTTATATAAGAGTGTATCTTATAATTAGGTGTGTCTTATATGCGCGAAAATGCTGTAAGTATTTTTAACATGAACAAACAGTGTGTGATATTGAAGGATGATTATTGTGGTCAATATTAACGTTTCACTATTTTCATTACTAGTTGTAGAAACAATTGGGTAAGTGTTCAGTATTTACAATGTGTACCAATCCAATGCAGGTCACTTCAAATTTAAAATATTTTCGTTTCAATGTTTTGTATACCATAATTATTGCAAATCTAAGTTTAGTTGGAGTAAATGTTTTAAATTTACATAATATAGTATGTTCAAATATTTTTTTTATTGTTACTAATTATCACAGCAAAAACTATGGCGGCCATATTACCTGTACATCTGGCTGGGTTCAAAGATACTTAAATTTTTAGTATATTTGGTGGGTGCGTTTGAAAACAAGACAAGACTAAATAGTTCAAAAATAAAAAAAGAATTTGTTCAATATTGGACTTAAATATAAAAATCAGTTATACCATATATTTAAATCTTTATTAAACACAATATAATAAACTGTTACTAAACAGTGTTTAACTTAATTAACCCTTTAACTACTACAGCTGTTCTGCAGTTTCGCTACTGCTGAGTGATAGCGTATCAGTTACTGAGACCACTGATACTGTTTGCTAGGCTGAATACTAGAGCATCGTCATGGCTGACTACGGAAACTGACAATAAAAACTTGGTTACGTTTATATTCATTATTTCTTTAGTTTTTGCTGGATTTCAGTGAAATAAAAAGCAGCTTACCTTGTATAGTGTTTGTTATTCATATATTTCCATTTTATTTACTCCTACAACAATCAGACAAGAAATCCCCATCGCGTAAACTGTTTTGAATCGCACAAAATAAATTATCGTCATTTGAATCAAAATCACATACATCTAGTGTTGAAACAGGACTAACATCATTATCTGATCCATTTACTAAGAATGATCCATTAAACTTTTCGATATTGCTTGCACTGAACCCTTTAAAGTCACAAATATCTGACTAGGAATCCATTTTTGTTTATCTCAACTACACGTGTTTTGTACATTGCCGGAAATTTCCTTCCCGCATGTCTAAATTTAACCTCTCAGCTTTCCAACTGGTATCAAAATGTTCAGTAACCAGTCTTCTCATTGGTTATGATAATGAAAAATAAGTAAATATCTGTACTTTCAACCAATCAACGTTTAGTTAACATAGCAGTTACGTCCGCATATATGCGACACTGGGGATTTGAGTACAGCAGAACTACGCGCTCATAAGCTCATAAGCGACACTGGGGTTTTAAACAAGGCTTATCGACACTGCATATATGCGTCAGTGGGGTTCAGGAGATATTTACAGGTGACGCGCAGATGAGATAGTCATAGTTAAAGGGTTAAAAATCAATGTTCCATATTGTTCTATTCATCTTCACTTTCATCGTCATCAGTTTCAGCTTCAAATCCTCTGAAACTTATCAAATTTACTATCGTCGTCGCAGAATAACTCCATAACTGATGCTAATCGATCCTCATTGGCGTCAGTGGTATCAGATGCAGCTGCATTGTCGTCTGAAGAACTGATATAGCTAGCCAATTCGGGAAACATCGAATGACATTGGAATCACATCCATATTGATGATGTCATCATGTGCCAACTTCAGTTCACTTATTTCCTTCTGAACAAAGGTATGGAAAACATCCAATTTATTCTCCCAATGATCCAGAAGCTTCTGTCCAACAGTTGTACATGACCGGACTGCAAGATTGTTCCGTTTCATGAACTTAAAAACCCAGTTGACACTGCTGCCAAAGTCTGTGATCTTCATTTCAATAGCAATAATTTGAATCTTCAATTTGATCACAATTGTTGAAACGAAATGGCTACTGTCACAGAACAATCACATACATTTTTCTCGCTGCAGCCAAATTCTCTTCCAGCAGCTCTGTTGCCACACCCCTTGGCAAACTTGATAAGTCTAATTAATGTCGGCCGTATATGATTTTCGCTTTGATATTGTGATAATTTTAAAAATTTTAAAAATGCTAAGCGAATTGTTCTCTCATTTATATATACCGATAACAAGAGACTATTCTCTCATTTATATATGCTAACCGCATACATTGGTCATTTATTGGTCTATGTATGGTACTAATCCTGAAGACTTGGCCTAGCAGATCAATGAAGCCACCTTTACATCTAGCGTTTATTGTTCTAGAATCTAGATACCAGGTACTCAGGTATTGGCTTGGTGGCAGATAAGAATAAACAATAATCATTGTGGTCCTGCCTCAGACAATTCTTTGATCTAAACTAAAAATGGTAATGAAGCATTGTTTACATCCGCATCTTATAATTGGGTGCGTCTTATATGCATGAAAATACGGTATACAGCTATAATGACCGCATTTTACTCTTACATCTTTCCATGCATAATATATGTGTACCAAAAACGTAAAATGGTTAAAATTGCTGTTAAACATAACATACACTTCACTGCTTAACTGGCTTGTGTAGCGCACTGCACTGGGTAACTTTGCTACATGTATATTGAAGGGCTAAAAAGCCATACACTTTATGAGGGAAAGGGTTAATGCAATTCTGAGCTGCTTTTGATGCTAAATTATTTAAACATGTTTTTTTTTTGTAAAGGCAGTCATATTGATTGGTGGATTTTTACTTATATTAAATGCTTTACACCAAATTCTTACTGTCAAATCTGGTAAAATTCTGTTGTGTGAATTTGGGAGAAATTAGTTTAAAGCAAATGGTAGTCTTGCTGGACAGCATAAATGCATCATTTATCAAAAATATTCAAATGTCTTTACATTGTATGCTTTCAGTCAAATTAACTCCAAATGTAATAAGCCTCACTAGGTTCATGCTTCAAGCCATTGTCCTCATTTATTTGTGAAACAGACTGAACATTCATGTATCATCTACTGATTGTTTTTTCATATCTCATGGCAACAAGAAGAAACACCCAAGGAAAATCTGCTTGATCTTCTAGTTATAATTTAGTTTGGTCTTTAGTACGCTTGCTTATTACACTCACAAGTGCGACTCAACTTTTTCCTGTACACTTGCCCATTACACTCCCTCACTTGGACTGGACTTTTGCCTAAATACTGGCTTATTACACCATCCAATGTGATTAGACTTTGATATTATACTTGCCTATTACACTTTCTACTGCTACTAGACATTTGCCATACACTTGCTAATTACACTCCCACTGGGATTAAACTCCTGTCTTTATGCTTGACTATTACACCTACTGGGACTAGGGTTTTACCTTTATACTTATACTCCCACTTGGACTGGACTTTAGCCTTTATACTTGCATATTACACACCCCACTGGGACTACTAGAGGTTTGCCATTATATTTGCATATGACAAATCCTGCGGAGACTAGGCTTAGTTGTGTGTTTATATATATATATATATATATATATATATATATATATATATATATATATATATATATATATATATATATATATATATATATATATATATATATATATATTAGTATCTTCCCATGAAGTTGTCACTTACCAGTACACATGCATATGGATTCTTCAGTTGTTTTTAAAAAGAAGCATATGTAACCATAATTTACTTATATTTTGTTGTAAATAACAGACTTCATGAAAACTACCCTCTCAACAATGTACTATGCTTATCATGTGTACATCAAATGCATTATAGATATTTCATCTTGACAAATGCAGTCTATGACCAATTCAAGACAACTGTAACATGTTTAGAATGATGAGGCAAGACCCAGAAGCACCTGCTGGTTACCAATCACATCTTAACAGATTAAGATAGGTATGGTTAGATTGTGTCTGGAACAGCTAGGCAAGTTCAAACTCTTTTTATAACTGGTTTGATTCAATTTTTTAGTTTCTTTTCATTTTTCAAAAGTGCATCATACAACAAAACAGTGCAGGTTTCATATGTACTTCATAGTTGAAACTAAAAATACATGCTTTTTACACAGGTGATTCATTTGTTCTTCAAATTATTCTAAAGATGAAACATAATACTGCACATACGATATACCCCCTCCCCCCGAGGTAAAAAAAAGTGATCATCAATGTCTGGTCAGAGTCTTACAGTACTTCCAATACTCTGTCAATAAAAGAAGTTGTTTAAGTTTTTCAATTTTAATAATGGATGGCAGATCTGGATCATTTTTACAAACTTGAAAAGCATTTAAGCAAGACATACTTTCTGTCAAATTCTTTTGAGTGATGTCTGAAAAAATGTCATAAAAAGATTTTTCTTATATTAGAAACAATATCCATACTGGACGGCAGACCAGCATCATTTGTACAAACCTGAATGGCCTTCATGGCACTAAACTTACTGTCAAATTTTAGAAAATTCTGTTGTCCAATCAATTTGTGAGAAGTTTGTTTAGTTTTCTTTTTTTAAATAACAGTGGTCATTTTAGAAAATGAATCAGCATCATTCATACTAGTTTGAAGGGGCTCAAAGTGGCCAAGTGGTCTATAGTGCTCTGTTACACATCGTTGCCATCTCACCTCTGTCTGCGTGGGTTTGAGTCTCAGATTTAGCCAATGTGGGTATGTAAGAAAGCTTACCAGTAGCTTCTCGTAGGTTGGTAATTCTTTCTGGATTTTCCCGGGTTCTTCCTCCACCACTAATACTAGCTGCCATGTATAGCCTATCGTGTGCTGAAAAATGGTGTTAAACCCTACAACAACAACAACTAATTCAAAAGGTCTACTAATTTTGGTAAAAATTGGGCAATTACTTTTAAGCTTAAGTCGAAAATAGTATTTGTTGATGGACAATTACTGTCTGTTTTCTTTGTACAAATGATTTTTAAACAGATGTAGAGAAAAAAACACAGGTCATAAAGGTTTGCCTTTGAATGCACTGAACAAATTTTAATTAAATCATTACTGATCCTGAAAATCGAATAGACTTACTGCAAATTTTTTTGCAGTAAGTAAGGACACTGATTCTGCTAAATTATTATTAATACAAAAATAATATTTATGGATTATTAATAGGCTACAATTTTAGGCTGCAAATATGCTACATGAACATAATTTACCAAAATATATTAAGTGCTGTAATTTACAGCATTACTCACTGGAAAAAAACTGGTCGCACCACCGGACTTCCATCAACATGGCTTCTGAAGAACAGATAATATAGGAATGGAAGGAGGGTGTATCGGAGATTAAGAGCTTCTCGAATTATATCCTGTGTCTTGCTGTCAAATGCAGCAGGATCTTGATCCTATAAGGCAAATTGGTTACAATTATATAACATAGTGAAGCCACAATCCAACAAGGTAAACTGGTTACAATTATATAACATAGTGAAGCCACAATCCCACAAGGTATACTGGTCATAAATTATATAGTGAAGCAGTAATCCTACAAGGTAAACTGGTCATAATAATATAATGTAGTGAACCCACAATCCCATAATATAAACTGGTCAAAATTATATAACATAGTGAAGCTGTAATCCTATAAGGCAAACTGGTCATAATTATATAACATAGTTAAACCATAATCCTATATGGTAAACTAGTCACAATTATATAGTATAGTGAAAACATAATCATGTAAGGTAAACTGGTCACAATTATATAGTGTAGTGAAACTGTCAATCCAAAATCTGTTTAATGTCATGTTTATATTAAAACTGTATCTGAGACTTGATTCCCTTTCATATTCTTTCCAACAATTTGTTAGTTCAAATTTCTAACTATCTGTACAGTGTATACAGGAACAAAAGCATCTAGGTTAATTGACTTTCATAGTATTTATATGTCTTGCCAGTAGCAAATCAATAATGAGAAAATGCATTGGTCAATAACATTGTATCTTTCATTTATTAACTAAAATTTTAAAGAACACAATCAACTGCTCTATGCACTTTTTTTATTTGGTGTATTTTTGTATTATTACAATAGTCACATGATGGCATATTTATCAAATAACAATCATAAGACAAATCCACAGTGCAACCACATCACTAAAACAACCATTTCAACTAAGTAAAAGTTGCATCTAATTGATCACTCAAAACTGATGGAACATCTGATAATCTGCCAATATGGACCTATAATTTTAAAGGATGAAGGAAGGTAGAGTTATATGATTGCATGTGAATCTACAAGCTGTCATCTATTGGATTTGCTATCAAAATATCCTATATGGAAAACCGAAAGGCTACTTCAACTGATCAGAACTCAAGAATGGAGTCTAAATGTGCTGATACACTGCTTTAAACTCTGGTTTTTAATCAAGGAAATCAGACCCCCAAACCACAAATATACCAATACAGGGGAAATCAGACGCCAAACCACTAATATACCAGGATAGAAGAAATCAGACCCCAAACTACAAACATACCAATAACGGGGAAATTAGACACCAAACAATAAATATACCAGCACAGTTTAAAGGCTATCAGAAAATTCATACAGCATCAGTGCAGTTTAATAAATCCTGATACAGAATTCAAGTGGGGATATGGAATAATAAAACCTGATACAGAATTCAAGTGGGATATGGAATAATAAAAGTTATTTTTATGTTTGATACAGCTGATCTTGCACAATCTGAACTCAAGCAAACCCTACCAAGGAAATACAGCAATGGACAGTTTGAAAGCTTTGTCTAAATGGTACACTGTTATGAAAGCAGGTCTTGGGACATGACAAAATATCTGTAATTATTTCTTGTGTCCCAAGTTTTATTTTCTTCACATCATAAATATCATCTTTCACTGCCCCAAGCCTTACTAAGCCATAAAAAGCAAGACTGCTTGATGTTATACAGATGTGTGCAGTTCTTGTTGATTTACCATGACAATAAACTGTTATGCACTAATTCATTGCTTTGATATTATTATTTTCATGTGCAAATTTTCTGATTCCTCCAACATAAAATTAAAAGTAATTAAAGATGGATTACATGATAATGTGAGACTTAAAACAGACCTATATAGTTCATAGTAATTTAACTTAGTATGTATCATGTATTGTGTTACTTATAGTGAGCAGTTTTGCTTATTAATCTTTCTTGCCATGTCTCATTCTTCCAGATCACATTTCAGGTGTCCCTTTTCCACGGATACAAGTCATGTAATCGATATAAGAAGACATGAATTACTGATGTTAATATCTTATTACACTTGTTGATACCATATTACAGATGTTGATGACAAATAACATTTTAATACAATATAGCAGATATTGATACCTTATTACATATTTTGATACTATATTAAGATATTGATGCCATATAACAATTTGATGCCATATAGCAGACATTAATACTGTATTACAGATTTTCATGCCATATAGCAGATGCTGATACTGTATTACAGATATTCATGCCATATAACATTGCTTATACTGTATTTCAGATATTCATGCCATATAACAGATGCTGTTACTGTATTACAGATATTCATGCCATATAACAGATGCTGATACTGTATTACAAATATTCATGCCATATAATAGATGCTGATACTGTATTACAGATATTCATGCCATATAGCAGATGCTGATACTGTATTACAGATATTCATGCCATATAACAGATGTTGATATTGTATTACAGATATTCATGCCATATAACAGATCCTGATACTGTATTAGATATTCATGCCATATAACAGATGCTGATACTGTATTACAGATATTCATGCCATATAGCAGATGCTGATACTGTATTACAGATATTCATGCCATATAGCAGATGTTGATATTGTATTACAGATATTCATGCCATATAACAGATGCTGATACTGTATTAGATATTCATGCCATATAACAGATGCTGATACTGTATTACAGATATTCATGCGATATAACAGATGCTGATACTGTATTAGATATTCATGCCATATAACAGATGCTGATACTGTATTAGATATTTATGCCATATAACAGATGTGGATACTGTATTACAGATATTCATGCCATATAACAGATGCTGATAATGTATTAGATAGTCATGCCATATAACAGATGCTGATACTGTATTAGATATTCATGCCATATAACAGATGCTGATACTGTATTAGATATTCATGCCATATAACAGATGCTGATACTGTATTAGATATTCATGCCATATAACAGATGCAGATACTGTATTACAGATATTCATGCCATATTACAGATATTCATGCCATATAACAGATGCTGATACTGTATTAGATATTCATGCCATATAACAGATGCTGATACTGTATTAGATATTCATGCCATAAAACAGATGTTGATACTGTATTAGATATTCATGCCATATAACAGATGCTGATACTGTATTAGATATTCATGCCATATAACAGATGTTGATACTGTATTACAGATATTCATGCAATATAACAGATGCTGATACTGTATTACAGATATTCATGACATATAACAAATGTTGATACTGTATTACAGATATTTATGCCATACAACAGGTGCTGATACTGTATTACAGATATTCATGCAATATAACAGATATTCATGCCATATAATAGATATTCATGCCATATAACAGATATTCATGCCATATAACAGATGCTGATACCTTTGCTGTAAGATCATTATGATTCCTCATAAATGGGTAGAAAGCTCCAAGCTGCATCCAGCGAGCACATAGCTCTGGGGTTGTGTCACCAGAAAAACCACAGATGTCTGCTCCAACAAGGGGAATTCCAAAGAGTTGGAAATTCATTATTCCTATAAAGAAGCATTGAAACTATAACCTGTGGCCAAGTAATGTAATGGTAAGCTGAATACAGGTCAAAGTATGTGCATGGACCATGGCTGTCTAAGTGTGTACATGGACAATGGCTAAGTGTGTACATGGACATGGCTGTCTAAGTGTGTACATGGACCATGGCTGTCTAAGTGTGTACATGGACCATGGCTAAGTGTGTATGTGGACCATGGATGTCTAAGTGTGTACATGGACCATGGCTGTCTAAGTGTGTACATGGACCATGGCTGTCTAAGTGTGTACATGGACCATGGCTGTCTAAGTGTGTACATGGACCATGGCTGTCTAAGTGTGTACATGGACCATGGCTGTCTAAGTGTGTACATGGACCATGGACAATTATTGTTTCAATAAGCTGTAAATGGGCAACAGCATCTCCTGGATTGCTGACCTATGGTGGTAGACAGCAGAATCCTGGACAAGAGGGACATGGGTTTGAGACTGTCACATGCCACTGATAGTGACATGTCTTGAAATTAAAGATTAGAGTGTTGCATTTATTTGAAATTGTTTAAAAAAATGAATGTGTTTTGAAAAGGTCTATTTCCAATAGTGGTGAAAAAATGAACTATCTACACCTAAATAATAAGAGTTTTTAAGGCAGCATTTTAAATCTTAATTAAACATTAGAAATTTTATTTATTTATTCATTGGGTACCTTGTCACTAAATACTTTCTTGCATGCATAATTCTGGAATCAGTTGACACAGTTGATTCTAGTCTAGAAAAAAGTTGACCAAATTCAAAATACTTTAAATGTTTTCCTTCAAACAACTTTGTAAATGTATTGCTTTTCCTACAGACATTTCAACATCCTGTCTTTTGAATAAAACAATAAAGCCATTGGTAATCTATTTTTTAAAATTAATCTTATTCCATCAAGCAACTTCGACACCTAAAACAAGGATGATTATGTAATGGGCTAAGTTGGTAATTATTGTTCTACTGCAAAATCTGATTAATGCCGAGATATACGTAAAATGATCAGATCTGACATGCACTGACACAGGTTTATGTTTTACAAGAATTCATACTTGCATAAAAACTGTAATTTAGTCAATCAAAAGGTCAATTAATTTGTAATGGTGTCTGTTGGATATCTCTATTATGTCAGATATCTCCATTCTAATCAGACTGATACTCTAGTACATCTCCAAATGGGACAAAATAGAGAGGCAAGGCAAGAAGTTCAGTATGTGCCAATGGGTAACAACTTCAAGTCTGCTGCAACAAGGATCCATAAAAACATATAAAGGGCTTCAAGAACCCAAGATCTAGAATCAGTGATTCAACTGTGGCAGAAATTAGGGAATGACTCAAAGCCATGTGTAACTGGGTGACTATGAAACAATCCCTCACATGCATTATACAGGTGACTTCTCTGCCAAAAGAACAATCCAATTCTTTTTTGCCAACTAGCATGGGCTCTGCAATTTACAACTGATCAAATTTACAAATCATCACCCTTTGTTGTGTTAACCTGTAAAGGACTGACATCCCATCCAGAATGAATTACACACTGCCAGCTGCTTCATGCATGATATACACTGAGATAATGTCCAGCAGATCTGGCTCTATGCAGTTTCTTAGAAGTAAACAGTAGTTTAAATAACACAGACTCTGATTTGCCCGCATATTATGTGATAACAGATCAGCATCTATGTTACTGTGGTTGGACATGACTTATAAGTGAGTACAATAAGTAAGTGTTCTCTTAAGGGAAGTTAGTATAATAAGTTAGACATCATTCTATTAAGGAAAGTGAGGAAAGTGAGGATAATAAGTTAGATTGTTCTATAATGGGAAGCAAGTATAATAAGTTAGTGTTCTATTAAGAGAAGCAAGTATTATAAGTTAGACAGTTTTCTATTAAGGGAAGTGAATATAACAAGTTAAGACAGTTTTCTATTAAAAGAAACGAGTATAATAAGTTAGTGTTTTATTAAGTAAAGTGAGGATAATAAGTTTGACAGTGTTCTATTAAGGGAAGCAAGTATAATAAGTTAGTGTTCTATTAAGGGATATATGACATTGTTTCATACTGACACTAACAATTTTTTAGGAAAAACAGTTTGAAGAGTTACCAGAAACAGAGTACATGAGATCATCCCATGTAGCCTTATTGTCTCCTGTCCAGTGACCACCATGAACCCCAGACCCTGGAAAGGTGGATCGTGATATCACTATGCTTCTTTTCTGCAGGATCTTCTTTAGGGCACTAAAAATTTAATTCAATCTGAAATATGCTAATGCATCAAATATTGTTATAAAGAATGCTAGAATGCATCATATGCAATGGTGTTGGAAATGGAAATCTCATCCAAAGATCAGAATGTAAAGGCTAGGTTGAGAAATGGCAAAGTTTCTGCTCACCAATTCTAATCCAAATGGTAAGATTAATAGAATCCATCATATGCATTAGGTTAAACAGGATAATTCCAACTGAGGTCATAATTTTGTATCAGACACAGTGAAGTCTGCAAAATGCTTTTGTAAATACTAAACCTGCATAATGAAATGGTCTTAACAGTTTCCTATTTCACTCTGCAGGTAGTACTGTAAGAATATAACCCTATGAAAACTATTTCACTCTGCAGGTAGTACTGTAAGAATATAACCCTATGAAAACTATTTCACTCTGCATGTAGTACTGTAAGAATATAACCCTATGAAAACTATTTCACTCTGCAGGTAGTACTATAAGAATATAACCCTATGAAAACTATTTCACTCTGCAGGTAGTATTGTAAGAATATAACCCTATGAAAACTATTTCACTCTGCAGGTAGTACTGTAAGAATATAACCCTATGAAAACTATTTCACTCTGCAGGTAGTACTGTAAGAATATAACCCTATGAAAACTATTTCACTCTGCAGGTAGTACTGTAAGAATATAACCCTATGAAAACTATTTCACTCTGCAGGTAGTACTATAAGAATATAACCCTATGAAAACTATTTCACTCTGCAGGTAGTATTGTAAGAATATAACCCTATGAAAACTATTTCACTCTGCAGGTAGTACTGTAAGAATATAACCCTATGAAAACTATCTCCCAAACTTCATATGCTGATTTTCACAATCTCATTATATCGTGATTTTAAAAAATCATTATTACAAACTTAAAGGCGTAATTAATATGCATAGAAAAATGGATAAGAAATATGGTCTCTAAATCATGAGATAAAGTTTGATGCAAGGTACGTTATTAAAATGCAGATCTTACTTTACACAACCCAACAATAAAAATGCTTATAAAAATGACTTTACCAAGGCCGAGAAAATTCTAATTTGTAACATATTTTCCAGAATGGCAATAAGTTTAGGTTATTAAATGAATGATTACTTCATTATTATGCATAGACCTTGCTCCTAATCACACTCATCCAACCTTCTGAAAATGACCATTTTATCACAAATATAGTTAACAGGGTGGTGACAAACCCCTCCATCAAAATGAAAGCTCACATAATCAACAAATATTATGATAGCAAAGAGATTAGTGAAATTTTGTCATTTTTAGGCTAAAACATTTTAAGGGCAACAATGTGGATAACTGCACATGACTGGTCAAAATGAACATGTCTTCATGCATGACACATTTTCAACCATGATGGTTCCATACTTTTATGGCCATGTGATTTAAAATGTAAACATCAAGGTATTCAATAATATGTTAAGATTTCATTTTTTTTATAAAAAGAGAAGTCACGTGATTTGAAAATTAATTATTGTTTTTTCTAGCTAAAGAGGGCTTTCTTCCTTTGAAGAAATGACCTTGAGTGGAATATGCACGTGCAACATATAAATGGAGCATAGGTCTGATCAATTATATAACTTTATTATATGCTCATCTTTTTTCTCCGTTAACTTTACATTGTCAGAATCGTGCAATATTCACCTATATTGAACACATTTATACTGTATCCCACGTGCAAAGAAACTATTTTCTAATGTAAAAATTTTTTTATTAATGATCTAAAGCATATATTTCATAGACGGCCACATACCAGCAAATTTTTCATAGACTGACACATACAAACTGCTTTGGCACATTCCGCATGTACTTTCTTGATATTATGTTTCAAATTTAACTATATATTGACGCTATACAGGTTCCTCACAATAAAACGCAAGTTATACAAATAATCTGTCTTCTTTAGCTGTTAATAAAAATGGCCAAAAATATACTTACAATTTTACATCCTGAATTTTCTCAAAAAATATATTTTCATAGGTCTGTAAATATGAATTAGATGAGCCATGTCATGGGTTCTCAAGATTGATTACACATTTTGAAATTGTACTGTAATTTCGAGTATATTCCAAGTGTAGCTACATCCTCCTTACTGCACTCAAAATGAAATAAACATTAAATTCCACATCGTGTTTTCGATAATTGCAATGGAAAGGCTACATAATTTTCACACATTGTGATCTGAATCATTCAATGACAGAAAAGAAACATGCATGCTGATGTCAACACAATTCAAAACATTAAAATGGCTGGAAATGGATGCAAGTCTCACTTCATGTAGATAAATCCAGACCATAATCAAAAAGTTGTGTTGAATCGACATATATACCAAAAGGTATTCATTCCAGACCAAATGAAAAAGTTGTTGCAATGCGTATTCATCAACAATATTACTCCAAATTTCAATTTTAAGTAGAGCAAGTGCCATTTTCTTTCGAAACTTATGTCTAGCATGCGACCAACTTCATATTTATCTAGGCAGAGTTATGCGCTCATTAATAATGTTGTGTAATGATCCACCAACGCTTATGTATTTAGTTCGGAATATGACATACATTTAGTTACTTTGTTTCTTTCAGTGTATTTTTGTTTATATATTTCAGCCTTGGGAAGAATAAGAAATGAGCATATAATAAAAAGGTTACTGTATTTGTATTGGAAAATATGAACTCGTTTTGTCGGAAGGATATACTGCGCTCCCAAGGTCGTGCAGTATATCCATCCGAAAAACTCATTCATATCTTCCCATACAAATGCAGTAACCTATAAATACAACAAGCAAGGAAAGCTCCTATCTTATGATTCCACACACACACACACACACACACACACACACACACACAGACATACACACACACAATTTGTAAACCATACTCACCTCATAGATGCCACCATTTCCCCATAGCCATACATAGCATGAAGGTTGTAATGATATGAAAGGTACTGCTTAGCAGAAGGACACAGTGTTTTAGCAGTCAGTTTTCCTCCAACTATCCCTGCAATCAAAGAAATTTGAGCTATTAATGATCAGTGCATCAAAAAGGGTCTTGCTCACCACAATTTTTCCCATACAGCCGTAAACAGTTACCTTGGAAACAAATGCTAGAAGAATAGGTAATCTGGGTATTTCACTCTTCTAAATGATGATGTGAAATGCTAGAAATGATTACAAACTGCAAAATTTGGTACATATATTTTGCTTATATTTTCTAGTCAGTTGATGTAAATGTCGCTTACATTTGTCCCTGATCTGGGAGTGACTTGAGTCACACAAGAAATTAAGTGTTTAAAATTATATAGTCAAAGCAATTTAGGAATGTTCAAGAAGAGATCTCAAAGAATTAAATATTCAGGTCAAATGCTAAAATAAATTTTCATCAATACTGAGAGAATGAGCAATTTTTTGTTTGTATATCAAGTCAGCTGTTGAATGTGTAGGTTTGTAGACAGAACAATATATTCAATGAACCAAAGCTTTGGTCTGAAGTGATGAACCACAGCACTGATCTGATTCAAGGAACAATAACATTAATCAGACTCAACGAAGAATAGTCTTGGTCCAACTCAGTGAACCATAGCACTGCTGTCTCAATAAACCATAGGACAAGTTGTCCTAATGAACCACATCCTTGGTCCAACCTAATGAACCAAACATTTATTTTCCTTGATGAACCATAGCACTGACCTGACCAAAAATGAACCATGGTACTGATCCACACTGTCACATAACTATGTTAAAGGAACAAAGAATTGCTGACAGATGAAACATTTGAGTGTTGGACCTATAAAACCCAGTTATTGACAAATAAAAATTTTTTTCCATGATAAGTTATTATAAAATTTTACATCAAAGGTGGTTATCTATATCGTTTGCTTATTTCAAAAATATATTACTATATCAAATCTAAACTCCTTTTTCACAAATATCAAGAAATTTTACATGAGTGCCCATAACAAATGAAAATACAAGTTATATCTTTTATGAGTTATGGCAATCAAAATTTTTTATTTTTTCAACATTTTCATAAATTTCATTTAAAATTAGCATAAATGTAATATTCTATTTATCACATGATAATACTACTTTTATTTGACCAAACCACAAAATAGTTTAGTGAATTGACTTTGGTCATTACCCCTTTCCATTAGCTGGTACTACATAATTTCATTTATGCTGAAGTAACACAACACTACTACACTACCTTTCCTTAGCATGTCATAACATTATCTGTGCTGAGGTACTATAAAACACTACTACACATACATACCATTTCCTTAGCATGTCATAGAATCAGCTGTGCTGAGGTACTATAAAACACTACTACACTTACATACCCTTTCCTTAGCATGTCATAACATTATCTGTGCTGAGGTACTATAAAACACTACTACACTTACATACCCTTTCCTTAGCATGTCATAACATTATCTGTGCTGAGGTACTATAAAACACTACTACACATGCATACCCTTTTCTTAGCATGTCATAACATTATCTGTGCTGAGGTACTATAAAACACTACTACACTTACATACCCTTTCCTTAGCATGTCATAACATTTGTGACATAATGAGGTATTATTACATTCTGATATATTAATGTAAATAAGACAACAGTTATGTGATAAATCATTGTGATAAATCTAGTTCCCAGCATCTTTGCTAGCAAAGGTTCTGATATGATAACCCCATCTACACCTTGGTGGATGAACAGTTATTTTATTGCTTTGTCTTAGTGATATCTATTGGATTTCATAAGTTGCCTCCCTTAGCATGTAATGCCAAATAACCAATAACGTGTAACAGTGGTGCAATGTACATCAGCTGAAAATGGTGGAGGCAACTGATGTAAAAAGGATACTTTGTAAGTTTGACAATGAAAGTATGACTATATACCAGAAGAAAGTCATTACACGTGTGTCTGATTGAAAGGTATTTGTGTAAACATGGAATGGCTTTCGAAAAGTGCTTATTTATCAGTATTTTCAAGTCATGTACTCCCATCTCTATCATGTAGGAACAGTGTTCAAGTCTGAACAACTTAATTTTGATTGGATGCATTAGCTGGCTGCTGCATCCAATGAAATTCACAGACCTGAAACACAAAAATATCTGCTCAATATGCCAAGGTGTAGATAGGGTTATCACATCGGAACATTAGCTAGTTCCCAGTGCCTGAAGCCTAATAGAATGCTGGAAATTAATATCCATATTATGTGGTATCCAGATTTATTCTATCAAATTTCTCAAAATATAACCATAAACGTACTAATTTGGAATGATTAATAACAATAGAAAGAAAAATAATCTTATTGACAAGAGTTGTGTATTATATGTTATTGTCTACCAAACTAAAGCTGGACAATCTGAACTTTGCCGATGTAGTATGCCAGGTTACTTTATGATTTTAGAAAGGTTTGGTCCCTGATAAATGTCCATCAGGCAATGACTTTATTAATGTGATACTTATTTATTACACAACAATTTCATCCAACACACCCTTCTTCTGGATAAAAAAAAAAAAAACTGAATTGAGTAAACATACATTTCTTGCTTCATCACCTACCCACTGGAACAAATGGAGGATCATCCAGATCATTTCCTATGCATCCTATTGTAGATCCATCCACAAAGTTTGATGGTTCATTCATGTCCTTCATGTGGAAAAAATAAAGTCATACTTGCTGATGTTGGTGTAAAAACTATGCTTAGCAGATATGGTCATACTTGGTTGTAAATCTGTTACATTATTATAAAATAGGCATTCTGTCTGTGATACTACCATTATTACAAAATAGGCCTTCTGGCTATGATAACACATTACAACATAGGCCTTCTGGCTTTAATACAACCATTATTACAAAACAGACCTTCTGGCTATGATAACACATTACAACATAGGCCTTCTGGCTGTAAATACAACCATTATTACAAAACAGACCTTCTAGCTATGATAACACATTACAAAACAGGCCTTCTGGCTTTAATACAACCATTATTACAAAACAGGCCTTCTGGCTTTAATACAACCATTATTACAAAACAGGCCTTCTGGCTGCAAATACAACCATTATTACAAAACAGGCCTTCTGGCTGCAAATACAACCATTATTACAAAACAGGCCTTCTGGCTGCAAATACAACCATTATTACAAAACAGGCCTTCTGGCTGCAAATACAACCATTATTACAAAACAGGCCTTCTGGCTGTGATACTGCCAATTACATTTGGATAAAGCTTCTTAAACATTTGTGGCAATGTAAAGGTCTTGTGAAAGGATGGCAATATTTGATGACCTTTTAGCAACAGTCATAAAATGTTACAATCCTTGATGCCAGATTATGCCCAGGCTATGATCAGTTAGTTTTAAAGAAAATAGTCATTTAAACAGAGATATTTCCAGTGGTAGTTGTCATATAATCAACATATATGTAGCTTTAAAGTACTCTATGTGATGGTGCTCTTTCAAAACTTAACACTGCAAATTGATATCAGCATTTTTGATATTATCTATAATTCCTACACTTCAAGCATCAAACATTTAACTGGGAGGTGAATTATATTTTCTTCCCAACACAAAATAATTTGTTTGTACCTTATTAAAAACAAGGATCATTTCACTTATTATTTAAGAAAATATGAACAAAGCATACAAGAACAAAAGTATTCTGATTCAGTATAAAGTTGAGGGAGAGGGACACTAAAGAATTTAGTCCTTACAATCCATAGTCCATCATATGGTATTTGTTGGCGGAACCTTGAAGCCTGTCTGAACCAGTAATCAGATACATTGGGATGTGTCCAGTCTGGAAACACTGTTTTCCCTGGCCACACCTATTGATGACAATTAAATTTGCACAGAAGGTAATTTACAGATCATATATAAATGTTTGTACACATCACACCATGCATAACATTTTTTCTTATATGATCAAATTACAAAATACATATAAAGTATGTACTCATTTAAATGAGGAGTCTAAGTGCAAACTATCACCAGCAGATCTAGGTCTGTGTAGTTTGTTAGAATTAACCAGTAGCAACTGTTTAAAAGACCACATTGTTACCAAGCAACAATTTAACTGATGTTTACTGAAAAGACCAAACTGTTACCAAGCAACAGTTTAACTGATGTTTATTAAAAAGACCAATCTGTTACCAAGCAAATGTTTAACTGATGTTTATTGAAAAGACCAAACTGTTACCTAGCAAATGTTTAGATGATGTTTACTGAAAAGACTAAATTGTTACCAAGCAACAATTTAACTGATGTTTACTGAAAAGACCAAACTGTTTAACTGATGTTTATTTAAAAGACTAATCTATTACCAAGCAAGTTTAGCAAATGTTCACAAGGAATCAAGGAATTGTATTACCTATCATTAGCTTAGCCACTTACAACTGATGTTAATATAGTAAAACCTGCCTTGAATGACCTTTACAATAAACAGCCACCTGTCATTTATGACAATTGTAATGCTTGGAAAGATTTTTATATATAATTCATTGTTATAAGTGACCACCTGACTTTTAGGCAAATAATGTGCTTTAACACTGCTATGAATGACAGCATCACAAAAACATATAGAAAACCACTGACTTTGATGTAATCCTTTATAACCACACCTGCTTAAACAGAAAAGACTTTTTTTAAAATGAAGTTCATTACCCGTTTCATAAATTGAACAGGTCATACAGGTAGTTAAGAAATAAGCCATAATGCATAAGATATAAAACAAATCATGTGCAGTATGATTTCCTATGATACATAAAACTGCCACTTACATGACCTATGCCCCTGCCTACTAAAAGGTTGGAGGCCTAACAACTGAGCATGGTAGTGAGTCAATCACTGGCAATAACTCAGTATTATATAGTCAAAATCTTTCTGAAAATTAGTTTGGTATGAATTGGTTTCATGCGTTTTGGCACAGCAACACACACACACACATCATGGCAACTGACCATGGATGGTCTGACAGTAGGATTTAAACGCACATCATTCTGTTAGTTTCAATTCTAATGTGCTAACCACCGAGCCACCATGGCTCCTTCTCAGAACTGGTTTTATGCTAAATATGAATAAGGTAACAAAATGTGAATGCTAGTTTTCTCAAGCCAATAATACATATTCTAAGTCAATCTACGGCCAGAATTGTGTAAAATATGGTTAAAATCATTTCCTCATGATACTTAACATGCATTCAAATTCAACATCACAGTAAAGAATTAGCTTCTGAAGGTTCATTATTTAAAAACATAAAACCCTTGCCAATTCAAATTCAAAACAAACTTTAAAACTTTACACCCTCAATTTTTTGGCAAGTTTTTACCCGAGATATCTGTCCAAATTTTCTCTGAAAAATATGCTTATATGGTAGGTAAAAGACTCTGTCATGGAACCCTGACATGGTTTTTGTGTATTTGGTTTTCATTGCCAAGTCATCAAACTCACATGCACTGAATTTTCTTATAAATTGCAAACTTCACAACAAACAGATCAAAATCTATTTTCAAATAACTGAATGGTCTCTGTTTGAATGGTCTCTGTTTAGCGTATTGAAATGTCTGGCGTCTCTAATATGAAGACACAGCTGTAAAACTTCTCAGAGTAAATCAACCTTGATTACTGCATAAGTTACTACAGAAGTTAAAACTTAAGTCTGTATCAAACTACACTAAACAGAAGTTAAAACCTAAGCAAGTATCAATTTCTATGAAACAGAATTTTAATTTTAAAACTTTAGCAAGTATCATCTCTACCAAACAAAATTTAAAACCAATCTCTACTAAACAGACTTTAAAACCTAAGCAAGTATCAATCTCCACCAAACAGAATTAATCCATCATTTATCTATCCTGAACAGAATTTAAAACTTAAACCAGAATCAAAACTATACTGAACAGAACTTAGAAGTGAAAATCTAATTCTGGGACAAACTATACTGAACAAAAGTTAAATCTTAAGATAGGATCAAACTATACTGAATGATCATGAGTCATAAAATAATTTAAATTCAATATTACTTAAATTTTTGTACATATCATTAGAACATTCTTATCCCAAATAAAATTCAATATTCCTAAAAAATTTTGTACACATCATTAGAACATTCCTAAAAGATCTTATCTGATATTTCTGCAATAATTGGTATGCACAAAAGTTTTTATGTCAGTGCAATACTTGCTGGAATCTTTTCTTTTCTTTTATTCCTCATACCTCATGCTTGGGATTCAAGTGCCATAAGAGACAAAATATTTCAAGGATTCAGAGAATTAATGGACTTGATTGTACTGGGCTAGTCATGAACAACCACTCATTCTTACTTTTACAGTTAAATAAAACTAAGTGATACAAGAATCTCCAGGTGCAATATTAGCTAACAGGTAGTTCAAACCAAATTGATCTGGCTAAACATTTTTTATAAGCCACTGGCTAAACATTTTTTATAAGCCACTTATCTTTCATAAAAACTGTAACAGCTACCATCCAACAAAATGAGACAATAACTACAATAAAGTGAAACATCTCTGGCAAAATACATGAAGAAGATATTTGACCTGTCATCTCATTGTCCAAAATCAAATTCTAGAAAATACAATTAATTAGTTTAAACGTCTACAAAACAATCAATTCCTTACAACAAAACTAAGAAGTAATGTGCATCTGACAGTAGTTAAAGGTAATTTCATCAACCTAATTTGTACAGAGAAATTTAATATAGTAGCTATATGACTGATATACTTACAACACCAACAATCAGTGACCCATTGTAATCCTTAACGAAAACATTGTCCCTGATACCTTCATCATAAGGCTGATAGGAACCTGGTGTTTGTTCAATGCTGATTCCTGGGTCCTAGTAAAATAAAGAGATTAAAGTGTCATTGCATGTGCAATAAAGAACACTGGAATTCCATGCATAAATTGGTAATTTACAAAACACTTTTTGTGGCTTTCATAAAGATGAATACTAAAATGTTTTTCAAATATTTACATAATCAAACAAAAAAGGAAGTCACCAGGGGGATTCCATACCAATAACACAAACATAATTATAGGATTCATAGGCAATTTCAACACAAATTATTGCCAAAAATTCTGCTTAATATTTCAGAGCTCTACCATTGTTTATTCAATAGAATTAGCCCTACAAAATATCCCCTTATTCAAATGAGATTTTATTCATTTCCACTCCACTTCAAATTTTCAGTTTTAAAATTGACCCTGTTACCATATCACAAGCCAATCTGCTTCCCAATGCAATGCTGTTAAAAGAAATAATCTGTTGGCATTGCATATAGCCTGTTAAAAGTTAACCCATATTTAAATTGAGGCTTGGCGATCCAAAACGCACATTTGGGATTGCACTGAGCTTTGGTAATGTCGAAAACTGCAATTTTTTTCCTCATTGGCAGCAAAATATACAATCTGGTGATTTTTTTGGTGACATTTTTGACTGTTAAAAAGTATACATAGAGTCTTGGGTTTGAAGTGGAAACATTCAATGGCACAATGACAGAAAGCTGCAAACTTGGATATAAAATGCATTGGAATCTATTGTTACACAAACAAATCCTTTCTTCATATTTAAAAACCACCTTAACAATACTTTGTTATATTATAATCCGCTTATGTCTGGCCTTAGTACTGTATACTGTAATATAAAACCAAAATAGTCATGCTAGCTGACTAGCTACAATCGACCACCTCTGAAGATGAGAACAGGAATGACTACAATCAACCATACAATAAATTTTTTGTTGAAAAATGTACCAGAAAAAAAATCATTCTGCTGAAACTTCAAAGAAAACTGATTAACTTTGAAGCACCAATCGTTCTGTATACACTGTATAAACTAAGCAATATTTGCTAAGAAAATTCAGTCTCAGTCAATATTCTACAATTATTTGATGTTGCTGCAGTACCAACGAAATGGGCATTTGTTTGGTCCTTCAAAAAGGAACTTTAGTAGTGCCTTCAAAACCTTGATCAAAGCAAGCAGACAACCATAGATCAAAAGAAGTCAGCAGCAAACTTAAATAAAAACATTTTTTCATTTTTAATAGTGATTGGAGCATATTTATTGTCTAGTGAAAGTTTCTGTTTGCAACAAAACAATTCATGCTTACAAGTGCTACCAATTGGCGGCGTAAAACCCAAATTACATTTCTAATATTCTGTAACAATAGATATCTGACCAGCAAGTTAAATGAAGAGGGGATATATTGCAAGAATGATTGTTAAACTTTATTTTCTTCACATTTTCAATTCCCTATGAATAGCCTGATCCCCCTGTACTAATAGGATAATGAGTATCAAAGAGAATTGTTTCCTGAAACATGTTTGTTGACAATGGGATATGTATCAAACGAGGACTACCATTTTTTGATAAATACGTGTAAGTTGTGTTTTCTAATGGGATTTGACAGATACACTGATACACGAGCTTTCTAAGATATGGTCTATAATCGAATTCAAGGATATTTCATATACATGTACATTATAAAATACATTGTGAAGTGTACTACACAAATGTAAAGTTGTCACTATACAAGTATATTTTCGACTAGATGTCTTCATTTAATCAAAATTTCCTTTGTTTTTTTTTCTCTGTAAATCCTAGTCACTGACAACAGGTCACCTCTTAAAAGTTTCACTTGTATGCGAAATTTCAATTTATTTTCAGCCCCCACCCTAAACATCTGTTTATGTCAACAATATTATGTTGGTGCTGAGAATGATGATATAAACAGAAAGTACATTATGAAAATGGAGACATTTTTTAAAATATGGCTACAAAATATCATGGTTGACAATTTTTTTTGCTAAAACATTGTAAAGCCAGTGCCAACCTGAACGTGCTCTTACCATCACAGTGTCAAACCTCTTATCAGTTCTGACTACAACTGTTTATTGGATCAAATAAAAAACCAAAACAATCTGATTGAATCACATAATCAATACAGGTAAACAAACATTGGCCTGACTTTTAAAAGTGCCACTAATTTTAACACCCCTAAAATTGGTTTACCCCAAAATTTAACTAATCATAACTTGAAGCAGATTTTGGTGTTAAGACAATAATCTCATATGTTGATTCTATCAACTGAAAATTGGTTTTGGAAGAAATGCAGCTTACCCTATAAGTCTATTTCCTACAATTAGTACATTCAGAATTAAAAATTTCATATCTTGAAAGAGTATTATCATGGATTTTATTTTTGCAGATAGGAATAAACAAAATAGCCAGGGCATGACCAGAACATTAACTTAAAAAAATCAGAACTGTTGACTATCATGCCACTGGCAATCAAAAGTGACTGTTATGTCTAGAGTCCCACTAAGTGACTAATATGTCTTGATTCCCACCAATTGACTGTTGCTTCATGATTTCCACCAAGTGATTACTATGTCTTTGTTTTTTTCCAAGTGACTGCTATGTCTTGATTTCCATTAAGTGATGTGATGTCTTTATTTCAACTAAATGACTGCTGTATCTCAATTATCACTAAACAACTGCTGTCTTGATTCCCACTAAGCAAAAGCTACATCTTGATTTCCACTAATGACTGCTTTGGCTGTGACTGCTATATCTTGATTCCCACAAAGTGAATGTTATGTCTTGATTCCCACTAAGTCTTGATTTCCACTAAATGACTGTAATGGCTTGATTCCAATTAAATGATTGCTATGTCTGGAGTCCCACTAACTTCCTAATTCTTGATTCCTACAATGTCTCACTTTATGGGGTTGACAAAATGTATTTTTAAATTGTTCCATTTGGCATGACTAGGATAGGAAAGGTTTAACATATATCCTTCCTTAAAAACTGAATTCCACTGCAAACAACAAAGAACCTGCTATCATATAATGCACCATCGGATCAGGGTCTATGCTTTTTTTTTGTACTGATTACTCTTAACAAACTGTATAGACCTAGATATGCTGGCACATTTCTGGGTCTAAGAAGTTTGTGGTTTTACTCAACTCATGAGTATCTGTTGAATTGCATTTGAAATTGGTTATTTATAAATTGTAGTTGTCCTTTTCATGGTCATGTATATACATGTATTGCATAAATGGGCTAAATGGAAAACAGCGTATACTCTTTAAGTCAATCTCATTAGTGTTAGTATTTGTTCTTATTATTTTTTTATCAATTTTGTAAAATCAAATGTTGACATCTTTCAGTCAGAACATATACTTCACTCTTTGGATTAGATGCTAAATTATGACAGGACTTTCTTGAGATATTTGTACATACCTGCTTCCTTAGGGGAGAGGGTCAATTACTATATTTCCATGCAGTAATTTTGTTTTTAAGTCTGGTGACATCCCAATTCTCAGTTTATTTGAATCTACTAGATATTATTTCACTATACCAAGCTTTAGGAAAACTCCAAATGCAGATTCTTAAATACTGCATTTTATATGCACTTTTCCCAAAGTCTGAAATCTGCATATATTAGACAGCATAAATAATTGATACATTTTAAACAATATAAAAGATAAAAAGTAAAGCTTTTTAAATACATGATTTAAAAGTACATACAATAAAAACTAAAGGTAAAAAATATAAAAAACAAAAAGAATTTAACATATAGGATCAAAATTTATTATATAAGTTACATAAGTGAGTTCACATAAAAAAGCTGAAAGCATAAATCAAGTTTCAAAAGTGTATTAGCAACATTATAAAAAAAATGGAGCTGAATGCAAACTCTTACTGAAAAAAACCAAATCATGAAAAGTAGTTTGCTATGATTTTCTTTTGTTTTGAGTGAATCTTAATATTCAAGATTTTGGTATCAAATATGTTATAGAGAAATGAAACTAATGATGTTGATGTCCGCAGGATAAAGAAAGCAATTCTATGAATCATTTAAGCTCAGCTGGGGATTTAAAAAAAACTCACCACAATCATAACATAGTGCTGTCCATGGTTGTGAAGATCTTGTACCACCTCCATGAGACTAGAATAATGATCATGGTCGTATGTCCAGTCAAGGTGTCGATCCATGTAGTCAATATCATTCCACTGAGTGTCCTGTGAGGAAATGTGATGAAAAATTAGAAAATCTGCAACTTCATTGGCATATGTCATTCAGAGCAATACTGAATAGTCTCTGCAAATCATGTTACAGTGAACCTGTTCTGATGCAGAGTACATGTTATTCCTAAGGTTTACACACACCACTTAAGACTTTGGTCACTAGGTACAAAGGTTATGAATACTGCTTTGGCCAATTTACAAAAAAGAAATGTTGAATATTATAGATTAGACAGGAGCAACCCAAAATGTATGATGAATGATCATCTTGAATATGCATCCACACTGTAATTTTAATCTCAAAAGATTGTAACCAAGACATCACTGCATGGATGAATGATAGACTAACATGGTATTTCTCTGTACTTCAACTTCTTAAGGTAAAGGTTTATAAAAAAAGAGCTAATTAAAGGCAAATAAAAATTTAATTGTATGAATTTAATATTAAAGATACTTGGAATTATCTACCCATTAGCAGTCTTTGGTGTATCCAAAGAAAGCCGGCTGAGTGGAGAGTTTCAGCTGAGCTGGACGATCAACTGAAACCCCTCTTCCAACTAAGACAGGACACACTTTTCTGTGAAAAGATAAAGCTGGTGAATATTAGAAAAAGGAAATTGTGCAGTAATTTACATTTCTCAGAAAATATGTAAATGGTCACATAAACAATTGGAAAATAAACTCCACTAACTCTTGAATCCAACCATCCCAAAAATATTTTGTCTTTCACATCCATATATGCCATTAGCTGTATATAGTGGTCACCTGGACAGATAGATCTACCACTTAGAGTCAAGATTATGACGCTATAGGATAGAGATGGTTTGATTGCTGACCGATAGCAACCTTTTCATGGATGTGTAGCTGTGTTAAATGGATGACCAAACCGTCCTATCAGAACTGGATATAGTTTGGATCAAACAATAGGGTATGCATTTCACTCACGTCACAGAACAAAGTCTATCAAAAACATGCTTTGAAAGACAGAAGCTTTGCTGAGAATCTAGCCAAGGGTTTGAACTTGTATGAACCTAGTAGAGGACAGTTATTGTTGTTGTTGTGGGCTTTAGATCATTTTTCAGCAAAGGATAGACTAATGTGGCAGCCAGTATATTTGGTGGAGGAAGAATCCAGGAAAGCCCTAGGATGAATCACTAATCCATAAGTAGCTGATGGCAAGTTCTTTTCCATACACACTTTCTGGCCATGCCCAGGACATGAAAGCTTCCATTTGAGAACAGTGTAAGTGATCAGGGCCAATTCGTGTTGAAAATGTCATGGCCCGTATCACTCTCCATGATGTATTAGTAAACGTGAAGCGGTAGCTCTTGGTGAAAATAAGAAGCCAACATCTCCTTTAGTGCCAAATAAAAAAAAGGTAGCAATCTGAAAGAAGAAACCATCAAGGGGACCATGTTCACTTAGTACTAACCAATAAAACTAAGAAACATTCCATAAAATATCTTCAAATGGAGGCTTTCTAGCTCATGCAATCATCTCCACAAATGAAGGTCTGAACATGCTCCTGTGTATGACTGCTCTGACAAGAGTCATGCATTTGGAAAGGGCCTGTCTGGGCAAGGACTAACTGTACAGAGGGTTGATTGAGCATCTTGGGCATCATCAGAAATTTGTTGGAATGTCTGTCACTAGACTGAGTAGATTGTTTACCTAAGATTTGTCCATCTAAGAGGGGATATTAAAACCCTTTTGCAGATCTGACTCCTTATTTTTCAGATTATGCTCTCTATCAGAAAAGTTGGAGGGAAAGTGTACACACAAAACCCATCTAAATATACTGAAAGAACATTTTCACCCAAGGAAGATGAGACAGTCTATGGTTTGATCTTGTCACAGAGACATCTATCATCAGATTAATGCAAGGTGTACAAATTCAATTAAAGACTGATGGATGAAATGGCAACTCCAGCATACAAGGTCTGGCTCCTCATCAACAATGGGTCAGCCAGAACATTAAACCTGCTGGGAAAGAATCTGATCTGGACTATAATCTTGACTTGGGAGCAAGAGTGCAAAAGCCCCAGACCAGTTTACCAAGAGTGGATGATTAGATCAACTTGCCAGCCTCCATGTGTTGAGGTAGGTCATCACCATGGACATGAACATCATGAGGTTTATTCTTCCATAAAGCTTGCCCTTCTGGGCATGAATGGCACTGATTATGGCCTTCATTTCTAAAATTAAAATGTGAAGGGCAGCAGACCAGCTGCCCAAACATATAAACTGGTGTCCCTACTGACAGCAATCTTTATTTTAGTCTTATCCAGAGGTATCCCTGCCATAAGCTATTCTCTGTACTGTGACTTTTGCAGGGACCTATTTATCTCAGTGAAGACCACAACCTGATAATCTAAGCAGGCTGCCATTTAGAAATCCACTACCTTCAGTGAATCAACTCTGAGAACTCAATAATCCATACAGTGTGCATGAGAGGAAGGCAAACAAGGACAAGATGAGTCAGAACAACAATCCTATGATGACTAAAGGGAGGGATCTGTCTTCTCCCTGTTCACATGAAGCCCCAGTTGATGAAACTGAGAGAAGGTTTCTGATGTCCTTCACAAGAAGGGAACTGATATAATTTTTGCAGGATGTCATCCAGGTTCACTGCTTTAGCTACTGATAGGTCAATATAGAGGGTGACAACATAACTGGAGGTGTTTATGAAACTCCATGGGATGAGAATGATTTTAAACAGAAGTGTGAATCTAGTACACAATCACTTGGAACATAATTCATAGGAACTTGACAGAAAGCCAGTGGTCATGTTCACTACAGCAATATTTAAGCAAGCTCTGTACCTCTGCATGGTAGATGTCCTATGGTCACAGTGTAAATGGATGGATACTGGGTGGTGGTTCTCATTATATGCATCTACCATGGCCTTGACCCTGTAGGCTTGACTCATAGATGATGGTGGTGAGCATTAAGCTAGTGATAGAATGTAAATTTTCTGCTTTAGAACTTACTCCATCCACTCTATCACACCGATGGAATGGGCTTGCTTATGGTCAACAATTAATATATTTATCAGATCTTTCTAACATCAAATCAGGTATATCAATCTGGTATTTCCAATTATATTGAATATATGTTATTTGAAACTCACATACTAGTTTTATAATGTCCAGTCTAAATATGCCTTAAATGTAGAAACAAGATGCAAATCTATATATATATATATATATATATATATACACATACACACACAGGGATCTCTGAAATGCTTAATTATGCATATTAGGACGAAAAGTTTTGATTTAGGACGCATACAATTGCCGACACAGGAGTCCACCGTACATACATTTCTTTTGCAAAGGCAACTGTTTTATGTCAGAATAAATATGTTCTAATCACTATAAAAACTGAAGCAATGCTTTTATTTAATTTGTTGCTGACATCTTTAATCAAAGGTCGCCGTCTTGCTTTGATGAAGGTGCATATGTCACTGAAGACGTCGCTAAAGGCTCCCTCTGAACAACCAAATACCCTTTTGTTATTGCAGCGGCAACATCAAATAATTGTAGAACAATGACACAATTTTGTAAAAAAAAAAATCCTGAGTATATAGCTTCAGAGGTAATCAGTGTTCATTGAAGTTGCAGCAAAACTATTTTTCTGTGTTTTTTTTAATTGCTGTTGTGTGGTCGACTGTAGTCATTTCATGTTTCCATCCTCAGAGGTGGTCAATTGTAGCTAGTCAGTTGCATGGCTATTTTGGTTTTATCACAGCATACAGTATCAAGGCCAGATATCAGCATAAGTGGATTATGATATAATAGTGCACTGTTTGGGTGGTTTGTCATCATGAAACAAGGATTTGTAACAATAGATTCCAGTGCATTTTTAGATCCAAGTTTGTGGTTTCCTGTCATGTTGCCTTTTAATTTCTCCACTCCAAACCCAATACTGTATATACAGTTTTTATCATCCAAAAATGTTGTCACTAAAAATATCGCCATATGGTATATTTTGTCACCAATAAGGAAAATAAAATCGCAATTTACAACATTGGCAAAGCAAAGTCCAGAGCAATCACTATTATTATTTTCATTTCCGATTGTAACCGTATAAAAATTGTGAACTTAATATCAAGAGACCAGACAAAATTACCATTTGCAAGTTTAGACAAGTATTTTGAAAAAAGAACGGAAAAATGACGAAGATTTCAATGAGATTCAGAACTGTGACAAAGTAGCTAGAACTGATAGTTCAGACAGTTCAGATGTGACAGTAGGCAAGTGTAAGAAAGTATGTGATGCCTGTCTTAGTGTTTGGAATCAAAACTTTCCTTGGATTGACAAAATTCATTCTGATGGACAAACAACAGCTATATGCCAGTGGTGTAAAGAATGTGGGAAATTAAACTCGATGGCAACTACTGGTTTTCAAATCTGCAAAGTTCCACATTTTCTAGGCACGAGACATCTATATAGAGCACCTACTTGCTGCTGAGGCTCATCATGCAACACAATGCAAATCAAATGTTCAACATGTAAGTAATGGTTTTCTCTTTCTTTCAGCTTTCCTTACTACTAAAAATATTATAACTTCTGATATGTAAGGGGTATATGTGTGCATTTACTTTTTAAACTGCACCTTGACCAAGGGTGAATGCCCTCCAACTTCATTGGGTGTACAGTAATATATGCTGTAACTTATTTTAATATGTCAAGTCAGTCAGTAATTCTTGTTTTAAGCACTCATTCATTACAGTTAATTAAAGAACATTTTGCATAATTATAAATTAACATACTAAGTAATTAAAGTGATAGGCAGAATTCTTTTTCAAAAACATATTTTTACGGACATTGTCATGTTGTAATGAGGGTACTAATTTTTTTTAAATTTAAATATTGGCTCAAATGACAGTTTTCTTCTTTTTTAAAAATAAGTATTAATGAAAAGTAATGGAAAATATCTTTTACAAAAAATTACCACTTTTACCAACATTATTTTGCAATGTATACAAAACAATTGATAGTTTAACATTTGTTTCAATAATAAACCAGTTACGTTTGTGGCATGTGAGAGTGGCTTCAGTGTGCAGAACAAAATCAAGATAAAGGAGGGTTCAGAATTAAATGAGACCTTAGCACAATTGATGTGAGTCAAAGAAGAGGGACCTAGTTTGGAGGAATACAATCCAAAGCCAAACATAAAAAATTTTGTGAAATGCGAAAGAAGAAAGTTAACTATATTGTAGTTAACAATAAGATATTTGTACATGATGTCAATTTTAATACATGCTTTTTAAAGAGAATAATAAAAAGTACCAATAAATAAAACAGAAGTTTTGTCTCTGTTTATTTCTAGCACTTTATGGATATTCAGCCATTTCAACATGCTTCTGGGACGGGACTGCAACTTTTGCTGGTGTGACTGCAACTTTTGCTAAGTTATGAGTCCTGGACTCCAAGTTTTAAAATCTTAGTGAGACCTCTGTGCGCACGCACACACAAAAACACTCATGTATATATATATATATATATATATATATATATATATATATATATATATATATATATATATATATATATATATATATATGCTGTAAAATTAATATTTACTTTACTTGGTGTTTTGTTAGCTCTAAGGAAAATTCCCACAAGTTTTCACAATATTTCGAAAATACATATAAAAAATATATTTGTAAGTTTTCTTTACAAAAAATTTGTATTGCTTGTATTCTGCATACTAACGTGTCTTCATACAAATGACTAATGTTTCATTAAATTTGTTTTCCAGCAAGTGAAGTGACTTCCAAGTTTTAGGTATGACTTTTCCTAATTTTCAACTCAAGAATGTCTGAACACATGACTGCTGAACTTAATACCCACCCATACACAATTGTCCTCTATTTAGTTAAGTCACATTTTTGTACAGAAACTTTTTCCAGTCACAGTGACCTTTGACCTTTTTAATCCAAATTTACTGGGTTCTTCCTTATGACAAGACATCACCAAAGTCTGGCAGCCACAACAGACAATGAAGAATTCAATTTATTGTGTAGAAACTGTTTGAAAGACAATATCCTTGGACCTTTTGTGCATGAAATCAAAGGGTTCTTCCTTACCATGAGTGCAAGCCACCCACAGTCTGGTAACTGTGGGTGGTGGAGAACTAGAAACTGGTAAAAGACAAATGAACAACATCACATAGTATACTCTGATTATGGCAGGTATGTAAAAAGGACCTGATTTTTTAATTTCTTTATAGGTTGATTCTTTTTCTTTCAATCTTTTAACTTCATGATGTTTGGTGACCACATCAGAGAATGATAATGTATAATAAACAAGTAAGAAAAAAATACTAAATAATCTTACATAAGGCATATTTGCTGCACGGTTCCTATCTATAATTTCCTTTGTCCTTTCAGAGCTTTGGTAGCCCCATCGGCACAAGTGGAATCCTAAGGCCCAAAAAGGAGGCATGAAGGATCTGCCAATCAACCCTGTATACTGCTGTATGACGTTATCAGAGCTTGGCCCCATGAAAACATAAAAATCCAAGATACCACCAGTAGTCCTGTATGTAAGTGCAGGAAATGGTTGTACCTCAACCGCTGCATTATGAAAGTAAAGAACAAAAAATTTGTACATAGTGACCCTAGCTATAGATGGTTTGATACATGTGATTTGTCTGGAAGTATGTCACAGCAACCTAGTTTAAGTTTTTAACATACCTTTTATACAAGCTTGCACTCAAGTACTACATGTTTTATCAAAGAAGGTGGACTGAAACAGGAATCACTGCCATATTATTAAGAATGGACAGACTGATGTAGACAGTCGGGTGAAGTGGATCCTACAAATATCCAGCTTTTGAAAAAGAGGGGGTGAGAGTAAAATACATGCATAAAAATCTTACATAAGGCATATTTGCTGCCCTATTCCTATCAATAATTTCCTGTGTCCTCTCAGAGCTTTGGTAGCCATATCTGCACAAATGGAACCCTAGGGCCCAGAAAGGGGGCATGAATGGTCTGCCAATCAACCCTGTGTACTGCTGCACCACATTATCAGAACTCGGCCCCAGCAGAATAAAGAAGTCCAGAATGCCACCAGTGGTCCTGTATGTAAGTGCAGGTATTGGCTGTACCTCAACCTCTGCATAGGGAAATGAGATAACAAAAGTTATTTTATAATCAGGACAATTCCATCTGGTCTGACACTTGCTTTTGTGTCTTAGACTCAGGTTTTAAATATAGTGCAACCTGTCTAAGGGCATATATCACCCAGTGGAACACATCTATCTATCCTTAGGATAAACCTAATAAGTTAATAAATGTCCATTATGTACATTTACCCTTTATATATATGTGGAATGTGTTCTATTGGCAAATGTCCTTTTATGCAGAAGTGAAATGTGTAGATAAACTTAACAGTTTTATAATATTGTCCATCTTGGAGCATGTGTCCTTTATATACAGGTGAAATGTTTAGATGAATTCAAAGGGTTAATAAATGTTGTCCTTTATGTACATAGAAAATATATATTAAAACTTGAGGGGGTTTATAAATGTCATTCTTAATATTAGGTCACTTGCTAACGCATAAATGCCAACCCCTGGCAAGGAAAATGTATAATCAAAGTGGACAAAAAGAGGAATCTGAGCAGAAAATGAGACATTTACATATAACATGAGAAAATTCAATGAGCATATGTCCAAAATCATTGATTTAGCTCTTTAGTCTTTCAACATCAATAATTGCTTCAAATTTGCATACATAGCACTTTTAGCTTTAAAAGCAACAAACTCTCATGTTGCATTTCAAAACACTTTATACAAGCTGAGACTATGAATGTTTTGAACAAAGTAGAGAACTAAGTGCTGAGTTACTTAGCCTGGATCTGAATTCAGTTTTTTTTTTTGTTAACAATACTGAACAATCTCTCAGTCAGCAATGGAATGGTAAATAATTAATATACCTTTCATAACCTGACAAAGAAGAGAACATTTATATCTTTCAAATAATTAGGTATTTTAGCTGGGAAATAAGGTGCCATTGCAGATCAACTCTGTCCACAGGAAGTACATTGTCAGGTAGAATGCCAACTTGATACTTCAGAAGTTCTCCTTCTAATATATTGGCAATCATTCGTGCAGCAAGGTGCATTATATGACAGGGACAAATTGATATGTACACTGATGGAGACATTTTTCAAAACAGAGAATTCAACTCCTTTAAGAATTCCAGTCATCACTGCTTTATCAGCTAAAAACCCCATACAGTTCTGCCAACTCATGTTTATTCAAAGCATTATCAAGCAATCAAAAATATTTTCTCCAGTGGAATCTACTGTCAATTCTCTTAATGAAAGAAGTGCACTCTGACTTTTTCCCTCTTCACAGCCTCTTAAACAGACTGAGTAAAACATTTTGTCATCATAATCACTACTCCTGTCTGTGGCAATACCAACTGGCCCAATTTTCATGGCCTCTGCAATTTTAAGTGATTCAGTAATCTTCTTCTAAATACCTAACAATATTATGATTTTCTTCTTCCACATGCATGTTTTTAGCAATATTTTGGAATCAGGAATCATTCACTTGAACAAAGGACCAACATAGTCTCCTACTGCTGCAGTGCAAGGGGTAGTTCTTGTTCTATTAGGAACTCAGTAAATAATGCCTCTGCAGTTATAAAATTTGTGTCCACAATTGAGTTCTGCTGTAAAAAAAAAGAAGTTACCTTTAAGTTAGTATTTGAGTTAGTAAAACCAGTTAATTCAAGGTTTTTTAGTTTTACAACCAAGACCAATATTAAAATTCTTTCCATGCCGCCTGCAATGGGCATGAAGCTGCTCTAGAATGGAACACTGTATTATGTAATTCATGTATTCATCTCAGAATCTGTTTTTCACCCTTTTCTAATCCATCTGTGAAATTATCTGAAAAACATTTCTGCTCCTAACACACATCAACTATAATAAATCTGACTTGACTCCTAGCACCAAATATCTACAGACTGGTTCTGTACCAGATTTGAAACAGAACGAACAAAGAATACATATCAAAACACCAGTCTGCTCTGTCCTAACTAAACCATACAGCTGCTATCAATAGAAATCTAGGTCAGAAGTTTGAAAGTAGAATCCAGTATGTTTCTTGGAAATATGGCAGCTTCTAAAAATAGAATGCTGTTAGGAAAGTGCATGCCAGTCTATGGACAAGCATAACCTTATCTTGTAGTTAGGTAAAGACCTTTTCTAGAATATGATCTGTGGAATTATTGGGATGTTAATAAAAATGGGAAAACAAATTATTAATTTTTTTGGAGCACGATATAAAGAAAATGCACAATCCTTATGTGTAAGGCGTAATTTAGTGAAAAAAGTAATGATTATAAACCAAAAGCATAATGGTTGGCATGTATGTTTATCATACTAAAACTGCAAGTGACCACTGACCACAGTCTTTGTTTTATTAGATTAGTTTGCAGGTCATTAACAAATTATTAATTAATTAAATACTTGATCATGCAAGTAAATTGGTTACTAAGAAATTGCTAAAACATTACTTTGTTCATTTACAAATTTACACTAAAGACTTTAGCTGGAGGTTCCAAAGGCTTCCAATTTTCCAGAAGACATTCAAAATGAGCAAAATGTGCTTAATTTCTATCTAGTTACACATTTATAATATTTCTAATAAATGTCCATCCATCTAATAAACATCTATCCTTTCCCCATTTGTGACCCAAGAAAATTTACAGTAAAGATATAGATAAGGTGAAATGATCATTATTAGTTCTCAGCAGTAGAATACAGCCCAGAGTCCCTCCAAAGGATTGACACTCTATGGTCCAGAAAGTATTTTCAGGAATTCAAGATAAAACCATTTTTTCTATCTAAATGCTAAGTGCTGAAACCATTTAACATATCATGAAGAGGAGAAGCAAGAACAAGATGTTCAAAATGGTTCCCATATGCCATATTCAAGGTCAGATCAGCACATTTTCATTCAGGAGCAACTAGATATATAATTAGTATTCTAGGTAAAGCCTTATGTCAATATGACTTTCCACTATAAAAAAGGCTGCTATAGTGGCCAAATTGGTTGTCTGATTGGTACCATAATGATTCTTATTTTGTACCAACTAGACTTCATAAGAAATCTTCTTTGATATTACTTTCCATTTCATGGAGTAGCAAATAATAAGACTGTCACTGTGGTGCCTATATTGGATGTCTGAACCAAATAATTTTTAGTAAGGTCCAACAAAATATCAGAAAGCCCAATGTTGATATGAGGTGGTGTAGCAATAACAAGGTTTCATTATGGCTGCTGTGGTGGGAATAAATGATGTCACACTGGAGTCTTTTTCATTTAGGATCAACTAGACGACATTGAAAGAAGTCTTTTAGTGAAAACTCCAAGTTGAATATAACCATCTTCTAGGAGTAGCAATAACAAGATTTTCAAAATAACCCATGGCAGCCATTTTCAAAGAGTAAAACTTAGATATTTTTTTTAATTTCCAGGGGAAAAATCCATGTCAATATAACTTTCTATTCATAATAAAGAATTGCAAGATGGCTGCAGTGGTGACCATATTGGATGTCATACTGCCTCAATTTTTCATTCAGGATCAACTAAATGTAAGAATTTGTTTAGTGAAAATCTAATGATAATATGAATATCCATTCAGGTTTAGTAGCCATAATAAGATTTCCATGATGACCACTGCTGGTCATATTGGATGTCCAAGCAGCCCATTGTCATTTAGAACCAACCAGAGAAATGGATGGATGACTGAAAACATGTAATCTCTCAAGTTTTTCTGGTCTATGATGAATAGAGCTAACAAACTTCTGAGTAAAATTGTAATAAAAATGTGGAAATTAAATAACAGATAAAAACAAACAAAAAAAGCTTGATTAAAAGTTGTTTTAAAATATGTTTAAAACTGAACATGTTTGACAAATAGTACACTAGCTGTTTCCTAATCTTAACCATTTTCAATCTGGTGTTTTAACAGATGCTCCACTTTTAAAAAAATTCCAACACCAATGTTGTGGTGCACACAAGAAGCATACATCTGAATTGACAGTGTATCATGTGGAGCTTTTAAACAAAAAAAACTTGAAAACTCTTGGAAAAATGCATCTTGGCACAAAGATTTCTCTCTGTTGAGGAAACAGAAAACAGATGGCATATTAGGATCATGACACAGTGGTGAAGACAGCATCAGGGTGGTCCTGGCTTTTAAAAAGTTGTCGCAAAAAAAATTTGATAACTGCAATAGTTTGTAAGCAATTTTCAAAAAGTGTCACCAAAATAAATAGTGAATATTTTTCCAAGTCTTTTAATGTAATTGGCTATGAAAATAAAAATAGAAAAATACGGGATAGTTATTACTTTATTGACATTTATCAGTACAGCTATAATATTATAAAATAAATCATTACATGATGATGACTACTTTACATCTGAAAACAATGCATTATCAAATGTAAAAATATCAATTTTGCTGTCATCTACAGTGTCTAGCCCATTTATTTTAATTACCCCCTCCAATTTTTATAGATAGCTTCATAAAGTACATCTAACTGAAATGCTGTAGAGTTTTTCTTGATATGCAAAGTTGGATCTCCATTCCCACCAATGAAACTTACAAGAGGTAACACCTGGCATAAATGTACCATATATATAGGCATTAGTGACCATCATATCAAATTTGTTATTGACTGAGTCAACATTGTTATATGCATATACTAGTTAAGGTGACCTGACAAAAGCACACCAGGACAAAAGTGCGTCAACATGCACTCTGCGAAAGATGTAAACAACAAAAAACATCACTTTTAAAATAGTTTTCTGAGTACTGAGCCAATAGTTCTTCTATGTAAGATCAAATATTACAAATAATATGAAATAATAATTGTAATTTTAAAATGTTCAAATGGTTCAACTAACAATTACTGAGTTAATTACTCTAAATGCTAATGTTGTATGCGATCTCTTTGTCTTTGGCAAATAATCAGCAGTCAGTTAAAGTTAATTATAATTATTTCATCTGAAAACATGAAAGTAAATTATTTTGATTGCGGGTTACAGTTAATTAGAACTGGGATGAGAATAATGGTCTTGGCTTTGGATTATTGAATACCACACATGCTGTTTACTTTTACTTAATTTATACCTGCACAGTTTTGTCGAGCGCTCTTTTGTCGAGGTTGTTTAGCACTGCGCTCATATGTCGGCACTCTTTGTCCATGTGCTTTTGTTATGGAGCCACTAGTTAACAATAAGTTGTTGTTATACGTTTTAACTCCATTTTCAGCACAACATACATGGCGGCCAGTATTAATGATGGAGGAAAAACCCTGAAAAACCCTGGGAAGAACCACTGACTCACGAGAAGCTACTTGCAGGCTTTCTCACTTTAACAATAAGGAATTACGGTGGGATATAAAATGTGGAAAATAGTTTTCATATGATGGGAACTTGAGACAAAATTTGAAAAAACAAATGCATACCCCTTTTAGGCATTAGTTATCACAGAAAAATGTTTATTTGTCAATCAATTACTAGTGCTTCACTCACTGTAACAGGCGGCGTCTTTGAAGTATGTCGCAGAGGCTCAAGTCTAACCTTTAACTGTTGTCTAAAATATGAAATGGGGGCATGTTGGCAGGGGGAGACAAATAACGCACTCCACTGGGAGAAATGGCATGTGTTTTTGAAAATTTCACGTGTATTGGACCTAAAAAATTGGAGAATATTAGTGATGCTTAAATATAAAAACTTCCCAATGGCAGGTTCCAATCTGTATTTTCGGATTCAATCGTTTTGAGAAATAAATTATTCAATTATGCAAAACTTGTTTGTGTTGAAATTTCTTGTTTCATAGTTGAAGTCTCTGCAGATGTAAGATGTAACAGGATTGACAGCAAAAGTAAAAGACCAATGAGCCAGGAATAACATCTGGATCAGTGACTGAGTTGTCAGATGAATTTTCATTAAATCCAAATGCTGTTAATTTTGTTAATTTACTCTTTGGCTGAGATGATGAACATGCAACGTCTAACTTGTGTTTACTCATGATACTGTTGCACTGCTGACAGTATATAATTCTGATAGAGATTTTTTTCCATTTGCTTGGTATTTATAGGCAGCAATTGGTACCTCAAAAGGAATCAATTTTCTCTTGAGTGTCGGCAAAACTATTTATTGGTATATTTTAAAAAGAAAACAGGGAAGGATTATCCATAGTTTAATTACTTGTAACTGTTTCTGTTTGCGTCTTCATAAGTAGGTATCATCACATACAGTACATAGGCCAGATGTCAACATTAGCAGATTATGATGTAACATTGCACTGTACGGACAGGTTTTTCAATACAAACACAGGATTTGTTTATGTGGGAATATAGGTTAGTGTATAAGTCTGAAATAAGTCTGTGACTTCCCTTCATGGTCCCATTGAATTTCTCCACTTCAAATCCATGATTGTATGTACAAGTTAAACAGCCAAAAAGGGTGTCGACAAAAAAAATCGCCAACTGGTATTTTTTGTTGCCAATAAGCAAAAAAAAAATCTCAATTTGTGACATTGGCTAAGCCCAGGATGATCCTTGCAGCATCATATTAAATTACAAAGAGGAAAATGAGGCAGAGGTGAAGATAGTGTCAGATTAAATTAATGTATCAGTGATTTGTTTTCACTGGACTAACATTCCTGCAACAACTTTATTACTTTATCTTTCAAGATTTCTATAAGAAAAAAAAATGAAACAGGTAGATACAATATAAGCAAGAATTCACAGCATTCAAAAGATTACAGCCATTTGTTAAACAGTTACAAGTTAACAAAATTTTATACTGCCTAATGATTATGAGGCTCACGACTAGTTGCTATTGTACTCAAATTTTATGTAGAAACATCCTCCACTTATTCTTACCTACTCATAACATGTCACAATAAGTGGAACTATTGAGCCTAAAGTTAACAGTACATATGATATTTCAAAACATACCCATTGCATTGCTATTAAGCAGGAAAACACCATGGGCTTTACCATCTCCTTCCACATTCAAGTAAAATGGATGAAACCCATATAAGTTAACATTTCTCTGAAAGCAAACATAAATAATAATTAAAATAAAATCCTACAATCAATAAATGACTATATATATATATATATATATATATATATATATATATATATATATATATATATATATACCATTCCATCAAATATTATTTTTTCTCATTGAGTAACCATCCTGCATTTGATAAAAGTGAAGTGAGTCACCGTAAATTTTCTAATAAAAACACCATTTGCTTCTACTTTCATAGTATGAAGATTATTTCAAGTCTGATAACCAATTGTGCCTGAACAAGCAGTCACATGTCAACAGCAAATATCTGACTTTCTTACATCCCTTTACTGTGGCTGTGATGTCACTAGTTGTATCAAGCTGAGATGGCATACTGACTTGTTTACATCCCTTTACTGTGGCAGTGTTGTCACTAGTCGTATATTGAGATGGCATACTGACTCACATCACTTTACTTTGGCTGTGTTGTCACTAGTCATATCAAGTTGAGATGGCATAATGACTTTTTGTTTACATCCCTTTACTGTGGATGTGTTGTTACTAGTCATATGTTGAGATGGCATACTGAGTTGCCTACATCCCTTTATTTTGACTGTGATGTCAATGGAGTCATATGAAGCTGAGATGACATACTGGCTTTTTTATATCCCTTTACAGTGACTGTGATGTCACTAGAGTCATATCAAGCTGAGATGGCATACTTGGTACAGATAAAATGCCAATCATATAAAAAAAAAGTCTTTTGTCTGGTATCTACATTAGGATAGCATACTAGATTATTTCACTCAAAATATTTTGATACAATAGTGGTGCCGGCATTAAAACAATGAATGTAAGCAAATTTCCCTTACACTGCCTTCAGGATTTCACCAATCTATTTGTATGGATTGCTTTCATTGTCACGTATTTTATAATAATCTAAGTATTCTTTTTAGCCTAGTTGTAACTTTCACAGGTCACATGACCTTTTTTCCACATTTATCTTTGTTGCTGCAGCCAATCATATCTAAATATAGTCTAATTTATACAGTGTGTTTACTTAATATTTTTTATCACTAGCATGTCAACACCATTTATGATCTCAACCACAAAGATTTTGCCTGAATGTCTATCTTAAAAATAAATTTTCAACATGCGTTGAATCCCTACTAAATACAGGTATTGCTATATAAATGAATACAACTTACCTTTTCCTATCAAATACATATATTAGTCATCCATGGGGCATTCACAACCCTTGCCCAATATGTACAATGCATTAAACTAACACTTGATGAATGGACCATAAGATTTTTTTGAATAATAGCTATTTGAAAAAATTAACCTTGCTGTGTAACCTTCCCTAGTGAGGCAAGTTTTATATTGTGGTTACCTAGTATCAATGCCATTTCCCCCCATGAAATTTCCCCTACAACAGTCACATATTAAATGGTCACCTGATTTATGTGTACCAAAACCAGGTGTTTCCCAACCAAAATGTGGTTTATCACTGCTTAATATACGATCACTCAACCACATTGACTTTGCAACTGAAGTATTTGTTTTCCAAAGAAAGTAGTTCTTTAGCTAAAATCACTTGAACAAATGTTTAAAATGCCTTACATTGCTTATATTAACTGCAACTAAGATAATCTATCAGTGTAATTTGAATTGACTGATCTCTCCTTTGTTGCTTTTTTAAATCTGAATAATAAAGATAATCACTGTTGCAATGAATTGTCATTCTTATGGCCCATTAAGACAAGTTTGACTGTACTAGCTACAATAAATCATGACTTTTAACAAAAATTTGGTAAATTATAATTTCATCAGACCCAAAGGTGTAGCATATTATTTTAAATTATTAACACTTTAATTTATCTGAAAATCAGCACAAAATGTAAATTTAGTTGATAAGAAAATTACTTTAGGTCTTTTGCAAGCAATATTACAAAAATTTCAATCCTCAGTTATTTGCACTATGATGTTAAAGTAAAGGTATCTAAATATGTAACTTGAACTACAATTTCTGCTATCATATATGCAATGTACAGTGTTAAGTGCAGATTGTAATTGAAAGTTCTTCAGACTAATGAGAGGCAAGCAAGTAAATCTGACTACTAATGGCACTATTTGAGGTACAGATTACATAGTGTTAAGTGCAGGTTGTAATTAAAAAAGTCTTCTGTGATATTAGAGAATAGGTGGATGCAAGTATTAAAATAAAAATCTTTACAGACAAAACTTTCGATTTTTATCAGGAATATTCCATAGGGCTACTAAATTACTGAGGATTGGTGAAGATTAACCCACCATACTAATTAATATGTGTTTCATTTTGAATCCCATCTGACCTGGTGCTGGTTTAGGACATTTAAGAATTTTGATAAAATATGCATGTCTGTGTAAACACTTAAGACTCATTATTCTGAACTCAACTTATTAAAGTCTATTAGTATTTGAAGGACAAGTTCTGAAAACAGAGTTTACCTTAATTAGCTTCACAAAATTAAGAGTTCTCATTTATCTACACAAGATAACCACCAACGGTGATATGTTCACACTGCAAAGCTCTGTATTGAGTAACTGATGCATTTGTATGACATATTCTATGTATCAGATTACAGTAATAGTTTCCAAGAAATGGAGCTAAATGTAAAAGTTTTGCAGATTATTAGATTATCAGATATATGTCACAATGATTTAGTTTCAACTGAAAATCATTCATCTTCTCATCAAGCAGTTATATACCAAGTTACATGACTGCAGGCAAAACTATCTAAGAAATCAGCTAATCAGAAAGGTTAATGCAGGTCAATGGAGTATGTAATAATGGTCAGTGTGATCTAGAACTGTGTAATACTCAATGATTAACACAGGTCAGAGTGAAGCAATATATAGGTCACAGTGACTAATTTTGACTGAATTGTATAAATCGTTATGATGAATCTTACATGATGGAAGGCAACAGTTGGAATCTGGGCTAAAAATTGTAAATCTTTATACAGAGAAATTCAGCTTAATGCAAAGGTTAGCAAAATTTAAAGTCCAACAAACAAAACTAAGCTGACCAGATTAATGAGATTTTATTGTTTTTGTTTCTATTTACAGTCCACCAACCAGTCAAAAATGGCTCGTCTCTAACTGCTTCATCAGCCATAATTTTTCTAAAAATCAGAAAATTAATCCTCAAAATCGGTACTGACACCATCTTAACTAAAATTATGTCAGCTTTAAAGGGAATTTATTTTTCCAATAATGTCTAAACCAGTCTCATGAAACTCTGAGATGGAAAAACAATCAAGCAAAATTAATAAAGAAGAATATGTTTACAAAATGAAAACAGTCCAAGAAAATATCATTGAAGTACCACTCGATCAACTTCTGTGAACCTATAAGCATATAAAATTGCTCCATGTCTTCAGAAATTTAAAATAATCCACTTGCTGAGTCAGGCAAGTATGAAAATCTTGTATTCACCTAGATAAAACACAAATACTCAACCACCTTTTAAAGAAGATATAAATGATGTGATGTTAATGGCCTAAATTTTAAAGGTAGTTTTCTGGAACTTATTCTGAGAACCATTTTACATCAGTTGTATGTACTTACAAACTGACCCTCTAGTAAGTACTTAGTATTAAGGAGTGAAAGCAAAGTACTTGCATGTGCACCATTAAAACAAATGGAAAACAAACAAACTTCCAGTGGAATGTGAGGACTTTTAATTAACAAAAGTCAGCAACATTCTTGACAGAATTAACTTTCCATTACACAAAAACACCATTATCTCACCTTCAGCTAGCCAAGGACACACTCCCACCCCAAACTGCACATGCCCCTTAAATTTAACAAATCCCCATGTCAATATCAATACAGAGGCACTTAAACAACGGCCAGAATCGTCACTCACAAAATTGGACAAGCGATTGAAAAATTCATCATCCAAAATATCCACTTGAGATTCCAAGTTATGGATTTTCAACCTCTGGTACTACATAGCAAGTTATTTTCCCTGAAATAATATTTTTGTTTTAAGGCTCAAGCATCTGTGAAAGTAACATATTCATACAAGTTAAAAAGAGGGGGAAAAAATATGTCTTAGAGTGGTGCGAAAATAATAAAGTGAAAAAATGTCAAGTTTGAAGTAGTACATTTTTTTCAGTGCAAAATAGTCCATTTTAAAGTATCAAACCTCTGGTGGGTGGTCAACATTCCACAACACAAGCTTGGTCCAATTTGTATCAATAAGAAAACTGCCCCTATGCTCTCCAAGTCCATATACGAATGGGGAGCTAAGTACTGTTGAAATCTGGATGAACTGGTCAGCGAAGATCAATGGACTTGTACCAGCTGTCTCAAACCTGTAATCAAAAGATATTAATGCCAGAATAAACTGTTTTCACTAGTAGTGTTTACATATATACTTGCTTATAATTTGATTCCAACTGCAAACTGCACAGACCCAGATATGCTAGCGCATAATGCTATTAATTTTAGAGGTGATCAGTAGAACAAACACCATAATAATTTATTTCTTAAAACGATTGAATCCGAAAATACACAGATTGGAACCTGCCATCAAAAAGTTTTTATATTTAAGCATCGTTTTTACTAATATTCTCAGTTTTTTACAGGTCCAGTACACGTGAAATTTTCAAAAACGACATGCACGATCTCCCTTGCCTCCCCCTCCCAAATTGCCCCCATTTCATATATTATACCACAGCTAGAGGTTAGTTACACTTGAGCCTCTGCGACATAATTCACCGTGAATCGCTAGTAATTGAATGACAAATAAATCTCGCCCTTTTCGTTGATAACTAATAATGCCTAAAAGGGGTATGCATTTGTTTGTTCAAATTTTTTCTCAAGCTACCATACATATAACTATTTTTCACATTTTATATTCCACTGTAATTCCGTATTGTTAACTAGTGGCTCCGTAACAAAAGAGCATGGACAAAAGTGTGCAGACGAATGAGCGCAATGCTAAACAACCTTGAGAAAAGGACACGTGACAAAACCGTGCAGGTATAAATTAAGTTAAAGTAAACAATATGTTAGGTATTAAATAATCCGAAGCCAAGATCATTATTCTCATTCCAATTCTAACTAAATTTAACCCGTGATCAAACAAATTTACTTTCATGTTTTCAGATGAAATAATTATAATTAACCCTAACTAATTGCAGATTTTTTTCCAAAGACAAAGAAATTGCATGCAACATTAGCATTTAGAGTAATTAACTCAGTAAATGTTAGCTGAACCATTTGAACATGTTAAAATTACAATTATTATTTCTTATTATTTGTATTATTTTGTCTTACATAGAAGAATTATTGGCTAAATACTCAGAAAACTATTTTAAAAATCATGTTTTGTGTTATTTACATCTCTTGCAGAGTGCATGCCGGCATGCTTTTGTCCTGGCGCGCTTTTGTCAGGTCACCTTAACTATTATATGCATATAACAATGTTGACTCGGCCAATAACCATTTGTTTTCCCCGAATTGATATGATGGTCACTAATGCCTATATATACGGTACATTTATGCCAGGTGTCGACTCTTGTAAGTTTCATTGGTGGGAAATGGAGATCCAAGTTGGCGCATCAAGAAAAACTCTACAGCATTCAGTGAGATGTACTTTGATGTACTTTGTGAAGCTAGCCATAAAATTGGAGGAAGAATTTCATTTTAAAAAAATGAGCTAGACACTGTAGATGTCAGCAAAGTTGATATTTTTACATTTGATAATGCTTTTTTCCAGATGTAAAATAGTCATCATTTAATGATTTATCTCATAAAATTATAGTTGTACTTCTTGTTGTCAATAAGTAATAACTATACCATGTTTTTCAATTTTCATAGCCTATTACAATAACACACATGGAAAAATATTCACTATTTATTCTGGTGACACATTTTTGAAAATTGGCGACAAAATATTGCGGTTGGCAATTTTTTTTTGGCGACAACTTTTTAAATAAAGTCAGGACCATCTCTGCAATGTCAACCAACATTGTTTGTTAATTTACAGGAATTGTTAAATAGGAATTATGGATTCTGGAAAAAGCCAAGAGATAGCAATGTGAATTCCGGACCCTTAGTAAGAGCAGTATACACTGTGATGTGTTTACAAGTACACATGGCTGTGTGAAGAACCAATCTTAAATTCCTTTATATTATATGGTAGTGTGAAATGCTAAGAGCAAAATGTCGGCCTCTACACCACTTTTGTGGACCTCACCAAGGCTTTTGACGCTGTGAGTTGTGAAGGTCTGTGGAAGATCATGGCAAAGTTTGGATACCCTGAGAAGTTCATTACCATGGTCAGACTATTCCACGATAACATGCTCGTTAGGGTACAGGATGAAGGAGTTATATCTGCCCTTCCCAGAGACAAATGGAGTCAAATAGGGCTGTGTTATTGCTCCGACACTGTTTATCATGATGTTCACAGCGATGCTGACCGACGCTTTCCGTGAGGGTGATATTGGTATCGATATCCGGTTTAGGACATGTGGGAACATCTTCAACCTGAGAAGACTTCAGGCTAAGACCAAAGTCCAGGAAGACACCATCCGCGACCTCCTCTTTGCTGACGACTGTGCTTTAAATGCTTGTACTCAGTCTGACATGCAAGAAAGTATGGATCGCTTCTCCAAAGTCTTTACAGAATTCAGACTCACAATAAGTATGATGAAGACAGATATCAAGTACCAGCCTGCACCCTCAATCCCCTACACTGAACCAAACATTACCGTCAATGGCAGAAGCTTGCCATTACTGACATGTTCATCTACCTTGGCAGCTCCTTGTCACGTACACTCTCCATTGATGAAGAGGTTACTCTCAGGATTGCTCGCACAAGTGCAGCGTTTGGCAGACTCCACAACTCTGCGTGGAATAGAAGAGGAATCAGCCTGAAAATCAATATCAAGGTGTACTGTGCAGTAGTACCGCCTGTGAGACATAGACGGTGTATAGTAGCCATGAAAGACAGCTAAACTCCTTCCACATGTGCTGTCTCAGAAAACTGCTCCACATCAAATGGGGCATGACAAGATTCCTGACACAGAAGTCCTCTAAAGAGATGAGATGACAAGCATCAATGCCATGCTCAGAAGATCACAACTTCTGCTGGGCTGGCCATGTCTGCTGTATACCTGATGAGTGCATCCCGAAGAGACTGTTTTATGGGGAACTAACAGAAGGCAAGCGTTCCAGAGGAGGCCAAAAGAAGCTGTACAAGGACATGCTCAAAGCCTCAATGAGCAGCTTGCCGAAGACCACAATGCCTGGCACCAACAGATCAATTCAGGCACTGCTGCTTTTGAAGAGCAACAAATCATCGAGGCCAAACAAAAACGCCAGCAGAGGAAGAGCAGAGACAGTGCCAACCCTCAATCGATCCAGGCCCCGGCAATTCCGTCTTCATTGCCCTATCACTTCAGATTGAGGATTGGCCTCACCAGCCATCTGCGCACTCACAGACTAGCCCAGACATGAAGTCATGGTCATCTTTGAGAACAAAGGATGAACAACAAAAGTGTGAAACACTTTTTTGTTGTATCATACGATTCTGTAAAACATAATATTTTCATTACATATATTGTGGATGTATGAACCATATTCATATTGTTTTCATGTATAAATCTGTATTTTCATAACATGTTCGGAATGGGTTTGTGAGTCTACTTGTGTATGTACTGTCGTGAACATTAGTTTTTCATTTCACAAACTTTCATTCACTCACATTGTGTTGTGGTACCACTCAGTCCAGAGATCCATTCGGTTTCTATCCTGTTACATTTCTAAAAGTATTAAAACCATTATTATTGTGATTCACCATAATTGCTTTATTATAAAAAATGCCAGGATCTTCCTCAATAGAAATCTTCTTTTCCTATATTAAATGATGAAATATTGGATAAAATAATTAAGTTTTATTAGTAATGATTTGTTTCCAACTGGGACATACAAATTGAGTACAGGACACAAGACTTTAGCCATCAGGTACATGCTGTATGCAAGGTAGGGTACAGAAGATAAGGCTGTTGCCATCAGGTACATGCTTTATGCAGGGTAGGGTACAGAACATAAGACTGTTGCCATCATGCAAATGATCTATGCAGGGTAGAGTACAAAACAAGACTGTTGCAAGACTGTTGCCATCAGGCACATGCTGTATGCAGGGCAGAGAACAGAAAATAAGATTTTAGCCATCAGGTACATGCTGTATGAAGGGTAGGGTACAGAATATAAGACTGTTACCATCAGGCACATGCTGTATGCAGGGTAGGGTACAGAATATAAGACTGTTACCATCAGGCACATGCTGTATGCAGGGTAGGGTACAGAATATAAGACTGTTGCAATCAGGAACATGCTGTATGCAGGGTAGGGTACATAACAGAAGATGGTTGCAATCAGGCACATGCTGTATGCAGGGTAGGGTACAGAACATAAGACGGTTGCCATCAGGCATGTGCTGTATGCAGGGTAGGGTACAGAATATAAGACTGTTGCCATCCGGAACATGCTGTATGCAGGGTAGGGTACAGAACATACGACGGTTGCAATCAGGCACATGCTGTATGCAATGTAGGGTACAGAACATTAGACGGTTGCCATAAGGCACATGCTGTATGCAGGGTAGGGTACAGAACATTAGACGGTTGCCATCAGGCACATGCTGTATGCAGGGTAGGGTACAGAACATTAGACGGTTGCAATCAGGCACATGCTGTATGCAGGGTAGGGTACAGAACATTAGACGGTTGCCATCAGGCACATGCTGTATGCAGGGTAGGGTACAGAACATTAGACGGTTGCCATCAGGCACATGCTGTATGCAGGGTAGGGTACAGAACATTAGACGGTTGCCATCAGGCACATGCTGTATGCAGGGTAGGGTACAGAACATTAGACGGTTGCCATCATGCACATGCTGTTTGCAGGGTAGGGTACAGAACATAAGACGGTTGCCATCTGGCACATGCTGTATGCAGGGTAGGGTACAGAACATTAGACGGTTGCCATCAGGCACATGCTGTATGCAGGGTAGGGTACAGAACATTAGACGGTTGCCATCAGGCACATGCTGTATGCAGGGTAGAGTACAAAACATTAGACGGTTGCCATCAGGCACATGCTGTATGCAGGTTAGGGTACAGAACATAAGAATGTTGCCATCCGGAACATGCTGTATGCAGGTTAGGGTACAGAACATAAGAATGTTGCCATCAGGCACATGCTGTATGCAGGGTAGGGTACAGAACATTAGACGGTTGCCATCAGGCACATGCTGTATGCAGGGTAGGGTACAGAACATTAGACGGTTGCCATCATGCATATGCTGTATGCAGGGTAGGGTACAGAACATAAGACGGTTGCCATCAGGCACATACTGTTAGCAGTGTAGGGTATATTTTGCTGCTATTTGCAACATGAGACAGGCCATTTTTAAAATGATAATAGATACTAATGAAATGCCAACCACGTAACCAACTTACAATTTCTGACCAGTTGATTTCCGGGTCACTGTTATGGAGAATGGACCTTGTTTGGCAATACTGACATCATAGTCTGGTGCCCCAACTGGTTCTGATGCTGGGAACAGCTTCAGTGGGACCTCATATCTACTGTTGTGAGGGTCATATATCTGAAAAATTAAGAAATTTCACATGGGCTTAAATTTTACTCAGATTCAATATAACAGTGCAGAACACCTCTTATAAAAGACAAGTGGTCTAGTGTACTGTCTTTTAAAAGATGGGTGATACATTGTACCCCTTTATAACAGACAAAATAAATTGGTATAGCCTAAACAGGCAAAAATTTCAGTGTGGCCTCTTTATCGAACAAGAAAATCTACTGTACAATCCTTTTATCACAGACACAAAGTATAAAATTAAAGTTTTATGAGGCAAACATGGAATTGTAATAAATGCCATCACAGTTTAGTTCAAAATTCTTTGCAAAAAGAAGCAGATTTGGTAATCATAATTTTTTATTCTTCTCCTGACGTCAGCAAACTCTTGACATTCTACTGTGGCAGGTCAAAGTTAGCAGCCAATGTAACAAATTTTGAGGCATTGTTCTTGATATTATCAACTACTGAAGAACCCAACTTCCACGATGCACAATTTACACATCAACTCAAACAATAACCTTACATCATTTAAACAGAAAGTAGTAAAGTAGGTGATGGGATTTAACCGGTGTAAACCAAGTTAAATAACAAATTAGCTGCAAAACAAAACATTTCTTACCTAAACAAAGCTCTTGCTAAGTATGCCCCAGTGTATAGCATGTCCCAGAGTTCTGGGCACAGGTAAGACCTGGGTATAGCATGTCCCAGAGTTCTGGACACAGGTAAGACCTGGACCCTCAACTTTCTAAAAGGTCCCATGTCCCAAAGAATCACGAACTTTCCTAAGCAAGACTTGTATATCAAAAGCCTTTGCCAATGAACTCATGGGAATCAATTTGCTGAGATTAATAATTTAACTAATGAATAAATATGTCACACTCATGCCTTTACAGGTTCTGTTGTCTTTGATTGCAGTACATGTACAATGGGATTATCATCATTACTAGAAATGTCATTCCGAACAATTGACAAAACAGAAATTAAGAGACTTTTGTTAATGAAAGTAAATCTCAGTCCACACATATAAAAATACCGCAACAAAATGATTAAGATAAGCATCACATCACTGGTCATGGTCTACAATCGGAGCAAGAGTAATAAACATTTATATAAAAAAATGAGAATATCTGGGCACATGAATATAACATTTAGGTACAGAAATACATTTTTTTGACAAACAATAACAATCTCGGAGTGTACAAAAGTTATCAAATAGAAGAAATAGTATATCATCATGAAGTATGAAAAATGTCCAATTCCACAAATAACAAAAGTTTTTATTATTGCACTCATTATCAGAGTAATACATTTGCAGGTCTATGGGAAGACTGAGGTATATAATTTTCATTAAGAAGATTTAAGGCATTTCTCACCTGGTCAATACTGCAGCTACAAAGAAAAAATAACACCTAAATATTTATATATGAGCACACATGCATATTTTTTCCTCACCAATTATAAATCAATACTTTTCAAAGAGGTCTCGGAAACACTTAATTACGCTTATCTGGATACCATTTTTTTTATCTGGGATGCAGAAAATCACTTAAGTGGTAATCCTCCATATGCATTTCATAGGAAGGTGGCAAAATTCAAAGACTTGCCAGTCCTGCTTCAGCCACCTACTTAGTGGGAAAATGTATTGATCAGTTAGCTGTGCTGATATTTACAATGACAGAATTCAGTGGCTGAAAGACCCCCTGATGTGCATTTTGCCAAAGAGTACATCAAAAGAACTGAATACAATAGCTGAGCAGCAAGTTCAAAGATTCAGACTGGTGGCTGGGTGGGAAAATGTGCCAATATTTACAATGACAGAATTCAGTGTCTTAAAGACCCCAGAAGTACATGTTGCCATTATAAAAGTACATCAAAAGAACATGATGCAATTGCAAGGCAGCCAGTTCAAAGACTTTGACCTGCAGCTTGGTGGGAAAATGTACTGATTTTTACAGTGATTGATTTCAGAGGCAGATTACTGCATTCATTTCTGGGTATAGCAGAATAAGCAGTGCATATGACTTTGGAATCAAAACATGTTGAGATTTAGACAAAATGCCATGTGCAAATGTGGATAAGTATTTTTGGGTTAAACGGCAAACTGGCAAAGATCGTAATTATTCAGAAGAGTGCTACTGTTGCTAGAACTGATAGTCCAGATGGGACAGTAGTTAAGTGTAAGAAAGTGTGTGATGCCTAGCTTAGTTCTTGGAATAAAACCTTTCTTGGATTGACAAAATTAAGTCTCGCTGACAGACAAGCAAGATCTATGTCGATGTAAAGAATGTAGAAATAAAGTCATTGGCAACCAATAGTTCTTCTAATTTGCATTGTTTTTTGAGAGGGACTTTCACCAAAATGGGAGTCCTGGACTCATAGTTTTCAAATCCTAGCAAGACCTCTGTTATCATCATTTCATGAACCAATACTCTTGTCATTTTTACGTAAAACAGTACAAAAATTCAAAGGAAAAAGGACAGAAACTTTTTGCACACTGGTGCACTCATTTTCTAACAGTTTTCTAAGTCATTTAGATACATTTAAAATTAGTCAAAGATTACCATATTTACTTAGTTTGACTTATTATACAAGTTCACCTTTCTCTTGGACTTTTATTATTATCCTGAACCTTCTCTTTTACAGTGGGACCCTCAGTTTCATCAGCTATGGCTCCATGACTGAGTCAACATCCAACATAAACTCTTTGACATACAATACCAAACATTTAAATATAAGACCAAATCATTCATGAATTTTGCTTATATTTTTACATACATATATCTGTCTACTTGGAGTGACTATCTATCATATTGACCAGCTTCTGTCCCACTTGCACTCTCTAGTTTTTCTTTCTGATCCTTTGAAAATAATGCTGGGGTCATAATGATCTTCTCAAGATTACACCATCCAGTATACTTTTGATAGGTCAGAGGGTGTAAATTTTTTCCGGGCCGAGTAATATAATAAAGTAACCAGGGCCAAATCCTTGAAAACAATGGCAACAAGCATATTAACAATGCACTATCCAGAAAACAATAGTCTGTATTTTATAATGTAACCAAAGGACGAGTGGTCTAAAGCGATCTCCGTTACGGATCACCGTCAACTCTGTCTTCGTGGGTTCGAGTCTAAGATTCGGCGAATGTGGATATGTGAGAAAGCTTGCCAGTAGCTTCTCGTGGGTTGGTGGTTCTTTCCGGTGATTTCCAGATTTCCTCCTCCACCATTAATACTGGCCGCCATGTATAGCCTATCGTGTGCTGAAAAAATAGCGTTATGCCCCACAACAACAACATAATGTAACCAACTGACCATCTGCAATAGGAAGAGATCCATGTCTAGATGCTGCATTTGAGAACCATTGTCAGAAAAATATACTGATGACAGTTCAAAATTATTGATTTAATCATGTTATTCATAACACATATTAGATAATGATTTAACATAAAATATGCACCTATCTGCATTTGTTTCACAACCCAAAGTGAATTTGGACATTAAATTTCTCTGACCATCAAAATTCAAAAACCATCTCTGAGTAAACTTTGAAACTTGGAGATTTTTTCCTGAGATTTACTCACATGATTTACTTTTACTTTCAAATTCACAAATGTTAGCTACACATTATTCGTATACAGTGTAAATTATTAAATATATGCAAATGCATGAAGAATATTAATTTTGTTCATTACCTTAAAATGAAGTCTCTCATTACTTTCAAAGTTCACATCAAGCTGTAAGGTCATGATATCATTAGGCCAACTTGATTTAGTTGACCTTGACAACATAGCTGTCATTCCAGTGGCTGTCTGATTAAGGCTGTCCACAATGTAACCTTGGTAGTCCCTAGAATAAAAGCACCATGGCACCTTACCCAGCATTTCTGGCCTTGACAGGAATGGCCACCAACAACAGCCTCTTGCCTCACATTTTTCCTTTGTTACTAAATAAGTTTCAGGAAAGCAGTCAAACCGTTGACTTTCAGGTATGTTGTCACACTGGGGCTGAGTTGAAATTTCGCATGCTGAATTAAATGGTTTACTCTATTTAAAAGAAATTGGGGAAAAAAATAAAAGACCAAGATTTTTATCAGATGGTAATAGATTCCATTTAAAGAGTGTATCAATGAAATCTTGTCCATTTACTCATCTTAAATTAAATATTAATTGTTGTTCTACAGTTTAATACTAATAAGTATTGTTTTTCAGACACAAGCTTAGGACTGGTGATTTTAACAAACTGTCCTGTTCCAATTCAATGTGCCCAGAAGAGCACTATTATTCCGCTATTTAAAATGCTTAAATATTTTTTTTCAGATACAGGCACTGGAAAAGTTTCTTTAAACAAATTACTAACTTTGGTCCTATTTTTTTATTTACTAATATAATTTTACACAATGTAGAAATCGTTGAAAGAAATAAATAAAATCATATTCAATTGACCTGTGTGTATTTACAAGATAATACAACTTTCATATTATCAAAAATTACCAATAATTCATCCAGAAAGACGACGGTGTACAAAAAAAATGAAACAGATAAAATGACAATAGCAATGATTGTCAAAATGGGGATCAGCGAAATCCTTTGCCCACGGCAAGACCATACACATTTTCCGTAGTAAAAAACATCATCCTCAGGTTCAACCAAAACGTCTTTTTCTTCATTTGTCTTCAATCCCATCGTAGATCCAAGCAAATGTATTCAAACTGAAATCTTTATATTTCACATGAAATGGTACAAAGCGCATGAATTCTTCCTTATGATATTTCAAAGTCCTTTCTTGATAAGCGCTTACGGTACATGAATCAACTTTGTGCAACCATTTTGAATGTCATATGACATGAGGCACGTTTGATTGGTAAATACCTACATCGTGGAGTAATCAGGTTCCCTGACTTCTCTCCACTCTGTTGGCCATAGAATACAATTAATTTTACCGAAACTGGTCATTCCGTACCCAACTAGTTTTGTACCCAAGTTGTTTCGTACCCAAATGAATCGTTTCGTAAACAAAGCAATAGTCGCTTCGTACCCATGGTACTGGTCGTTTCGTACATATGGTGCTGATCGTACCCATTGCTATAGTCGTTTCGTAACTAAATTACAAATATAATATATAATAAAACATAATTGAAATGTTAAGTTATATTGTTGGTGTGGGAAGATTAACGGCGTTATCCCCTCAAAATTACTGAAACTTTGCAGCAGCATATACGGTCCGACAACTGACTGACAAGGCAAATTAACTGCATTATTATTCAACGATTTTTAATTATGTTTTATACATGTATGTAATAAAATTCAGGAATGTACAAATCTGAAAAATATTGTTAGTCCTTTGTTCTTTAATAAACCTGTATGAGCTAATATTTCGGCTCACTGAGACATCTTCAATCATTCATTGGATTTTAAATTTTACTGTTCTATTCTGGAAAACAAATATATGCCGTATTACACGGGGTGCTGTATTATAAACGTTTTAATTCTGGCAGAATCTAAACATACATACATATCTTCCTTCGATCATTTAAATAATTAAATACACCATTTTTAAAACACAGAAGTAAATATCAAAATGCAATGCCAAATTATATATATATATATATATATATATATATATATATATATATATATATATATATATGTATGTATGTATGTATGTATGTATGTATGTATGTATGTATGTATGTATGTATGTATGTATGTATGTATGTATGTATGTATGTATGTGTTTGTGTGTGTGTGTGTGTGTGTGTGTGTGTGTGTGTTGGAATCCATCAGTCTTCGAGAGATGATGGTGTAGCATCCTGTTTTGGTGTCTTATCTGCACCATCGTGAGTGGCTGAAGAGTCCGACCCTTGCATGACAATCTTTGTTGCACTTGTAGCAGGTGAAGATTTATTCTTGTTGAGGCTGTTGTTGTTTCGCCTTCCTCTTGGCTCTCTTTGTAGCAAGGTTTGCTTTTATCCCTTCCTCGGCTTTCTGAATGCCTTGTCTGACAGCAACTTGCCACTCGTAGCGGTTGTTAGCACAGCTCTCCCAGTTGTTGATGCTAATGTTGACCATTTTCATGTCCTTCTTGCAGACGTCTTTGTATCACAGATGTGGCCATCCAGTCGGTAATGTGCCTTCTGCTAGTTTGCCGTATAACAGGTCCTTGGGAATGCAGCATGTATCCATTTTTCTGACGTGGCCGAGCTATCAAAGGTGCCTCTCACTGAGGATGGTGAACATGCTATTCATGCTGGCCCATTCTAGAACCTCCATGTTGGGTACTTTGTCCTGCCACAGGATGTGCAGAATGCACAGCAGGCATCTCAGATGGAATCTATTGAGTTTCCTTTTGTGGCTCTTGTAGGTGGTCCATGCCTCGCTACTGTAGAGGAGTGTGCTGAGCACACATGCCTGATAGACATGCAGTTTGGTCTTCTCAATGAGGTTGAAAATGTTCCAGACCCTCTGGTTCAGTCTTGCCATAACTGCTGCTGCCTTAGCAATCCTGCCGTTCACCTCAGCATCAATGGAGAGCGAGCTGGAGATGGTGGACCCAAGATATATATAGTTCTCAACAACTTCAAGGTTGTACCCATCAATGGTGATGGTTGGAGGGGAGTCTGCATCCTGCGCCATGACATTCATCTTCTTCAAACTGATGGTCAGTCTGAACTCTTTACAGGCATGGGAGAGGCGACATATCAGCTGCTGAAGTCCTTCTTCCGTATGTGATGTCAAAGCTGCATCATCAGCGAAGCGCAATTTATGGATGAGAAACTCTGTGATTTTGGTCTTTGCATAGAGACGTTTGATGTTGAACAGTTTGCCATTTGCCCTGGTGTGAATGTACACTCCCTTGCTGCAGTCCTTGAAGTCTTACTGGAGGAGCACGGCGAAGAAGATGGCAAAAAGGTTTGGTACAATGAGACAACCCTGCTTTACTCCACTGCTGACTGGGAAGGCCTCTGATGTTACGCCGTTGAAGCACACTGTGCATTGAGTGTTCTGGTGAAACGATGTGATGATAGAGAGCAATCGAGGTGGGCATTCCTCAGGAGTTTGAAGAGTCTGCTCTGGCTGACCAGGTCAAACGCCTTTGTCAGGTCTATGAAGGCAATGTAGAGGGGTATTTGCTGCAGTTGACGTAGAGAGAAGATCAAATCTACAGTTGACCGGCCAGCTCAGAAGCCACACTGGGATTCTGGGTAGATATGGGAGGCTAGGGTCTGCAAACGTACCAGTTTGACACATGCGAATGCCCTTTCGACGATACTGAGGAGTGAGATGCCCTGGTAGTTGTGACAGATGCTGCAGTCTTCTTTGTTTTTGTACAAAGTGATGATGTTGGCATTCTGGATGTCTTGGGGGAAGTGTCCCTGTTCCCAACAGAGGCAGAGGAGTTCATGTAAGGGCTGGAGTAATGCCGGTTTTCCGTTCTTGAGGATTTCAGGTGGGACAAGCGAGACAGTCGATGGCTTTACTTAACTCTTCCATGGAGGGTGGAGTGTCTAGTTCATCCATGATTGGCAGGTCTGGGATGGTTTTCAGGGCAGTATTGGTGACGACGGTTTGGTTTGCATACAGCTCGTGATAGTGCTCAACACAGCACTTCAGCTGTTTTTCCTGGTCTGTTATGATTACTCCAATCTTGGACTTGAGGGGGCCGGTTTTGAGAGATGGGGGACCTGTCGCCTTCTTGATGCCCTCATACATGCTACTTGCATCTCCAGTGTCAGCAGTTGTTTGTATGCTATTGCAGAGATTCCAATAAGTTTTGGCACAGTGGCAGGCAGTCCGCTGAGCACTTTTCCTGGCAATCCTAAAGGCTTGTAGGGCTAGGCGCAGCCTTGTAAGCCAGAAGGGCTTTCCTCTTTGCCTCAGTCAGCATAGCCTCCCAGCTGGCCTCATACCAGTCAGTATTTTTTCGCTCCATCTTCCTATACGCACTAATGGCTGAGTTATACACAGTGTCTCAGAGGTGGGATTACATGGAGTCGATGTCTTTTTGGTTAGAGCTTTCTGCATCTTGCTGATGAACTGCTTTGTCTTCTCTGGTTTGTTTGCACAACATGTATTTATGCATGAGTAACCCTTCTTCTTGGCATGGTGATGCTTCTTGGGTATTATTCACACCTTGCTGGCCACCAGGGAGTGGTCGGTGCTGTGGTAGCTGCAAGTGAGGAGGACTCTGTCCAGTTCCGCATGCCTTGTGATGACAAGGTTTAGTTGGTTTCAGTGGAATGAACGTGGATGTCTCCATGACACCTGGTGAATTTTCTTGCATTTGAAGTAGGTGTTGGTCACGCATAAACTGTGTAAATAGCACATATTCAGCAGTCACTGGCCGTTCTCATTGATCTTTCCCCTTCCATGAGTGCCGAGACAGCTTGGTCAGGCCTCGTGTTCAACTCCCACTCTAGCATTGAAGTCTCCTAGTATGTAGAGGCCTTCAGTGTTTGGGATACTGGATATTGCTTGATCCAAAGCCTCATAGAACTGGTCTTTCTCCTCTGGGGTGGAGTAGAGGGTTGGAGCGTACATGCTCAAGATGTTGACTAGGCTGAGGATGTTGACAGCTGAAGGGTTAGGATCCTCTCAGTGCCTGCTGATGGAGACTCAATGAAGGCTATGAGCATGTTCTTTACAGTGAAGCCGACACCACACTGTCTAGGTTCATCGGTGGACTTTCCAAAAGAAGGTGTAGTTGGTTTCCCTGAGAGTGCCGCTGTCAGCTAGTCTGGTCTCCTGAAGGCAGGCAATGTCGACATTTTGTCGGGAAAGTTCCCTGTCAATTACGGCAGGCTTCTGTGCATCTTCAATCTCCTGCAGGTCATTGGTAAGTCCAGTACACATGTTCCTGATGTTCCAGCTTGCAGAACGGAGAACTGGAGTCTTCTTTTCTCTTTTTTGGGTCTTGCCTGGTGCTGTGATTTGGCCTACTAGTCGAGAATGTTCCCTAAGCTTCACGCACCCAGTGAAACAGGTAGGCCATGGTGGGATAGCACCTTACTGTCTGGGGGCTGCCCTGCTTGAGACAGGCAGTAGCTATCCAATTAGACATAGCAGTCTCTCCCACCATTGGAAGCAACCCCTGGCACTAAGCTCTACACCAATTGAGCTATTGCTTATAGCCGGTAAACTGCTGCTTCCCGTGTTGTGCCGACACCTTACGGTAACGCTGATGTGTCCTCTCCAGTGGAGCTACAAAGCCTGGGCAGGGTAATATGGAGAATCAGCTGTTGCCCATGCAGTAGATCCCCCCTCTCCACGCAGCTGGTGTTCCCAAGGGAATGGTTAATGCCGATACAACTTGGCACCAACAGCATCAAAGGTGTTGCCAGAATGGCATTTGAGTCAATGTCAGACCACCTTTGGGACTCTGTCTCTGGATTTTCTGTAGGGGTTTACACCCTTAGCCTTTCCCATGAGTAGGTATAGCCGTAAGGCAGCAGAGGTTTGGAATCAGAGGTTTCCTTCTCCTAGTTGAGCAACCATCCAAGGTTTATGAGCCTCATCTCCTCATTTTAAGGTGCCGGTGAACTGCCTTTACCCCTTCTCCTGTTAGTGAAGTCATGATCTGCCAGACTTATAAGCTAAGCCACTCGTGATGGCCAGGAGCTGGATTTTAGTTGACTGAGGCAATCAGAGACACAGCCGTATGGCTTGTCAACATATATATATATATATATATATATATATATATATATATATATATATATATATATATATATATATATATGTAATCACTCCGGTGGACCAGTGGTTAGAGCATCCGCCTTGGATGTGGGAGGTCGTGGGTTCGATCCCTGGTGGAGTCATAGCAAAAACTTACAAAAATGGTAATAACAGCTGCCTCACTGGATGCTCAGCATTAAGTGGTTAGAGTTAGGACTGGTCGGCCTGGTGTCAGAATAATGTGACTGGGAGGGACATCATGCCACATGTCTGCGGCATGATGACCCAGTGCTAGACATCACTATAAATTGCCACACTGCAGACATTGTAGCAATATGACTGAAAAATTGTTAAAGTTATGTTAAAAATCATAATCATATATATATAGGTATCTTTGTTCATTTAGATAATTAATGATTAATTATTATTAATTATTATCCTTGTTGTCTGGTCATTCATTGGCATTTTATCGTCTTGCCTTATATATATATATATATATATATATATATATATATATATATATATATATATATATATATATATATATATATATATATATATATATATATATATATATATGTGTGTGTGTGTGTGTGTGTGTTTGTATAAGTGTGTGTTTGTGTGTGTGCTATGCACAAGCTTGTATATCATGACTCAGTGTCATCACTTTTTGATATGGGCTGGTGCATGCAGGCAAGGTGATGGGTGCCGATTACTCACAGACCTGGGTTTGAAACTCAGTAGAGTACGAATTTAATTTCTCTAACCTGTATGATAGTATTGTCTGTATGAAACTATATATAGAGAGAGACACACACACAATATTAAATTATCACCCTCCCAAATTTTCCAAAACACAATGTTAAATTCCAATATACCCTCCCAAACATAATGTTAAATTAACACACACACACACCCAAATCATCCAAAACATAATGCTAAATTTCAATATACCCATCCAAACGTAATGTTAAATTAGCCCCCACAAGTCAACCAAAAAACAATGTTAAATTCCAATATACCCACCCAAACGTAATGTTAAATTAACACACACACACACCCAAATCATCCAAAACATAATGCTAAATTTCAATATACCCATCCAAACGTAATGTTAAATTAGCCCCCACAAGTCAACCAAAAAACAATGTTAAATTCCAATATACCCACCCAAACGTAATGTTAAATTAACACACACCCAAATCATCTAAAACAATGGTAAATTCCATTATACCCACCCAAATGTAATGTTAAATTAACACAAATACACTACAAATTATCCTAAACAATGTTAAATTCCAATATACCCACCCAAACCTAATGTTGAATTAACACCCCTATCCCATATTATCCCAAACACAATGTTAAATTCCAATATACCCACCAAACTTAATTTTAAAAAAACACATACACATCCAAATCATCCAAAAAAAACAAGGTTAATTTCCAATATACCCACCCAAACCTAATGTTAAATTAACAACCCACCCCCAAATCATCAAAAACACAATGTTAACTAACAATATACCCACCAAACTTAATTTTAAATTAATACACATGCACACACACAACCAAATCATCCAAAACACAATTTTAAATTCCAATCTAACCACCCAGACTTAATGTTAAATTAACACACACACACACCCAATCATCAAAAACACAATGTTAAATTCAAATCTAACCACCCAGACTTAATGTTAAATTAACACACATCCACCCCCAAAATCATCCAAAACAATTGTTAAATTCATGCACACCCCATAGTAACCAAAATGCTAACCTTAAATTGTTACATTCCATGAGCTAATGTGAAATGACTGGATGGTGAAACGTGGACAGAGTGAAAATGTTTTGTGGGCATCTTTGTTTGTAGAAAATATTCATAAACCAAAACAGAAGTCGTTTGAAAAGACTAATGGTCTAGAAGGAGAAAAGAATTTACTGAAATTAAAGATATCTCCATTTCTTCCTTTAAAATTTTAAGTATTTAGACCATCTTTGATATTCTCTTGCAATAAGAAAATTTTGAAATTAGCTGCTATAGTGCACATATTGTCATCATTTTCATTTAGGACAAAGCCGACATCATCAAAAGTGTTTTGGTGCAATCCCCATGTAAAATGATCATCCTTTCATGGGAAATAGTGACAAGATTTGTATGACAGTCACTATGGTAGCCATACTGGATGTACCACTGGTGCCATTTTCACTTAGGACCAACTAGGCATGATAAGAAGTCGATTGGTGAAAACCCCATGTTCATATAACCATCCATTTGGGAAGAATAGAGATATAACTTTCCATCAGACATAGCAAGACATAGCATTTCCATCAGACATAGACATTCAAGATGGCTGCTGTGGTACCCATATTAGACATTAATAAGGCCAACCAGATATTGAAAATAACCTTTTAGTGAAAACCTGATCTTGACAGATCATAAGAAGTCTTAGTCATTAGTGAATAATTTGATGTTAATATAAACATCCATTCAGGAACAGCAAGGATAAAATGACTTTCAAAATGATGCTGTGTTATGGCCATATTGGATATCAGATTGGCACCATTTTTATTCAAGACCAAATGAACATCATAAGAAGTCTCCTACTAAAAATGCTAGTATGACTCTGTTTAAGTAGAATTGTGATAATAAGAAATTTAAGATGTTTACCATGGAAGCCACATTCCAGACATCATAAGAAGATTTTTAGTAAAACCCGCTGTTGATATCACCATTCATTTAATAGTAACAATAACAATATTTTTAAGATGGCTGCTATGGTGGCCATAATGGAGCTCACCTTGGCACCATTTCAATTGAAGACCAACTAGACATGATAACAAGTATTTTAGTAAAATCCATGTGTTACTATAACCATCTATTCAGGAGGAGTAACAATAATGGTATTTTCAACATGACTGCTGTGGTGATAATATTTAACAACAGATTGGAATGATTCTCAGTTAGGTTCAACTAGACATAAGAAGTCTTTCAGGGAGAACCCTATGTTGATATGAAGATCCATTTAGGAGAACTAGTGATGACAAGATTTTCAAGATATGTAGCTACCATGACAGCCATATTCCATGTCTGAGCAGCACCATATTCATTTAGGACCAACTTGACCATAGGATGAATGTGTGTAAGGTCTCATGCAATGTTCAAAGCAGTCCAGGAGGAATAATGACAGCAAATATTTGCCAATGGATGGATGGACAAATGAAAATGGACGACCGACTACTAATACAATTTGAATACAAATTAAGGACTTGAAACAAGAAGATAAATGTGTTTGTGAACATTTCACATTAGAGTACAGCATAGCCCTTCCAATTTTTGGCAAATGTAAATACTTGTTATGTAAGCCAGGTTAATCCTTCCGAGCTTGGATAATGAGGGTATTTATTTACCTAGATAAAGGTAAGTAATCTATTGTCCAAATCTGAAAATTATAAGATAAAATGTATAAATGAAAGGAAAGTAAAAAACTTTTAACAGGTTAATTTAGAGTGTGATGGACATAGAACAGATATGCATACAAATGACAAGATAATCAGTGCATCAAGATTCCACCAAGGCAGGCTTGACAATTAACTAGGGAACAGAAACTACTGCAAACTAAGTTCTAATTAGGACCCAGTCAGTTTTGTAGAGAGTAATTTCAGAGGATATCAAAAGGTGAACTTATCCCTTCAATATTATTGCTTTGAACTGTAGATTTTAATTAGTAATGATCTGAACTGTTGACTTCAGTAGTAATGCATTGAACTGTTGACCTCATTAGTGTGTGTGTGTGTGTGTGTGTGATTTTGATTTTTAATATAGTTTTAACAATTTTTCACTCATATTAGCTAAGATGTCTGCAGTGTGGCAGTTTATAGTGATGTCTAGCACTGGGGCATCATGCCGCAGACATATGGCATGATGTCCCAACCAGTCACATTATCCTGACACCAAGGCAACCAGTCCTAACACTAACCTCTTAATGCTGAGCACCAAGCAAGGCAGCTGATAGTACCATTTTTTTTAAAGCTCTTAGTATGACTTGGCCAGGACAGATTCTCTAACCACTAGGCCACTGGAACAGTTTGATTTCATTACTAATGCTGCTTTGAACTGTTGACATCAATAGTAATGCATTGAATTTATGACTTCAGTAGTAATGCATTGAACTGTTGACATTAATAGTAATGCATTGAACTGTTGACATAAATAGTAATGCATTGAACTGTTGACATCAATAGTAATGCATTGAACTGTTAACTTCAATAGTAATGCATTTAACTGTTGGCATCAATATGAACTGTTCACTTCAATAGCAATACATTGAACTATTCACTTCAATAGTAATGCATTGAATTGTTGACATTAATAGTAATGCATTGAACTGTTCACTTCAATAGCAATGTATTGAATTGTTCATGTCAATAGTAATGCACTGTTGACTTCAATAGTAATGCATATAACTGTTGATAAAAATAGTAATGCATTGAACTATTGGCATCAATAGTAATAATTTGAACTGTTTACATCAATAGTAATGCATTGAACTGTTGACATCAATAGTAATGCATTGAACTGTTCACTTCAATAGTTATGCATTGAATGGTTCACTTCAATAGTAATGCATTGAACTGTTCACTTCAATAATAATGCATTAACTGTTCACTTCAATAGTAATGCATTGAACTGTTCACTTTAATAGTAATGCACTGTTGACTTCAATAGTAATACATAGAACTGTTGACATCAATAGTAATGCATTGAACTGTTGACATCAATAGTAATGCATTGAACTGTTGACATCAATAGTAATGCATTGAACTGTTCACTTCAATAGTTATGCATTGAATGGTTCACTTCAATAGTAATGCATTGAACTGTTCACTTCAATAATAATGCATTAACTGTTCACTTCAATAGTAATGCATTGAACTGTTCACTTTAATAGTAATGCACTGTTGACTTCAATAGTAATACATAGAACTGTTGACATCAATAGTAATGCATTGAACTGTTGACATCAATAGTAATGCATTGAACTGTTCACTTCAATAGTAATGCATTGAACTGTTCACTTCAATAGTAATACACTTTTGACTTCAATAATAATGCATATAACTGTTGATATCAATAGTAATGCATTGAACTGTTCACATCAATAGTAATGCACTATTGACTTCAATAGTAATGCATAGAACTGTTGATATAAATAGTAATGCATTGAACTGTTGACTTTATTAGTAATGCTTTGAACTGTTCACTTCAATAGTAATGTATTGAACTGTTGACATTAATACAGGCCTAATTTTGATACCAAGCTGTAAAATACATGTCCAACTCAGGAGAACATTGATCCCAATCTGTAAAATACATGTTCAGCTCAAGAGAACACTGATCCCATTATTTTCATGTCCAAATGGACATAACACTGATCTCAATCTGTAAAATATGTGTCCAACTCAGGAGAACACCAATCACAATCTGTAAAAACATATGACCATCTCAGTAGAAAATTGATCCCTATCTAAACTAAATGTCCAGCTTGGGAGATAACTGGACCCAATCTCTAAAACACATGTCTAACTTTAGAGGACACTGATCCCAATCTGTAGAATACATGTCCAATTCAGGACAACACTGATATCAAACTGTAAAATACATATCCAACAAGGTAGAACACTAATCCCAATCCGTAAAAAATATGTCCAACTTGGGAGAACACTGATACCAATCTCTAAAATACACGTCCAACTTGGGACATCACTGATTCCAAACTCTACAACACATGTCCAGCTTGAGAGAATACATATCCAACATGGTAGAAAATTGATCCCAATCTGTAAAAAATATGTTCAACTTGGGAGAACACTGATCCCAATCACTAAAATACATTTCTAACATAGAAGATCAGTGATCCCAGTTTCTACAACACATGTCCAGCTTGGGAGAACACTGATCCCAATTTGTAAAATAGATGTCCAACTTGGAAGATCACTGATCCCAGTAAATAAAATACATATCCAACTCATGGGAACACTGATCCCAATCTGTAAAATATATGACCAGCTTGGGAGAACACTGATCCCAATATGTAAAATAGATATCCAACTCAGGGGACCACTGATCCCGATCTATCCAACTCTGGGGAACACTGATCCCAATCTGTAAAATACATGTCCAACTTGATAGAACACTGATCCCAATATGTAAAATACATATCCAACTCAGGGGAACACTGATCCAAATCTGTAAAATACATATCCAACTCAGGGGAACACTGATCCCATTCTCACCATGTCGAGCTCGGTAGAACACTGATCCAAATCTGCATACCCAGTGATGTATTATTACTGTTGAATACATTTAGGTATAATGCTCAACAAAATTTATATCCTGAAATTGTTCATGTTGAAGCAAATGGAAGATTGAACTATGGAAAGTACATCAATGCAACAAAGCAGATGGAGGACATAAAACTTGTTTTGATGTAACTCTCAATCTGACTTAATTGTGGCTTTACCATGGATGCAATGATTCTATTTCTTACATCTCAAGTCCAGATTTAAAACAAAATGTGAACCGTGTAATTGCAGGTTTAGGCTGTATTTATTATTTTTAAAAGCCAGAACATGGGAAGCTGTGGATTGATGTATCATCCCACAGACTCAGTTGAAGTGAATTTGCTAGTCAGACATTTTTTAAAAAAATGTATGCTTGGATTATTATTAATTTCTAGTCATTTAAAACAAACATAAAAAACAATAGAACAGGAAGAAGATAATTATAATGGTAGATAGTTTGTTAAATATACTAAACATAAGTGGCAAGAAAATATGGTTTACAACATTATTTAGTTCTTCACATATACATGTCCCAAAAAGGTGTAATTTTTAGTTTTCCAGATATATATGACTCAAATGGGTAGAGTTTAGTTCTCCAGGAATATATATGGCCCAATGTGTAATTTTTAGTTCTCCAGGTATACATGACCCAAATGAATGATTTTTATTTGAAAATGAATTAGTTTTGTACAATCAACAAATCAAGAAATTTTGTGCATCTGTGATGCGCAACAGTCAATAAATGTCTGAAACAATTCCTGTGATGTGCACCAATCAATAAATGTCTGAAACAATTCCTTACAAACATTTGCTAAGTTTACATTGCATTAGAAGAGAGCAGATATATGCATTAACTGACTCCATAACAGTGTTTCAAACATTAACTCCATATTGCAAAGTATGTATGTATGTATGTATGTATGTATGTATGTATGTATGTATGTATGTATGTATGTATGTATGTATGTATGTATGTATGTATGTATGTATGTATGTATGTATGTATGTATGTATGTATGTATGTATGTATGTACAAACTGCCAACAGACAACAACAGACATCTAAATTTTTGACATTTTATAAACCATAACAAAAACATTACATCTAATAGAAGGTAAGCAGACATGTTACTGCAAACAGTTATGAAATTCAGGCAGTGGAAGTAATCCTATTAGCTCATATGAAGTTAAATAATAATATGGACACCTTCTCACATGGTGATATTGACATTTTATTACTTGTAGATATTGACACTTTATTACATGGTGATATCAACACTTTATTACATGGTGATATCAACACTTTATTTTACAAGATGATATTGATACTTTATTACATGTTGGTTACTAAAACTAACCACAGACTTAATATAAAACCACTTTGCCAAAATAGATCATAAAAATGTATAAACAAAACAAAATGCAGATATGAACAAATTCATTATTAACATAATATTCTGAAAATAAATGTGTGCATGTCTATATGTACATATCTATAAAAGAGAAATGGTTTTAATTTTATTGTAATGATATTTCTTGAAGGATGATAAAGTTTATACCACTAATTACTAATATGAAATGATGGAACTTTTATCTCAAGGCCTACAAATAATGGGAGTGGGGTGGGGGCAGTACATATATAACAAGTACACCTTTGAAAATTCATACATAGTCCATATTTTCAGTATCACTCAAATGAATTGCCAATTCCAGTCATAAAACAATATTTTGTCTGCAATCTTAGCAAATTATTTGAGTGATGCTGTTTATTTAAGTGACTTGTGTTTGGTTTATTGAAGTTTAACTGTAGCAAGTCTAGCTTATGTGTGATCTGAAGCTTTACTGTAGGTCAGATCTAGTTTATGTTTGAGCTATTTAGTTTTACTGTGGTCTAGCTTATGTTTGAGCTGTTTAAGTCTTACCATAGTTCAAGTTTAGCTTATGTTTGAGCTGTTAAACGTTTTACCATAGTTGAAGTCTAGCTTATGTCTGAGCTGTTGAAGATTACTGAAGTTTAAATCTAGATTATGTTTTAACTGTTAAAAGTTTACTGTGTTCAAGCCAAGCTTATATTTGAGCTGTTGAAGTTTTACTGTAGTTCAAGTCTAGCTTATTTTTACACTGTTGAAGTTTTAGCCATGTTCAAGTCTAACTTATGTCTGAGCTGTTGAAGATTACTAGTTTAAATCTAGGTTATGTTTGAACTGTTGAAATTTTACTGTGTTCAAGTCTAGCTTATATTTGAGCTGTTGAAGTTTTACTGTAGTTCAAGTCTAGCTTATATTTGAGATGTTGAAGTGTTGCTAAAGTTTAAGTCAAACTTCATTATTGCATTAATGTGGGAGTGAATAATAGGCAAGATCAACCCATTCTCTCATATTTTAGCCAGGTAAAATGACTACTGAAATAGTTTATCTCATTTTTTTTATCTGTCCAATTATTATTATTATTATTATTATTATTATTATTATTATTATTATTATTATTATTATTATTATTATTATTATTATTATTATTTTTTTTTTTTTTATTATCTCCAGCAATATAAAACCTAAGGTTTTATGAATCAGTACAACATAATGTTTTTCTTCCCCTCCAATAATTGTTGATATATGCTGCAGAAGCTATTATAATATCCATCTATATTGAGATGGGATCAAAAGCTATTATAATATCCATCTATATTGAGATGGGATCAAAAGCTATTATAATATCCATCTATATTGAGATGGGATCAAAAGCTATTATAATATCCATCTATATTGAGATGGGATCAAAAGCTATTATAATATCCATCTATATTGAGATGGGATCAAAAGCTATTATAATATCCATCTATATTGAGATGGGATAATTATCCCAATTTATACATCATAACTGCTTTTTAAATTGTCTATATGCAAAAGCATAATCCAAGACTATGCTGTTTTATCATTTGAAAATTCTGACCATCCATTGCATCATGCTACCTGACTGAAAAGATAACATATGTATCAATTATTCTGAACAATTCAAAAGGAATATAACCATACATCATGTATAAAAGGCCATCATTAGAGTCAGTATTATTTAGCCCTCAAAGTAAAAAACAACTTCCACAGAAGAAAAAAAAACCATGAACTATGCCATACTTAAAACTGTATGCCCTATTATACTTTAAATTAAAATACGAGTTTATAACTTTACAAATAAGAGTATCTACTGTGATATATACAGAACTATAAAACAAAATAGGGTGGTCTTCCACTAACGGTGGGTTCTGAAGATACTTATTGCTGCTGCTAAATAAAATCTCAAAAAAGTCCCTCAAAGGAACTGACGCTACTGGGCAAAAATAATTTCTTTTTTTTAATTGCTAACTATTGAAACCATCTACAATATTTTTCTGTCATAATGAGATTTTCAAACTAGCTGCTGTGGTGGACATACTGGATGACAGATTGGTCTTTTTTAAACTGCTAACTATTAAAACCATCTACAGTCATAACGAGTGGACATACTGGATGACAGATTGGTACAAATTTCATTTAAGACCAAGGTCAATATGACAATCCAGTTTGTTGGTGGTGGTGGTAACAACAGCATTATTTTTAAGACAGCCATCATGGAAGCAACACTGGTAACACTGTCATATGTCCAACTAGGTGTCATAAAAACTTGATTATGCTGGTGAAAATCCCATGTGAACATGGTCATCCATTTGGACATATCCGGGTCAATCTGCATCAGTTTCATTTAGCATGCAACTACACAATGTAAGAACTTGTCTGATGAAAACCCATTTTCAAATTGACATTCTATTTAAGACAAGTAGTAATAAGATCATCACCATGGCCACCATAATGTCTATAATGGATATCAGATTACTGGTATCACCATTTTAATTTTGGACCAACCAGATAGTATAAAAAGTCTTCAGGTCAAAATACCATGTTGATATGATTTCCATTTTGGAAAAGGAATAAGATTTTCCAGATGGCTGCAATTGTGGACATATTGGATATTAGAAGCTCACCATTTCTATTTAGGATCAACTAAACCTTATGAGGACTCTTGTAATTTCAACAACCCATCTTGAAGTAGCAATAATAAGATTTTCAAGATGTAAATCTTGGCAGCCATATTGGAAGTCAGATTGTCACTGTTTACATTTACCACCAACAAGACATCATCAGAATCTCACTGAAAACCCCATCTGATATAATTATTCCTTCAATAGAAGAAGTGATACCAAACTTTTCAAGATGGATAATGTGGTAGCCAAATTAGATGACTGAACAGCATAATTTTCATTTAGGTACAACCAGACATCATAGGAAGTCTTTAATGAAAACCACATGTTAATATGACTATCCCATTCAGAAGAACAGACAAGATTTTCAAGATGGTACCAGCTGCATCCATACTGGATGTGCAAGCAAAGCCATTAATTTAGGATAAACCATGGTATACATGAAAAGACGTTTTGTTGTGAAAACCTGATGTCAATATATCACAATGCAGGTGTAGCAATAACAAAATTTTCAAGATTGTTGTCACTGGCCAGGAATTGGATCCAAATTTATTTTCATCTGAGGAGAATTAGCAATAACAAGATTTTATAGGTATCAGCCATGATGGCTATATTGAAAGTCATTTTGGACCATCTAAACCATGGGTTTACATGTACATAAAGTTGTATGACAATCCTCCAAGTAGAACAAGAGGAGTACCAATAGCAAACTTGTGCAAAAAGACATGTGGACAGTGGACGATGTATGAAAGACCATCTCAAAACCTTTTCTGGTATATGACCAGTAAATCTAAAAACCATTAATAAACCAACATACATATATCATATTGTAAAACTCCTTAGATTTATATTTTTACAGGTAATGACAAAGTAAGTACATGTGATTGATTTTGATGGTAATGATTAATTATATATCTGTGACTTATTTTCAATGTGATGATTAAGCAAATAAATGCAACTGATTTTACAGGTAATGAATAAGTAAATAATTGAAACTGATTTTACAGGTAATGATTAAATAAATACCTATAATTGATTTGTTACTTGTCATTGGGTATCAAGTTAAATTTAACTAAAATTCTCAAAATTTTCTTTTCAAACTGAGATTTTACATTATCATGCTTTTAATATTTACAATATATCAATATTCTTATTAGAGGCAGCAGCAGGGGGGCTGAACCCAGCAAATTATTTTCCGGTCACCATCCTCCATCAAAAACAGTCAGCCAGAAAGCTGCATTTTCTTCATCCGAGATTTAAAAAAAATATTACATGTCATAGCAGGGGGGGCTAAACCCAGCAAATTATCTTTCGGTCCACCACCCTCCATCAAAAACAGTCAGCTACAAAGCCTCCATTTCGTAATCCAAGAGTAAAAAAAAGCTGCCATGTTGGTCCATGACAGGTGGACCTGGCCGGGGAGTGACCATGCAGGTGAAGATTTTTAGGCAAAAATTTTACAATTAATAAATACTATAATTTTATAATATGGAAGTTGGAGAAGCACCATCGAAGAGATATGCCCGAGAAAAGCTTGAAGCGATTAATAAATTTTTACCTGTTCATAATCGCATAAAGGAAAAACTACAAGAGCAGCAACAGATGAAAGCTGATCTATTTGCTGGACGGCAGGAAATGTTTGCACCTATTACTACGGGTATGAAAACTATGTTATATGGCGATAGTGATGATAAGTTTCGGCCAGCGGATGAAAAACCTATAGCCGATTTACTCAAAGAAATATCTAAAAATGTTAAACCCGCTAAACCGATAATTAAAACATCTGAGGAACCTACGTCTTCAGGTAGTTGGGCAGAAAAAGAGGTTAAAAAATTACGCGAAAGATTTACCGAAGAGGGATTAGCAGAAATTGAAAAGGAGGATGCAACTAATTTTCCTTCATTTGTGGTAACCTCTTTTGCAAGAAGAAAAAATTTATTGGATGGAGATAATAAAAAAAGTATGCCACTAATATAAATGATTGGGCTAATGCATTATATAGGATCAAGGCAAATCTTCCCACAGCTAAATTAAATGATCCAGGGTATTTAGCATATTTCCAGGCAGTAAATGCAGTAATTCAACAATTTAAATCCATTCAGGAAGAAACAGTAACAAAAAAAAGGAAAAGGAAAACGGCAACCGGATCCAAAATTTTTAGGGACAGGAATAAATCCAATCGCTAGATCAACTACTTACCATGATTCGCAGATATGTCCAGATAGTATCGTCAAAGATGTTTCCCGATTAGAAGTACTCATGGGAGGAAGACAAGCTGGAAATAATTCCATTGAAGTAATTAATGAAGCTGCTGATATAGCTCAAAGATTATTCCAAGGTAAAATAATTGATCTTCATACATACAGAGAATTTATTGATGACCTAATGGAAAATAGCCGATATTCGGGATATTATAGTGACTAAATATTAAAGAATTTCCGCAATTAGAAATCTAAGGATTTTACAATAGAGAATGATAATTCATTATAATCACGATAAGCCGACCCAAGTATTTGTGGTAAATTCGCGGCTGCTGGTTTATAAAGCATTTTACGGTGAAGGACTTGGAGATACTATTTTAGGATTTTTTACAAGAATGGCTCCGAAAGTTGCTCCCTTTGCTAAACAACTTGGTATGAAAGCTGTTGGTGAAATTGGAGATAAAACCTTAGGAGCAGTCGGAGATGTAGCTGGCATGGCATTTTTGTTCGTAAAAGATAAAGCTTAATCGCTGATGAGGTCAGTATTTGGGCGAAAACAGAAAATTCAGCCACTTCCTTCAATGGAAAATATGCCGGTAAAGCTAAGTAGGGCTATAAATAATGCTGCACAAGAAAAGATTGAATCATTAATAATGAATTCGCCAGAGTTGCTATCAACTCCCATGAAAAATGCTAATCTTTCAAGTTCTATATCGGGAAGTGGACTTCGAAGAAAACGATAATTGCAGTAATTAAAAATAAAAATACTTTAGTATAAAAATGGTATTTAAAAAAATAATTGATACTGCATTTGATATGGACGCACCTGTACCTAAGGATGATTCGGTTGGAAATTATCAATATTTCGCTTACAAGGCAATTGAGCCAGATGCCAGAGGGAGAGTTGATCTACAAGTTCAAGACAAAAGTAAATATTTTCTGCCATGTGAGGCGTATATTGAAGTTGAGGGAAAAATTGTAAGAAAAGATAACGGAAACGCTTATCCAGCAGAAGCTAAAGTTGGGTTTGTAAATAATGGAATTATGGCGCTATTTGAGGGTGCAAAATATATGATTGACGAAAATGATATTGAATCGATAAAAAACGATGTCGATATCGCGACAACAATTATTGGACTTGCTAGATATTCCGATGATTATACAAGATCGGCTGGAGTAACTATGATGTTTACTAAAGATAATTCTGACAACGCCGACCCAACTCAGTATGAAATTCGACGACCAGTTAGGCATGATGCTGCTGCAGAATTAGCTAATGTAGGACCAGTTATGATAGGATATAATTCAAATTATAATCTAGGTTATGCAACTCGAAATGGAATGTTGAAGGGACAAAGGAGACATTTTTCATGCGCTATTCCATTACCTCACATATTTGGATTTTGTAGAAATGTCAGAAAAGTTATTTATGGGGCTAAACATACTGTTGTGCTTCAACGAAGAAGTGATGATGATAATGCGATTTGGAGAGTTCCTGCTAATCTCTATCCAGCACATATAGATGATGATAACGCAAAGGTTGTTTTATCTAAATTGATTCTATGGATGACAGTATTAAATCCGTCATTAGCTGTTAATCAGCGTTTGCTATCTTGGATGGAGACTGGCACAAGTAGTTTGATAAGCTGGTTAAATACTTAGACGGATTCTTTTGAGGGTAATAATCAGACCGAATTTACGTGGAATTTAGCTGGAAAAAGAGGTACTTCAGCTCCGAGACATATATTTATAACGCTGCAAAATAAAAATCAAAAGCGAAATCCTGGTCAACAATCTTGCTCGCATATGATATTTGATAAGTTAGGTGTAACTGAAGTTTCTTTGAGAATAAACGGACAACAGGAACCAGCAGAACCTATAAAGTTGAGGTTTACCGACAATGACAACAGCGTTGCTCGGGTGTATCATCGATTATGGTCTTTTATGGGCCGCGATCAAAATGTTGACACTGGTCTGCAAATATCTCAGCATGATTTTCAGACTTTATATCCTATCTATTACTTTTCGTTAGAACATCTAGATTTGACAAAGGAATCCGTCGTCGATATAACCTTTAATGCATTGGTAGGAGAACCCCCAGCTCCCCCAGGTGGATACAGAGCATTTGCAGTTATTCTTAATGATAAATCTATGTTGATTGAGGGAATTAGCGGACAAATGAGATTAATTGATGCACCAGTGGAAAACATGTAATTAAAATTCTAATAATTTTCGCAATGAGCTCAATTGAAAATATAATATATCTACAATAAAGATGACTTATAACACTGTTAATGTTCAGTTGACCAATGGTCAAGTTAAAAAATTACAATCAAAATCTGCTAAAGAATGTGGAGTTTCAATAACATTAAAGCCTGCTCAAATGTCTGGTGGATCGCATAAATTATCGCTGACAACCACTCAGGTAAAACATTACAATGATGCAGCAATGGCTGGTAAAGGAGTTCGACTTGATTTTTCAAAAGCTGCCGTCAACGATATGATTAAAACCGGAGGAATATTTCCGCTGCTTGCCGCTATTCCCGGAATTATTGCTGCCGCTGCTCCTGCAGTAGCTAAAGCTGCCGCGTTAGGTGCTGTTGGTACCGCCGCTGAAATAGGTTTAAAGAAAGCTCTTGGACAAGGATACAGAAAAAAGAAAGGAGGATTTTTACCAGCATCATTGATGGTTCCTGGGGTATTAGCCGCAGCTGCTCCGGCTATTCTTAGAGCTGCTATGGCAGCTACTAAAAAGACTACCAGACAAGGATATAAAAAAAAAGGGAAGAGGGTTTTATCTACCGGGAACTCCTCACTCATTTTACAAAGGAAGAGGAATAGCCGTATAAATATTCTGCCAATGTCCAATTTTGATCTCATCGAAGCAGTAACAAAATTATCTATAAAAAATTTCAGAGGAGTTTTCATGAGAGATAAATTACCGTTGGCTCCATTACACGCAGAAACTGGAATTATTAATCTTGACAATAGTACCGGACCAGGTACACATTGGGTCGCATACGCTATTGATCCGCGAAGTATTATTTATTTTGACTCATATGGACTAGTTCCGCCGAAAAAAATTTATAAGATATATATCTAAAACAAAAACTCCATTATTTTATTCTACGCTGCCGACTCAAAAACTGACCGATCCGCCAATATGTGGCCAAGAAGTACTAAATGTCCTTTCAGAAATATCTAGAAATCCTTATAAATCTCCGCATATCGTCGTTCATAAATATACAAGCGGAAAAAATGCTAGCATTTCTAGAATTTACAGGAATTGAAAATGTAAAATATTTTACAATAATGGTTGATATTTGGGGACGATCATATAAAACAGCTAAAGAAAAAGAAAGAAAAACCGACGTTGACATCAAAGAAATAACTAAAAAAATTAAGGATGAAATTGCCGGATTGTTGACCACGGCAGGTATTGACAAGGATGAAATAGTTATATTTCAAAATCGGCATGGTAAACTAAAAACTAGCAATATCCTCATAGATGTTGTATTGGTGAAAAATCCTGCCGCCGCCAATGATTCCATAGTGGTATTTAAACAGGGAAAATTAGAGCCAAACATTCTCGTAACAAAGACCAACGAAAAACTCGCTGAACTTGAAAGATTTTTTAATGATTTTTTAGGCTCACCTCGACAACAAGTTGATACACAATTTGCACAAATTAAGGCCGCAATGGTTAATTTAGTGCTGCTTAGAAATGAATTTACAACGTTACGAGGAAATTTCAATATAGCTAATAATGTCCTAAAAAAGTTTTTTGAAAAAGATACTGCTGTTAGGCTGGTAGATGTTACCACAATGCTACCTAGTATCATTGCAAATCAGCAAAAATCTACTGATGATATCGCTGAAATAACTAATAAAATAAGAATTACTGAACTCTTATCTAAACGATTTACTCATGTTATTGATAATGGTACATATGATTGGGCAGTAACACCTTTAATTCAAAAGATAATAGTTATCAATAAACCTGACTCACCTTTTGGTTTTTATCGTTTTTCAACATCATCTACTGAACTTTTTAATATAACATGTCGAAGTGGTAGTGATATAATAAGTAAAGGTGTTGGTACATTAACTTTTTATTCAATACCTAATGTAACGTTAGAATTTTCTCCAGCTAACATTAACGTAGTTAGAGCTGAAATTCGATGGGTGTTAGAATATTTATGTCCTCAAGTAGTTTAATTTAGATGTAAAACGTTTTACAATAAAACATGATTAAATCGTCAGAATTTGGAAATGTTAGTATTTCTACTGCAGGCAATTTCAGATATGATACCGTCAAAGAATATTCGGCTAAACTTAAATCACTCGCCGATGAATACCAAATAAAAATAAAAAAATATCGCCGTAGGATTACCGCCATTGACGTTGCAGTTTATTCAGTTTCTGGATTATTAGCCGGAGCTGGTATTATACTGTCGTCGGTAACTATGATAGCCCCCGTCGCAGTTCCTATTGCTATATCTGCAATAACTACAGTTGCTGAAATTTCTACGGCGATTACTAAGAAATTATCGTCGTGTTCACAGGCTAAATTGACAGATTATTTAACTAAATATATTATCAAGGAAGGCGCTTTTTCGCGTATTTCATCGATGATTTCAAATTCACTAGACGATTCTGTGATCACCGGTGAAGAATTTTACACGATAACTGAACTATATAATTCCACGATGACGAAGATTGCTGGCATTGAAAATCCAAATTGGAAAAACACTAGTGTATAAATAAATGTCAGAGATTCAGATACTTCAGCAGATATCAAATAATACATCACCGAGACAAACTAGTATGATCTCAATATCATCAAAAATACCCGAATTTGTTGTTAGATTTCCATCTCCGATTTCCGTCCACGAAACTGCGCTAGCTAAATTAAGATTATACAATAGTTGGCCTATTATTAGAAATAAAAAATTTGGAAATCAGCCGCCTAATAATTCTCTAGTATTTTAATATAAAAATCACGCTGATGGTACTCCAGGTTGGAATGTCGTCTCGATACCACCGGGTTCTTATCAAATTGAGGCAATAACTGAAGAATTTAATCGTAGAATAAAATCGATCTTTGGAGAAACTGCTAACAGTTCTGATAAAAAAAAACTGAAGAAAAACCAAAAATAAATATAATATTGTCGACTATAATTGAAATCGCCAAGGGGTATTCCGTCGATATATATAACAGTTCAATAAGAACCGTACTATGATGGCCCGAAGATCCACCTAGAACCGCTGACGCTTCCACGCCAGAACCTAAAAAATCTGATTACCTCACTGATAAAATCCGACTTGAAAATCCATCAAGATCTTATGATTATTTCAAAGAATTAAATTTATCAAAAATTTATTACAAAAAAACGTTTAATCCCTACCAGGAAAGATATGCTATACCAAGCTTTCGCACTGAACATAATTTATAAAAGGAGGGTTATACTCTTATACCAGTAGACCCGGAAAGTCACATTTTTCCTTTCCTCAGCGATAATTTTTATAATATGAATAGTGATCTTATATTATTATTACCGTCGTTAAGATCTGGTCTTCTCACCAGGGACGAGTTTATTACTGTAGTTGCCGTGGGTAATAAGATCATCGATGACGCGGAAAAATATTATTCAAGATTAATTAGCGTTTTTATGGATGAAAATTCTCCAATATTGAGATTGAGAGAAGCGGTAAATTACAGGAAGCAAATAGATAATCCAAAACATAGACTACCTCTTTATCACTTTTTTGAGTCAAAAAAGAAAGATTTCAGTTTAGCCATCGAAGAAGGATTTAATAAAATTTATCAATCATGGAAAGATAACCAGCCTAAGCCGATCTTTTTAACACATAATAATTCTCCGGACAGCGATGGAAGACATCGATCCCCCGGCAATGTAAATATATCTAACGTTATTGCGCTTAATCTAACATGTAATGCGGTCCATGGAAGTTATCTGATCAATATAACCCAATCTGATCGAGCTCATCCAGCCGATTTACTTTATTCATCAGCGGTATCATCCCCTCCAGGATTTTTAATTGTCGACGACCCGGTCAATCCAGTATATATGCGATGTCATAGTGACTTAATCAATGAACTTAAATTTAGACTTACCGACCAGGACGGCAATTTGATAGATTTAAATGGCGAGACTCTAGCAATTAGCCTATTTGTAAGGTCCTGATTGAAGATCAAGATTTTTAAATTCCATATTCAAATATTGTTGTTAAAATGTTGTTGTTAAATATTGTTTTTATACCAGTAAAAAAATTAAATAATTTTTTTTTTACATACTTGATGAAAATACTGTAGGTATAATGAAAAATAATTATAATAAGGTACAGTGATGGGTAATTTTGATAAGATCACATAAACGAAAATTACATTTAAGAATAATATCGTCGCGGGAGTGTAAAAAGCCTGTATTTTTTCAACTTTGCCGTAATTATGGAGAAATTTTGAATAATTCTCCGTAAATCTCACTTATTGTCATTCTTCATTGTATCCGGTTAATATATTTATCAAAATTACCCATCATGGAAATGTTTCACATTTTTCGATCATAATTATTTTATAAAAATATATTTAAAATTTATATATGCCGAACCGCGCACAATATTTGTCGATCGAACAACAAGCTCAAATTATAAAAATGCGTGGAAAATATAAACCGTCGGAGATAGCTAAAAAATACAAGATTGGACTGACAAGGTTGTATAAGATATGGACGGATGCATCCGCAAATCAACACTTTCCGGGAGGGCTGGCAAGTACTCAAGCTGGTCAAAATTTAACAAAAAAAAAAATAAATACCATCAATGAGGAGATTTAAAAAAAAAAACGTGAAACATAAAAAGCAGCGGGTTGAACTTGATAAAATAAATAACGCTATCACCGCTGATAAAAAAAAGTAGAGGAAAGTCAGAAACAGCTTAATCAATTGACCAATACGTTACAGGAAAATATTCGTCTTAGAAATCAATACCGTGAAGAATTAAATAGCATGCTAGATTATGAAAAGGAAATTAGCGAGTTAAATAAAACTAAAGCCGCTAATGAGGCTGTAAAAAATGCATTAAAATCTGAAATAGCTGAATAGGAAAAGAAAATTAAAGTAAAAGAAAATCCAAAGAAATCCGTCGAACAAATCCTTACGGAGAATCTGTTAAAGGAGGAGATGAAACGCTAGCGTTTTCAGATTCATCGTCAGACATTTCCATCATGAGTTTTTCCATTTCATCCGAGACAAGCTTTGCAGATTTTTCAGCTTCAAATATTTCTTTGACGGCATCTTCGATTTTCTTGATAATCCGGCAAACTGGCACAAATAGTTTTAGTTTATCTTGATTTTTTGTTAACAACATAGTACGAGCATCAAAGAGTAATTTGATTATTCTATATTCATTTCGATGGGATTGTCTTCCACGATCTCTCATGCCGATTACGCCTTTGTATTCATCAGCGACCCATTTGGAAGTAAGAATATTACCCGCGGGTACATATTGAGAAATTTTATCAATTTCGTTGCAAAGTTGAGCGATGTTTTCATCGTTCATTATATAATATACAAAAAAAATTATGTTTAATTAATTATTTTTTTCAAACATAAAATAGGAAAGATATAAAAAATACTGCCATTATTTCATTGATATACAAAAGAAACCCAACATTTTAGTCGTTTGGAGTATGCCGAGTTGGTAATGCCATCAGCGACATGTTGTACAGATCGACGGTTAATATCATAATATTTCCCCGCAGAATATATCGACGGAAAGTATTTCTCCGATTCTTCTAAAGTTTTTCCATCTGATAGTCCTATGACAGGTCGGCGGATTTGTAATTTAATTTTTGGCGCACTATTGAGACTATTTTCTCTTTGAGTGACAAGACGTAGATTTTCCAATCGGTTGTCAATTCTATTTCTGTTAATATGATCTATTACTAAACCAGGCGGTATTAATCCGTTATGACACTCCCAAATAAACCTAGAAGATAAATATCTTTTAGGTATTCCATCGCGGTAAACAGTAATTCTCATATATCCCATTGTTTCAACCCGACCGATATTTTTTTTTAATCGTTTATTTCGTATGATCTCATCGCAAGATTCGTAATTCGTATAAATCGGATGTGTGACAAATATGTCTTGATTCATTACATAAATACAGATACAACTACATATTTAATTGCTTTTTATAATCTCCGGTAATAAAAGCGTTTTCGTCGAATGTTATTCCATACCGGTCCTTATAATATTTAATAAATGTGCGGAATCTCTTACCGCCACAATCTGCACATGGACGAGTTTTTCCTCGGACACTAACATTGCATCGAATGCATTTAACCCAATCGGGAGGGTCTTTTTTAATCTGCTGATTATATGTTGCACAATATTTTCCGACACAAGGCCTATTACACACTTCTTCTCGCCGTTTCCATATCCATGAACATCGATTTGACATCTCTATATATATTTAATTTTAATTTTTAATTGAATATATTTATTATATATATATATATATATATATATATATATATATATATATATATATATATATATATATATATATATATATATATATATATATATATTATGGAAATTATGGAACATAATTATAATGTAACTCAATCGAGTGAGTTTGAAAATCTTCAGAATTTGACAGTAGAATCTTCTAGTAAATATATGTCAAAGATGCAAACATCTTCAAAAATAATTTTTTTTTTATCAAAAATAGATGTTATAGAACCGCCAAGGATTAGATCAACATTTGATCTGGATACGCCGATAAACCCGCTGAAACATAAATCGCAGATCATTAACGGAATTAGGGAAGCAAAGCGAATATACAGAGAGAATGGAGCCGCTTATGTATATTCGTCGTATTTGACAAACCGCGACGATAATATTAGGACAATAGAACGAGCAAGGAAAATATTATCATTGATAGATTTTGGAACACCGCGAAAGCCAAAAAGATACACAATGGACTCGTATTTAACTTTTTATAAAGTTCCAACTGGACGACAACGTATGCGGCGTCAACAGGATGAAATATTAGCGTTACTATTTGAAATGGAACCGGTAGAGGATAGCACTAAACCTAATAAATCCTGGAGAATATTTCATCATCGAAATAGAGTAACCGATGGTCGTAAAGGATTATTTGTACTAGATCGAAATACAAAACCAGGTGTTCTTGTTGGAATTGATGGTAGATATTACAATATAACGTATGCGTATAACGTTACGATATACGGTTTATATTTAGTGCCAACACCAGATGAGAACGAAGTTGGTGGAATGCGGCTATCTACTACGCTAAACTGCGTTGCAGAACAGGTCATAAAACACTTTAAAAATTTCAAGCGTGGCAATGGGTTAACCGAACGGAGAATGCAGATTATTAATAAATGGAATGATCGTGTTAAAAAAAAGGGAGATACCGGAGCAACAAAAAAGGATATAATTGAGCTGGAAAAAAAGCTACAACTACCTAGTTAAAATGTTACCGGATAGAGAATTTTATAATTCCGGCTGCTATAAAAAGGGAGGAACACCAATCGAAATTCTCGACCACAACTTTCACGCGTGGGGAATAAATGATGGTGATTTTCCAGAGAAAAAAACTGGAAAGTATTATACCGGCAACATGTTCGACTGGATTAAAACAAATATGCAAGACATTCCGGTCAACGTGTGGTTATTTAAGAGCGGCGATAGGAATTATAATCAATTTGTTACATCTGATGGAATAATTTACCGGAAGAAAGAATTACAGGAAAGAATGGAGGAATTTGCTAGTCAGTATGTTACCGATGATCTTACCATCGAAAAATTAACTCAAATAAGCTTTTCAGTTGAGTCAGTCGCGTATCAGATAACTAAAGAAAAAAATTCCTGGAGACCAACTAGAAAAAAGTTTATCAACGATGTCCGCGACAGCTGTATTGAATTTTCCCATGGCGGATTATGGAATACCAAATACGAGTTAAACAACGATATTAGAGTCGTCGATATGATCGCGTGTTATCCAGGATCTTTTTTTGGCGGTGGCGAATGTCATGAATATTTTTTGCGTTTTGGCATTCCTGACCATAACATGTTAAGAAGATCAGTCAATGGATCATTACCTGATTATAATTTAACCGGAATTGCTAAGGTAATACGATTTAAACTTGCCGATGGGCTTCATCCAGTATATTATTTATGGTTTGGAAAACATATGGCTGAAAAAGAAATGGACACCAACCGTTGGGCTAAGATGGGCGTTAGATAAAAAAAATATTAACTGATCTAATAGTATCAGAGATAGAATTTAGTAACAAACAAAGTGATGTTTGGCTTCCAAAGCCTGATAAAGATAAACGCTGGAATACAGAATTTCTTTTTCGTGATGTGATCAATGGAGAAAGTAAAGAAACTAACAGAATTATAATCGGAAAATTTACGCAGGGAGAATATGACAATAATGATATTCGGCGGCGAAAGACGGTTAAATTAATATTAGATCCTGGAGAATTAAAATTTGTCGTCGACGATGCAGTATCTAAAGGTGTATTACGTCCTCCTCAAACCACGGCTAAATTATCATCTGGAGAAGATTTTGGAACTATCGTGGAGTATCTCAGCGATGAAATACCGCAATACGTTCATTTACGCTTATATATGTTAAGCTACTCAATGATAAGTTTATTTACCATGTTAAATAGATTTCCTGACATCGCGTTCAGAGTTGCAACTGACTCATTTTATATCAATAAAGAACATCTGCACATTGTCTATGAATATCTCGGAGATATGAAAACATGGGGAACCTGGCGAATCAAAGGTGAAGAGCTACATAAATATAGTGAATCAAATGACTACGAAGATAAACCAGAATATCATTCATGTTTTGTTGAAGAATATTCAACAGCGCCAAGTATTCATGATCCCATCGGTCGGCATAAAATTATATATCTGAATGGACCTGGTGGTTGTGGTAAAACTACTAGGGTTATAGAGCATTTCAAAAATGATATGATCGCGTTAGCACCAACCCACCGACTTGTCAGGGATTTTAAAGAAAAGGGATTAAATGCAGATACTTATCATAACTCTTTCAGGTATAGTGGCGGAGATTGGTCTTCAGAACGAATGGGAACTAAAAAATTTCCTCCTGTAATTATGTTTGATGAAGCTTGTATTATGCCGATATCGGTCATAAAAATGTTTTTAGACTGGCTAAGACCACAACCTTACGTCGTTATATTTTGCGGCGATAATGGTCAACCACCACCGTTTGGTGGAATATCTCCGCATTGCTGGTTAAAATTACAAGTTGATTATTACGAAGAAATGAACATAGATCGTAGATCACTTGATAATGAGCTGACCGAATTAAAAACTACAATAAGATGTACAAGTAATGGAAATCAAGCTGCTGTATTTCGTAGAACGATATTCGGTAACACATTTGATGAATTTTTAGATCGATGGAGGTCGTCAGACTTAGTTGTAGCCAGTAGAAAAAACACCAGAGATAGTATCATAAAAAGATTATTTGAGATTCATAAAAATAAATTCCCTAATGAACTTGTACCACTGCAGTATCGTCCAAAGGATACTAGATTACAAAATATTCTCGTTGATATTCCTGTAAGCATTTCTGGGGAACAAAAAAAAAATTCGTTTTAAAATTAGTTTTAAACGACATAGTTAAGGTAAAACTGTCAGACGTCGAAGATGCATTAAACATGGAAAATTCACCATGGCGGTTAGGATATGCGTCTACGATACATTCGACTCAAGGACTAACTATTTCGGATACAATTATTTGGATCATTGATGATTTCATCGAGTGGGATAATTTAGTATATCTAGCTATTAGTCGAGTTCGTCGAATAAACCAGCTTAGGCGGGTTGAAATATATGATGATAACACATTACTTTAAATTTTTCGGCGGAAGTTGAGTATCGTCTGGAATAACCAGCAATTGTTCATAGGTGAAATTTCTTTGCGGTGCATCAAAATCTAATGTATAATACGTTGGTCTATATATCGAAGAATGAATTCCGTATATTTTATGCGCAGAAGTACTCCATATGGGATCGGTAGATCGTCTAACACCACCTTCTAATTCACCGGGCTCATATAAATACCTTACTGTAGAATCCCATGGAATCCTTTTTTCTGGAGAATTTAAAATATTCGCCGGTTTTATTTTTTATTTTTTGCCTGATATTCATTATTAATTGTTTTTATTACTGCCGGAAGTCGTTTAACCCACTCTGTCGATCTATCCTGCTGAATAAATTTCTTCGCGTATTGATAACCAAATAATTTGTCAGCAAGGGTTTTATTAAACCGCTCAACAATAGCCTGATCACGATGAATCGCCGTATGTCCACGCCGGATAGTAACAATTTTTTTTTTGCCATCATTGAGGAAACTTCACCGCGAAATTCATGACCAAGATCAACTTGAAGTAAAATTGGCCATGTAAGTGGGGGACGTTTGTAGATCTTCTCAAATGCTTGTGCGACCTCTGCAGATTTTTTTTGTGGAGAGTGGTTCAGCGTCCTTGTATCGGGTAGCTATATCAACTACTGTTAACGCATATTTATAGCCATTGTCATGCGGTAGATATAAAATATCAGCCTGATGAACTTCATTTGGGATGTAAACGTCAAATGATCCATATTTGATAGATTTTGGTTTAGGTAAGTAAATCTGCCATATCGCCTGTTTAGATAACCACTCTTTCGCGGTATCATATGGAACTCTAGCCGCGGAGGTTAATTTATCTATAGCGGATTTTCTTTTCCAATATCCCTGCGGAGAATAATAAATTTTTTTCATCCTTTGAAATGCTAGCATTTCTACAGCCATTATTATACACTTGCACCAATTAACAATTTACCTTTCATCGCGGATTTAATAATCCATGCGGCAACTTTTTCTCTGAAATTTTTATCAGGTATTGAATTTAATGCATGAACTAAATTAACATCAGCGAGATGTCTTTGCCGCAGATCATTACTTTTATACGCGATATCATGTATTCGACAAGCTTCGTCGATGGCATTAACAGGAAATTCACCCAGGTTAGGTTGATCATTTTCGTTGAGGCGGATATCTAACCTGGTACCTGGCCCACAGTAGCTATATCCGGGGAGATGTTTTTCTCCGGGGGATTTAGCGCAAGGGAGTCCGGGGAGTTTTGCAAGATTTCCGGCGATATCTCCACCTGTTTTTTTTTTATAAATCAAAATTTTTTTGTGCCACATGTAGCACATATACCGGATGCAGCATGTCTATTATTTTTAGTTACAATCGTCGTCAGGTTATTTGTCCCTGTACGTGTCTTGCATTTAACAAAATATAAATCCATAATATTATTATGATATAATTAAATGGAAGTTCTAGACTTTTCAGCAAAAAAAGGAAAACCGCCGATTAAACATCATATAATGCTTCCAAATTCAATCCGTGGTATTATTATAGGACCATCAGGGTCAGGCAAAACGCAGCTTTTACTTACATTAATAATGAAGTATACCAACTGGGATAAGTTATATCTGATAGCACTTAGCGCAGATGATCAAGATTGTTATACAGTACTAAAAGATTTTAATGAAACTGCATCTGAAAACTTAGGATTTGATCCAGTTGAGTTTATATATGATATAACCGAATGTCCTCACGTAGATGATCTAGATGTATCTTTAAATAATATGATAGTATTTGACGATGTAATGCTAGATAATCAAAAAAGTCCAGCTTTGCTATTTTCTCGCGGCCGGCATAAACACACTGACATGTTTTATTTAACTCAGCGATACACCCAAATACCTAAAGTTATTCGCGATAATTGTAATTTTCTATGTGTGTTTAATGGCGTAGATATACATACATTATGAAATATTTGGCAAACATGGTGTTCTGACATGGATTTTAATAAATTTAAAAATTTCTTTAGTCATGCTCAGCAGACCCCCCATGGGTTTATTACAATAAATTTACATGATCCCCAAACAAGGTATCGTATCGGTTTGGATAAAATTTTCGCCTAAAAATCTTCACCTGCATGGTCACACCCCCCCTCCCGGCCAGGTCCACCTGTCATGGACCAACATGGCAGCTTTTTTTTTTACTCTTGAATTATGAAATAGAGGCTTTGTAGCTGACTGTTTTTGATGGAGGGTGGTGGACTGAAAGATAATTTGCTGGGTTTAGCCCCCCCTGCTATGACATGTAATATTTTTTTTAAATCTCGGATGAAGAAAATGCAGCTTTCTGGCTGACTGTTTTTGATGGAGTGTGGTAACCGGAAAATAATTTGCTGGGTTCAGCCCCCCTGCTGCTGAGGCAGTGATAGAGGAATTCCTCATATTTAAAGAAATCTTGGATGTTCATCTGAGAAAATAAATGTGTTGTGTCTGGAAAATTAAAGACATTATGATAGAGTTTTTAATCTCTTAGGCTGACAATATTTGTGAAAAATTCATGATTATCCACCAAGCAATAAGAAATATAAGAAAAAAAATCTCAGTTTAAGAAACAATTTTGAGATGTTTAATGATACTGGGACAAGAGTACCACAATATCCAATATCTTGACTTCAATTCTTACTCAAAATGATTTTGCCCAATGAAAAGGATACATTTATTTATTCTGTGCAAAATTTGAAAGTCTATAGTAACACTTAGTATCAAACTGTCTGAGTATAATTGTACAGTTTTATCAAATAACATCATTCTAAAATTAACTCTCAAACTGAAGCACAAAAATAATGGCTAGCAAGTGGAGTCTGTTCTTCCATTCGAGTTAACTCATTTTTGAAAATATAAATGTCTGAGTATTTTTTATTTAAAATTTGAAATAAGATATAAATCCTTTTAATAATTTTTCTTCATGTGCAAAATGTCTACCAATATCTGATATTAATGCCCAAATTAAAATCGTTCTTAAACAATGTGGTGCATAGGTACCATTGAGTTTCAAGATTTCCAATTAATTTTAAAATAGTCTTTGGTGTATCAAAATAACAGTCACTTGATGAGGCTAACACTCTACTGGGCAACAAGAATTTCCAGCATTTCAAGATAAGACCATTCTTCCTTTTAACTGGCAAGTGTTGAAACCATCTCTGATATCCTTCTGTGATAAGTTTTTCAAATTAGCTTCTGTGTTACACACACTGAATATCAGACTGGCACCATTTTCAGTTTCAAGCAGAATAGTGATCATGGCATCCATATTGTATGTCATCATGGCATCCATATTGTATGTCATCATGGCATCTATATTGTATGTCATCATGGCATCCATATTGTATGTCATCATGGCATCCATATTGTATGTACAACTGGCACCATATTAAGACCTACTGTATATCATAAGAAGTTTATTGGTTAAAAAATATGCTGATGTCGCCATCTATTTGGAAAATTGGATATTTTTAAGATATTAGCTGTGGTGGCCAATTGAGATTTGGTTATTTTCATTAAGAACCATTAAACACCATAGGAACTCTACTGATGACAACCTCATATATGAAAACAACTTTCTGTTTAAGATTAGTAGTGAAAACAAGATTTTTAAGATGGCCAAATATTGGATTTCATATCAGCACCATTTTGATTTAAAAGTATCATTATAAAAAGTCTTTTTGTGAAAATCGCATGCTGATATGATCAGTGATAAAATGATTTTTGTCAAGCTGGCCATCATAAGAATTTGTTTTTAGTTGAAACCTCATGTTGATCTGACCATCAACTCTGGAGGAGTAGCAATAACAAGATTTTCAAGATAGTCACTGTATTGACCATACTGGATGTCTGAGAAGCAAAAGCTTTATGTGGGACCAAGTAAACTATGTGGTGAATGTATGTGTTTCATAGCTGGCAATCTTCCAAGTAGTTCAGGAGGAATAACCAATTACAAACTTGTGCAGATGGCTGGACAATGGACAAAAGACCACCTGATAAGCTCTTTGAGTCTATGATCACTAGAGCTAAAAATAATATGTCAAGTGAAGAAAAAAAAAAACAATAAAATTTTGGCATAGTTGTATCAAATCATCATTATAAACAACTCTTACAAATTTAATTCAGACTTGACTAAAAAATTCTAACTGGACATGATCAAATTCAAGACTAATCAACAAAAGGTTTGAATATGAGAATTGTTAGTAAATATATTTAAGGCCTGATCAGTTTCAGTCAGTACTAAAAATGCAGAGGTAATTAAAATATATTTGTCTCAAAGAGCTACCAAATATATTTGCTTCTGAGTTCAACTACAAACTGCTTTCACATAATGTGCCAGCAGATCTGTGTCCATGCAGTTTGTTGTTCATAGCTGGAATCATTTTGTAAGTGAGTATATATGGAATCTGAAAGGATATTTTGGACAACATATTTGCAGGGTATGGCAAAACTGTATTTGTAATTTTTGTGATAAATTTACTTCTACACTCCAATAATGATCTTTACCAATGATGCTATGTTATTGGTAAAACTCAATTTATACACAGTAAAACCATAATTAACATTTTTAAACTTTCAGCTACAAAAATTTAAGTCTGAAAATTAACCTGACTCATCTGTCTTACAGTTGGGTGCACATAATACTACACTTTGAGTTCCACATCAGTTAGGCTTGTTCTTTAGTGGCCTCATAAAAGTAAACCCCAGCACACCTTCCTCCCATTACTCAGACGATCAACCTCAAGTGATTCAACTTCCAATCTGAACTAGTCCACAGAGTAATGAGATCCCCAAATGTCATGTGATTGGATATAATGTCTAAATATCACAGTTGTACTTCAAAACCCAATTCATCTGACAGTAGGTGTACATACCAATAGATTCAAAATCTGGACCACATAAGCCAGTTTGTAAATGACCTCCTATACTTATATCACTAGAAAATCATCATCCAATAATGTTCCAAAATTTAGGTAATAAAGTAAGAAAAATGAATATGCTCATATTAACAAATATAATCAACATTTTGATTTCCATTTCATTTTGATATCATTGTTCCAGATAGGAATGTCTTACAAAAGGTATGGTAAGTTGGGATCTTTCAGCAAAATGTGCACTTTTGTTCCAGGTAAATGCAACTCTTTTGGAATAAAAATATCATTAAGAATGAAATTCAGCATTTACTTTTTTAGAAGCAGAAACAGACAAAAGTACAATTTTAAATTTATCCTACATTAAATTGGAAAATAAGTGGAAAAAAGGACAAGAGCTGCTCAAAGGGATTCAAGCTCAGATGGCTGTAAAGAAATTCCAAGAATTCAAAATAAGACCATTCTTCCTTTTACTGCCAAGTGTTGAAACTTTGATATTTTTTCATGACTTTCAAAGCTGTCTGGTGGATGTAACCTTTCCTTTGGAAAAGTAATAAGATTTTCAAAAGGAATGCCATAGTGGCTGTATCAGATATCAGATGGGCACCATTGCTATTTAGTACCAACTAGACATCTTAAGTCATTTGGATACAGCATAATCTTGATGTCACCAGCCATTTATGGGAAGCATTAATGGCAACGTTATCAACATGGCCATTGAGGCAGTCATATTTGAATTTGGATTCAGCACCAGTTTAATTTATAAACAACTAGACATCATAATAAGTCTTTAATTGAAAACCCAACAATGATCTAAGCATTCATACAGGATAAGAAAGAAACAAAACAAGTTTCAAGATGGCCATTTGGCAGGCATACTTGAATGTCTGAATGACACCATTAGGACCAACTGAACATCATTTGGTAAACACCTATGTTGATATGACCATCCATTCTGGAGAAATAGTGACAGCATTTTTAAGATGACTGCTTTTGACACCATACTGGACATCAGACTGACACCATTTTCATTCAGGACAAACTATACAACATAGTCTTATGGTGAAAACCACATGTCAATATGACATTCCATTCATGTGCATAGTGATAACAAGATTTTCAAAGTGGCAGCTGTGGTGACCATATTGGAATCAATATTGGTCCATTTTCAGTTTTGGACCAGCCACACCTCATTAGAGGTCATTGAGTGAAACCCAATGCTGATATGACCATTCATTCAGGAAAAGTAGCGATAACCAGAGTGGCCACGCTTGCACCATTTTTATCTAGGGCCATGTAGACAGCATAAGAAGTCTTCCGGTGAAAGTCCCATGTCAATATGACTTTCATTTCAGGAGTAGTAAATTTCAAGAATGCTACTATGGCGGTCATATTCAACATCAGATCAGCACCATTTTTAAACTTAGGACCAACTACACAGAAGTCTTTCACTGAAAACCCCATGTAGATATGTGCATCCATTCAAAGAAGTAGCAACAAGATTTTCAAGTAAGACACTGTTTCGACTTGTCAAATGTCAAAGAAACCATTTTCATTTTGGACCAGTTAGAAGATAGGATGAATGTGTTTATAAAGTTTCATGGGAAGGTTTCCAAGTTAAGGAAGGATAGCATCTGCAAACTTATGCTAACAGATAGAAAGACAACAGAAAAGAAATAACAGACCATCTCATAAGCTCTTCTAGTCTATGACCAGTAGAGCTAAAAAAAAAGGCCAATGCAGATTTAAGGTGTTTTAGTGATCTGAAGAGACGCTGAGGAGATGCTCTTCAAGAGCATAGGGAGTTGTTAAAACAGTACCAAAAGCAGTGGGTACATGGGGAAAAAAGGATGCTCAAAGTAGTGGAAATGGCACTAAAGGCAGAATGAAGTCTTGACCATATGTCTTGTCAAGCTTGATTACTGGACATGTAGTCATATACCAAGTACCAATTGCACTAAAAATAACCCACTTGCGATTTTCAATGACTTTCTGAGTACTTTTGACAGGTGCATGAAAAGTAACTTAATATTTAATCTGACAAGACAGAAAACTATATTAATATGAAAAGAGACCATTACTATTGAGAAAACCAGTGTAATCTCCTAAGCACAAAGCAAGAATCCTCTCTAAATGTTAAAAATCCTGTCCTAGTAATTAATAAACATGAAAAAATCATGCAGTCAATTTACTGTAAGTCAGGCAAAACCAATATAGCATTAATTAACAGACACTTACTATTTAGTGACTGTTTGCAATTATTTACCAAATAAAATCATTTACCAAATGCATTTGCCAGTTCTGTACAATAGTGTAATTGCAGTTTTAAATTTTAAGTGGTAATATCTCTGCTGTTATTTACAGTTTTCAATTTTAGCTGGTAACATTTCTGTAGTTACAAATAGCTTTCAATTGCAGGTAGCAACATTTCTGCAATTACAAGCAGTTTTCAAACTATAGTGATAATATCTCTCCTATTACATGCATGCAAAGTAGTGTTATTGTTAGAATAAATGATCCCCGATGATACTGAAGAAAAACTTTTTACTTATCACTCGTCCATTTGATATATACAACAAGGGGTCTTGTGATATAGACTAGAACATACAAAAACTTCTTCACCACCACTCTACAAATCTGAAATCCATCCTAACAAAAATCCTGAAGAAACAAGCTTTTAAAATACTATGTAAACTGACCTTCTTACAACATTTATATGTGTATAACTGCATAACTCACACACAATGAAGAATACAGCCTCAACCTGGCCTGACCTTTTTAACACTTTACCAAATTTATATATATGTATAATATTCACCCAATGAAGAACACAGCTGGAGTAGTGGTGGCTCAGTGGTTTGTGTGCTGAATTCACAATCCAAATGTTGCAGGTTTGAATCCTACCATTGTTCCAGCCTAGGCCAGCTACCATGGTGTATCCTTGGGCAAGGCACTTTATTCCAATTACCTCATCACTAAGTAATGGACTTGTGTTGCTGTGCTAAAAAGCACCAACCATACAAATAAAAAAGAACACAGGCTCAATCTAGATTTGTAATCCTACAAAACACTGGCACGCCAGTGTCTATGCAGTTTGCATAAAATCAGAAGCAGAATGATCAACAAGACCATATGAAAACAGAGTTAGGCCAAGTCTGTTCTGTGACAGTCAAATGTAAATGTTATAAAAGTATGCTATGTGAGTAATTGCTGAAAAAGTAATGAATTGTTGCAGATTTTGAAGAAATTCTTGCTCCATGGTTTGTTGAACTTGTTTCATAACTGTGTCTATGGGGTTTTTTTTTGATGCATCTCAGAATTAACATGAAAATTTCCACCAAATAAAACTGAAACTGTGGCATAGAATAAATAACTGATGATAGAACTGAGAACACATCAATTTTGTAATAATTAAGTCCACTCTTTTCTGCTGGTCATTAGAAAAATATAAATACAAAGCATGGTGTACATATTGCTTCCTCATCATTTGCAAAACTGGCAGTAAGCTCTGGCCCAGGAAAGCAATTCTGCTATGCCTCATCCTCTTTGATGTGGTTATTTTCATCGTATTTGTTATTTTTCTCATTGCTATTTGCCTGTGGATGTAAACAAAACTTGGTTAGGAGGGTTAAAATGTGGACCATAAAATGTTATTCTTCTAAATATAGTGATTACAAAACTTGATGTTTGTTAATACAGCACTGAAATAACAAATGGCCCGAGTAGTTAATTATTTCCTAAATGCAAATCATAGAGTTTTGAATAACAAATCTTTACAATTTCTAAAAGAAACACTAAAAATGGATGGAAGAACTGTCATTTTAGCAACCCTTTGTGAAAACAAAAGGCATAAAGTAGCAGGGAAATGTTTGGGAAAATAGAGATATTTTATAAAGAAATTTATGCTATTTCCTTAAAAATAATCATTACTGGATTTACCTTTGTAAACTTGATCAACAGAATGCTCTTACAGACATACTGTTTTTTTTCAGTCCTGGTTGCCTTTATCTATCTAAACACCAGATCCATATCACAGAAGCTGCACTCCTTAGTTTTGCACTTTGCATAGGATGTGAGCTTTTAAAAAAGAATTCCCCAAGTTTCTTCACTGATTATCCTGGTTATATTAAAGAGACCTTGTATAGTTTTAGGTATTGTTAAAATAAAATTTTATTCCTTTCATTTTATTGTATGATTGATGTGTATAATTTAGTTATTTTAAAGAGACCTTGTATATTTTTAAGTATTGTTAAAATAAATTTTGATTCCCTTTATTTTATTATATTATTGATGTGTATAATTTAGTTTTTTTAAAGAGACCTTGTATATTTTTTAGTATTGTTAAAATAAATTTTGATTCCCTTTATTTTATTGTATGATTGATGTGTATAATTTGGTTAACACATTACACAGCTGGACCTGACTTTGGATATGCATCTCTAAAAAGAACATTATCTCTGCTTGATCATTTTCACTTACTCAACTTCAATGAAAAATGGAGAGAGAAAAAATCCACAAAAAACCCCAAGTCAATAACATTGTTTTACTTTTTACTTATCATTAGTTCACTGCATTTTCTGAACATGGAATTGTCTAATCAGCAAGATTCATTTACCCTATTTTAATATCTATGTGAGTATGTTTCAGAGGAACACAGCACATTATTGGAAGAAGAAGAAAAAGAAGAACAACTGCCCAGGTAAGTCCACTTAGGACTAGTTTAGGCTTATTTTTCAAGCACATGGGAGCAGGCATTTTATGAGCCATTTTCTTTGGGATACTGATGTTTCCATAGTGACTACATGACTATAGATACAGAAATTTCAATCGCAGTACATGAAAGTAGCATTGAGGTATTCCAACATTTTCTCCACTGTGCATATTTCAAATGCAAGTAACACCACCTTTTTTGGGTCCCTCTCTTGGATGTACACACTAACTGTACAGTGCTACCAGAGATCACATCTAAATTTGTCTTATATTGGTCCCTCTTTCAGAAGTACACATTAACTGTACAGTTGTAAGAGATCACATCTGATTTACCTTATATAGATCCCTCTCTCTGATGTATGCACTAACTGTACAGTGCTACCAGAGATCACATCTGAATTTGCATTATGGGTCCCTCTCTCAGAAGTACACACTAACTGTACAGTGCTAACAGAGATCACGTCTGAATTTGCCTTATATGGGTCCCTCTCAGAAGTACACACTAACTGTACAGTGCTAACAGAGATCACATCTGAATTTGCCTTATATAGGTCCCTCTCTCATAAGTACACACTAACTATACAGTGCTAACAGAGATCACATCTGAATTTGCCTTATATAAGTCTCTCTCTCAGAAGTACACACTAACTGTACAGTGCTACCAGAGATCACATCTGAATTTGCCTTATATGGGTCCCTCTCAGAAGTACACACTAACTGTACAGTGCTAATAGATTTCACATCTGAATTTGCCTTATTATGGGTCCCTCTCAGAAGTACACACAGTACACACTAACTGTATAGTGCTAACAGATATCACATCTGAATTTGCCTTATTATGGGTCCCTCTCAGAAGTACACACTAACTGTACAGTGCTAACAGAGATCACATCTGAATTTGCCTCATTATAGCTCTTAGTGCAGAGTGTGACCAATTTTCAACAAAAATTTAAAAAGAAAGGAGGGAATGAAAAAGGAGTCTGACAAAAAAGTAGGAAATTTAGCAAAAACAAGGACCACTGGAAAGTCTGGAAAAAGCAAGAATTTTGTTTCTTCACATAATATTTCTAACAATTATAAATATTCTCAAATAAATATGATTGATTCTCATTTCTAAATGAATAAAGAAATATTCAATAGTGATTATGGCTAAATGTTACTCAAGAAAATAATTCAATTCCATTATGTAAAAACTTGCTGATTACTTCAATGTCTTTCTTTTCATTAGCACTCATGAAGTATTGATGTTTTGAGTACTTATAGCACAAATATTAAACAGCAATCAAATGAAAAAGAACTGGAAACTTTTTTCATTCTTATCATCTTACCATACACCATTTATAACCAAGTTCATGTAGAAAACCTTCTGAAACATTTCTAGAGGTTCACTTATGACATACCAGTATACTGTAATGAAGCATTTCCATTATGTTTCTATTCTAGAAAATAAAATACTACAATGGTTATTCTTCTGTCAAAAATGACCTATGCAGCCACCTCTGGTAAGTGAAAAATGTGGCATTTTCCTGACTGCTGAATGGAGGTTTATTTTGGAAATAATTTTAGGTGTAATTGACCTCAAAATGGTGTCTGTTTAATACAGGGGATTGCACAATACAAATGACCTTTCAAGCAGGTATAACTATGCAAACTAGTAACTATTCACAACAAAATTTTTAAATTATGATTACATTTTTAGAATGCACTTTGCATTCTTTAGAACATTTTGTAATGTTACCAGTATAGAAACAAACAAGAAAAAAAATTTATTTGCGAATTTATCTTAAATTACAAGCACATCATTTCAAAACTGCAATTATAAACAATCAAATAATAATTTACTTACTGCAAGTTCTTGTAGAAGAGCTTCTTTTTTTTCTTCTTCTTCTCTTCTTTGTCTTCTCTTTCTCCTATAAGAGAAAAAAGAATTCACTACTAGTGCCGCATCTTGCTACAGAGGGAACTGCAGTAACTCAGTTGGAACGGTGTTGAAATCCAGTGTTTGCACATTTAATACCCAAACTGACTAGATGGTCAACTGCCTCAATATAACCTTAGAAAAGGTACCATATCCTTGGCATGATACAGCCATATAAAGTGCAGAAAGTGAGATTGTACAATTACAATCGACAAAAAAGTACATTGCACAGACTGAAGCCATGTTTGTTAAATACAGCAGGATTGCATTAAGTTTTGTCAGGTTTCACTCTATATTAGTATCTCATTATTTTTCATTGTTTATTGGTTCGATGTGATTCACCTCTGAGGAAACTACAGACTGATGTAGAAAATTGATAATAGCATGTATTTCATGGATTTGTTTTGCAATGTTTGGTATATTTCTATAAATTGGTTATAATTTTAAAAATGTTTAGATTTTATTATTGTTAATGTTTATTCAGTGCATAAAGGCTGGAACGACGGGCAGCATAGCTGATAGGGGTGGCAACATGGCAGCATAAGGCTGATCATGTTGTACAATGTGGCAGCATACAGTTCATAATGTGGTAGAACATCCTGCAGTTCGGCAGCATATCTATTGTTATAGTGCTTTAACCAGCAGTGTGGCTGCTATATGTAGCAACATAACTAGACATGTGGCAGATTAGCTGGCAGTGAGGCAGCATATATGTAGTAATAAAAATTCACTGAAGGATATACAGTCCAGACTGTGCAACAATGATTTATATTTAAAAGGTCATATGGTTGATTGAACCATACTCATTTTTTGAAATCTTTAAAATCATGTTTGTATGAAATGAACTCAATTTTCTAAAAATCATATGGTTGTATGAACCATACTCATTTCTTGAAATCATTTGGCTGTACCATACTCATTTATTTTAAAATCATATGGCAGTATGAACCATACTCATTTCTTGAAATCCTATGGTTGTACCATACTTATTTCTTGTAATCATATGGTTGTATGAACCTTACTCATTTCTTGAAATCCTATGGTTGTACCATACTCATTTCTTGTAATCATATGGTTTTATGAACTATACTCATTTCTTGAAATCATATGGTTGTTCCATATTCATTTTTCGTAATCATATGGTTGAATGAACCATACTCATTTCTTGAAATCCTATGTTTGTACTATACTCATTTCTTGCAATCATATTGTTGTATGAACCATACTAATTTCTTGAAATATTATGGTTGTACCATATTCATTTCTCGTAATCATATGGTTGTATGAACCATACTCATTTCTTGAAATCCTATGTTTGTACTATACTCATTTCTTGTAATCATATGGCTGTATGAACCATACTCATTTTTAAAAATAATATGGTTGTATGAACTATACTCATTTCCTTAAAGCATATGGTTGAATGAGCTGTATTCATTGTATGAAATATTTATATGAACTATATTTACCATTTTTATATCTTACATGAATCATACTCAATTTATTTTGATTACATATTCAGTGTGGTAGTTTCAAATCATTTGACGAGTGGGATTTTTTTTTGGGGGGGACTGGGTTGGTTTATGTTACATATTTATGAGTCTTATGTCTAAAGAATTGTCAGTGTATAGTAAAATGTACATGTTTAATTGCTGTCATATCTTTTTTATTTTCATTTCATAAACTCTTTTTATTTGCATATATTGTGTTCAGTGTTTTGCTTGATCCAAAATCCATTTGGTTTCAATCCTGTTACAATATTTCATGATGGATCAACATCATTTGAAAAATCTGAATGGCCTTTAAACCAAGATGCTTTCTAAAATTTATCGAATGTGGATATGTGAGAAAGCTTGCCAAAAGCTTTTCGTGGGTCAGTGGTTCTTTCTGGGGTTTCTTCCTCCACATGAAGGCCCAGCTCAGGGCCAAGCGCCCTCTTAAAGGGACTGCCACCCAACCTGGGGCCACAAACAGTCGCAGAATGCCAAGGAGTGCAATATGTGACTATAATACCTAGTCAGTCAGTCAGTCATGCTTTCTGTCAAGTTTGTTCAAATTCTGGTGGGTGTTTTTTGAGAAGAAGTCATCAAAAAGTTTTTCTGTTTTCAGTAATAATGGCAATGTGAGATAGCAGGTCAGCATCATCAGTATAAAGCTGAATACCATCTATTTCAGGATGTTGTCAAATCTGGTCAGATTATGTTGAGTAGATTTTGTGGAAAAAATCAAACTGTTATTTCTTTTTTAATAATGATGTCCATATTTGATTGTGGATCAGAATCAAATACAACAAAATTGAAAGCATGCTCCTAATGGTCCTGAGAACCACTGACTCACATGAAGCTACTGGCAAGCTTTCTCATATATTGTAATTTAATTGATTAAATATAGTTTAAATAATACACAGTGCATCCTTCTCTAGCCCTTTTTTGGACCCCTCTTTGTCTACTAAAGTTTCTCTACCAGATGTCATTGTAATCAGTATATATTAATAAGCTAGTAACTAAATTTAGATATGTTGTCACGTTGAACCAATCAGATAACTGAGTTTAGAGCATGTGATCAAGCATTGTCAGTTGTTTGAGTCATTCATATAGCTGCTGGATGCGTGTAGAGATGTGTGCTTTTCAGTGAACTGTCGATCGCGACATCTAACTTAAAACATTTATCAGTGGAAAAAACAAAACAGTCCTTCCTCTATTTGAGGATACTGGATGTTACTTTTGTGTTTCTTGGGAATCATACATATTATCCTACCCACAATGGCTTCTTGTAGTTCAAGACAAACTGTTAATCATTTGACTAGTGTTCGCAACATAGAGCATAATAATGGCGACATCATGGCGACAAATTCGATCTGGGCAGACATTACAGAAAATTGGACTGCATCCAAATTGGTTAAAAAGCTAGCTGAGATGTAAATGAAAATTCTAACAGATGTAAATGAGAATTCTAACAGACTGTGATAATTCTAACAGACTGTGATTTCTGATTAATCAACTACTCTTTCTTTAGAGCCTTTTGGAAGTCCAGTCAAACTAGTCAGTTGCAGTCAACTATGGGAAAAGACCAAAATGATCTTTATACATGGGTGCCCTCTATATGCCAGTTAACCTTTCAGACTTGTTTTTTGAAGGAATATCATGCTTTGAGTACCATTATTACTATTGTTATTGTTATTATTATTATTATTATTATTATGATTATTATTATTATGAGTATTATTACATATTTAGATTAGTGCACTATTCAAGAAAAACATATATTAACATGTATATCTTGTTCTCTCCCAAAATTATATTACACACAAGATTACTCTATCCTGTTCACTTTAATCCATTCTATAAGTGAAATGATCGGCAACTCACTGATCTTAGTTTCTGTTGTGTACAGAGACAACACACCAATTTTTCAGTACTAAGTGACAACTTAAACAAAACTGTGAAACAGGACTGACAATCTCTTTAACCATTCTCTTCAAAGATTGTAACAGATACCCAAAGGTCACCAGCCCAAGCTAAAATGTTAGCTCACTTAGGCATTTCAAGCATGGGATGATTTGATTGCAAATTGCCTAAATGAATCACTCATTTAGCCAATGAACTGTTAATGCATCCTAAAGTAGTAAATAAGAAGATCACTGATTTTTTCTCTAAATTTTCCTGAAGATTTACTATGCAATGAAAAATATTACTAACATTCAAAAAGAAAAATGTATTAAAGCATAAAAAGATAATATATTGGTGACTGTTCAGCCTCTGGGCTATTGCTGAGGACAAAGCAAACAGGTGCAATGAGTCAGGTCTAGAAATGCTACTAGCACTAAACAATTTCAATTATATTATTCAAATGAAATTATTTCCAAATTATGCAATATAAACTATGTTGATTTTTGGATATGTTACCTAAAAGTTTGTGCCTCAAATAACTAAAATACCCTTGGTGCATCTCAACCTATGACTAATGTGCAAGATTTCATCAAAAATGAAAAAAGGAAATATATAAGGAACTTAATGTACTGACACATTAAAACCTTTATACAGTTGTATTTAAGATATTTTAAGTGGCTATTTAAGGTTCTGCTATTTTTCTTCCTGTTTAAATGCCATTTTCTTTACCAGTATGAAACACACCTGATTTTTTTTATCTAAAAATTTGTATATTGAGGCTTTTTATGGCGACTAAAAAACATTGTAACTACACAACAAGAAATTTTCCAAGCAACTTGATGCTAAATGCTCCAGCAGTAGCTAATATTCTCTGAATAAAATTTTGCCAAACAAAAAATTTATTTTTTTTACAAAAGGCCAAAAAAGAGAACATTTTTGGCAAAATATTGTTTATTCTAAAATTGAATAGTCATCCACAACAATTAGTAGCCAATGGCCATTTTGGCTACTACTATGGAGTATGTACTAATGGATAAAGTCAGCACAACAACAATTGGAATGGACCCAGATTTGTCATCATGTAAAATTTATTAGTTCAGGATCAAAACTGCTTGAAATCACTAAGTACAAAAAAGTGCAGAAGTCTCCTAGTGTTGTTTGATTAGATGTGTCAAGTGGTTTTGTGATCAATGAAGGTCTACTAAAAAATTAAGTTTTTTTGTAATACTTGTAAGGTTTTCTCACACTTTGGAGTAGAGATCTGAAACCATCATTGTGTTGATGAGATTATGTCATGTTTTGCCTAAAATTAACACTTTCAATAATAGTAATTAATAATAATAATTAAAATGGACACTTTAAGCAAGAGAAAACAGTGATGCAGTACCAGGAGCTGATGAAGTAAAGAGTGAGAAATTCTCAACTACATTGTGTAACAACACTTTTTTTACTACTAGTAAAACTCTACTAGTGGAGAACTACCAACTTTTGTAAATAGAATCACATGCAAAGTAACTACTGTAAACATTAAAACACAAAGCATACTCCCTGCATGCCTTTAAAATGAACTAAAAATGGTGGGTTGATATTTAAAAATTGAATAAACTGATTTCAACATATTTTAATTAAAAATCTTTGTAGTTTTTCTGAAAGTACAGTATATACTCACATATAAGTCTGTTCACATATAAACCGACCCCTGCCATCTTGACTAGGTAAAAATAAGAAAAAGTACATGACCCGTGCATAAGCCAACCCCTAAGTTGATGACTACATCCATGCAAAATGCATAAAGTGAGTTCTAAATACCGGTAAATTAGGCAAATCACAGTATGAAAATAAATATTTTCAAACTTACAAAAATGAAATTAAGAAATCTAATTTATATGTTTGAATCAAAACAATTTATCATCAATGTTAAATAATAATTGAAATAATAATGTCCTCATACTAAAATCCTGTATTATAAAAGTTTTATCACATTAAGAATACTTCAAAATCTGGCTCATTATCGGAATTGCCAAAGAGTTCATAAAACTCGGCTTCTGTTAAAGGTGTCATTGTCATCAGTGTCATCGAATAGTGTGTTGTTCTGCTTCTCATTCTTCTTGTTATTGTCTAATTCAAATATGGCATCATCTTCAGTTCCATCCATGGCATTGCTGATATAGCACTTTCGAAATAATTTGGCAATCATGTCCATGGAATTGAGTCCAATGTGTCTATGACCCACTTGGCAACCAAGTTGAGGTCCCGCCTTGTGAAATTCCTGCCTTTTGTCATCTTTGCTGTGCCTGAACAAACCCATTCAGAAGAATCTTTCACATCATTGAATAAACATGTTAAACCTCTGATACCTGAAGGCCATAAAGCTCAGACAGTTCAATTGGGGTATAGAAGGGCAACTAATCCTTTACTAAACAATAATGTGCTAAATTTCAAAAACTGGCTTCTCAGTAAAGATGCACATTTGTTATTCTGACATGTGGGGGGCATTGGTCGGTTTATATATATTTAGATGAGACAATAATAATGTTTGAATGCACTACTCACCATTTCAAAGTATAAGCATAATAAGGAAGGAAACCATGACACTTAGCTGCTGTCTGCAGACAAGGTATCAGCAGTACATTACCATGAAGCAATGTTTTCATGGATTTCTGTCATCACTGGAAACAGTAATGAGTTTTTAACAGCCACATATAAAGCCATCACTGAGTGTTTATCAGCCATCACTGAGTGTTTATCAGTGAAAATGTTATCCCAGCCAAGCTGTACAGTGTATGGATTATTCATGCAAATGTACATGCTAGATTACTGGACCATGCATTTTCAAATTTGACATGCCAAAGCTTAGTTATGATCATTTGGAGACTTTGAATGCTTTTTAGAGTAACCAAGAGAAAACAGTGATGTGGCACCAGGAGCTGATGAAGTAAAAAGTGATAAATTCTTGACTACATTGTGTAAAAACAACTATGGATGAATGTCAGCAGCTGAAAAAAATGACAAAACTAGTTTCAATGAAAGTACGGCACCTGAATGTAATTTGTTTGATAGAAATTTTAGCAGTACTTACAGTGTCAAGCATTGAGTATAAACATGGCTCTTTACATTTAAATTTATCCAAAAGCTGACACTCTTGATGAAGTTTTTTATTGCTGTTTACATAAAAATTTTTATCAAATGCTTGCAGTTAGCAAAGGAAGGGAAATTGAAACAGACATTTTTAGCAATAAAATGAAAATAGAACATTTTCTCAAAAACTAATGAAATTTAGCATTTACCAAAGTGCAAATGTGGCAATCTTATGATTGATGACAGAAATATTGTGTAAATATTTTTTCCTACTCCTAAAAAATGTTTGTGTGGAAATCCATTGAAAATTATAGGGATAAAGTTATGGTTTGATGGAAAAATTTATGCATCTCTCAATTAACACAAGAGAAAAGCGGTCTGATTTTGGAAAGTGATCTTACTCTAAATAATGTTTCCTATTTTAGTGAACAAAATGTGGTTGCTTTTGAAACATTATATTATTCTTAGGTTATCATATAAGTTACATTATTTTTATTTTTCCTCATATTTATCAATTATATTTTATTAGAATAATTTGTTTTAAAAAGTTTTGAAGCAAAGACAAGCTCAAAAATGCCAGTGTAATATATATATATATATATATATATATATATATATATATATATATATATATATATATATATATATATATATATATATATATATATATATATATAATTTTCTTTTCTTCTCAGATTTAAAAGTTTTTATTTTTTATGTCCCAAGGTTTTATTTTTACCTCCTTTGATATCAATGTATTATTATTATTATTATTATTATTATTATTATTATTATTATTATTATTATTATTATTATTTTATTATTATTCTGCTTTTTCTTCCTTGAGGCAGATATTTACTGGATACTTTGCTTCTAATTACTGAAAACATTTCATAAAGAATTCTTCTTAAAGAGTTCTTTATTTGTTTTTGGAATGGAAATGTGATCTGAAATTGATCTTAAAAAATTGGCAGCATTTACTTGTTTTCTACCATGATATAGTTTTCTGAGATATTTTGGGACCTTCTTTTTCAAACTTTGTTCACTAGTTTAAAATTTCTCATAAATATTGATTTACTTAATGTTAACATCTCAATGTTATTCAATGCATGGATGTTTTCAGCATTTTCTAGGATGAGTTTGCAAACTTTTTTGTAAATAGAATAATTTGCAAACATTCTTGTCTGAAATATTTCCCAAAATAAGATCACTGTATTCTAGGTATGGCTGCATACAGCTTTTGCAATATATTAACCTATGTTTAAATGCTAGATGCGGTCTTGCTAAATAACCACAGACAGGAATTTAATTTATGACATACAATTTGAATATGTTCACTCCTTGCAAACTGTTGTCAACATTCACCCCAATGACTTGTCATGAATAACCAAGTTTTTTGATAAATTTCATTCAATATGATATTCAAATTATTTTGAAATTTTTGCTATCTTCTGTTGGTTAGTAATTGTTAATACTTTAGTTTTATTTTATCCTTCATGTCATCTTTCTTACACAAGAACTCTCAAGGTCTGATTTTAACAGTTTTAAATCTGACAGTGATATCTGCATTTAGACTGGCAGATGAAATGGTTACCTATATTCAGAGGCAGACTATTTACAAAATACAGCAAGAGGAACAAACCCAGGATTGATCCCTGTGGTACTCAACATGTAACTGGATGTTCTTTAGAAAAAGGTTAATTTATTTTTACATTGTTTTCTTTTCATTGTATAGGAAATAAACCAATCAACTGTTTAATCATCACATTAATATTCAATTTACTGATAAGAATACCATGATCCACAAGGTAAAAAGCTTCTCTAGGACCAGTCTAATTTCCCATGACTTAAGGCAGTAATCTAGCTATCTTGGAGACCAAAGCTATCTCTCTCAAACCAAATTAGTTTTGGTGAATTAAGTTATAGGTGCATCAAAAGATTGTCATGAAAATTGTTTTTGAAAATGTTTGGACAGAGTTGGTAAGACAGATGTGGGTATGTAGTTACTGACATCTTTTTTGCTGCCAGTCTTGTGTCAGTTCCATGACTGCGGAAAAATTGAGATGGATATGGTTAGATTACATTGTAAGCTATGCCATTAGATATTTCATTTGCAGCAAACTTCATGAGACATAGTCCCAAATAATATCCAAACATGTGTTTTAGAGTTTAATTTATAACTGATTCCACAATTATGGTCCAGCTTTTTAAAGCAATACTTAGCAGTGCAAGTCATAGCAAAACACTCTGAAATGAATCTTTCCTTCAGATGTCCCACCTAGTCACATTATCCAGACACTAAGCCGACCAGTCCTAGTACTAACCTCTTAATGCTGAGCGTCAAACAAGGCAGCTGTTAGTTCCATTTTTGTAAGTCTTAGGTATGACTCTACCAGGGATTAAACCCATGACCTCCCACATCCAAGGCAGATGCTCTAACCACTAGGCCACCGGTTCATAAAATCTAATGAAATACCTTATAGTCAGAATAGTAAATTTTAGCATCACCAATTAAAAAATAGAAAAAAATGGTGATTAAATTTATTTCATGGCTGTAAATATTCCTTACACTATTATAAATATAATAACAAAAATACGGTGCACCATCTCAAAATGAGAATTTTAAAAATGAAACTTTTTATTTATATATTTGTTGTGCACAGGTTGTGTAAAGCATGCAAGATTTCTGCAGAGAACACATGATTAAAGTGAACTTTAAGACCTTATTGTCCTAAAATTAAAGTAAAAGTTATAAGGAATTGATTCACACTGAAAAACTTTGTCCTCTTTGTCACTGATGTTGATATAAGCATATTTATATCCATACAAGATAGCAATATAATTTTGTTTTATAATGGGAATAACTAAAACAGTGATGTATCAGAATGCAAAATAATCAGGATATTTGTTGGACCTTGCCTTTTTAAGGCTCCACATATCTAAATCAGGGGAAGTAACTGACTCGGATCTGTCATTATATGACCTAGTTTTAACCTTGACCCCTGAAGAAAAACTCTAGTCTTCTCACCACTGTTAGTAAACCCATGAGATATATGCCAAACCTTTCCAAGATACAGTGGATACAATAGTCTACAAGTACTATATATTTCATATCTTTTGTACAAAATAAGCACAGTATTGTATTATTTTAGAGCTAAAAGTTAGCTTTGTATAGTTATATCAACACCAAGGCAAAGATAAAGCAAATAGTGTTTTATTACTAAGCATGTGGTTTTAAAAAGCCACCTCTAGGGTAAAATACATTAAAATCTTATTTTGATCATAATTCATTACTTAACAAAAATTGTTATTGATATCTCAAAATCAAAAGATGACAAATGATTTCATTTACCTATATTGTGATCAAAAAATCTGGTTTACAAGTGCAAGGGATGCACTACTTTTAATCTTGCAACATACAACTTTATTTACCAATTAATCTTAATTTTAAATAATCTTTCAAGTCAACTAAATGGTTCTTAAGTCTTACATGTCTTGAAAAACAACTATGATCCTAAAATTGATTTAAGTGAGTATATGAATGAGGTATGTAATATTTTTAGTTTTGCAGTGAAATTGACCGATATATCTTATAAAATACAATATAAATTTAACCCAGTCATTTATTGAAATTTTAGCAACATTAGAAACTGTCAAGTCCATATCTAAAGCAAAGTTTAAATTGAATTTTGATATTTCACAGCAGAATAAACCCCCAGACAACTTTTTCTCCCTTGAGATGGCTTTTCATTTCTTGAAACACAAAAGTCAGTTATTTTAAGCAAGAATACATACTATTCATTACTTACTTGCAATAATTGGACCTACAAAGTGGAAAATGTAAATGGCAGCAATAGTCAAAGTCTGTGAACTCTTACAAAGATTTTCTGTAAGAACAATGTTAAATTTTTGCAAGTGACTGCATAAGAATATCTTTATGACTATTTTGTAGTTCAACTGTCTCTGAAAAGGATAAGCACATACTTGATAATCTCAAAGATTTTGTAGTGCAACTGTCTCTGTTAAGTGTAAGCATATACTTGATAATCTGAAAGATTATCTTGTACTGCAACTGTCTCTAATAATTATATGCATATACTTGATAATCTGAAAGATTATTTTGTGTCTCTGACAAGTGTAAGCATATCTTTGATAATCTCATTATTTTGTAGTGCAACTGTCTCTGACAAGTGTAAGCATATACTTGATAATCTCAAAGATTATTTTGTAGTGCAACTGTCTCTGACAAGTGTAAGCATATACTTGATAATCTCAAAGATTATTTTGTAGTGCAACTGTCTCTAATATATGTAAGCATATATTTGATAATCTCATAGATAATTTTGTAGTGCAACTGTGTCTGATAAGTATAAGCATAAACTTGATAATCTCAAAGATTTTTTGAAGTGCAACTGTCTCTGACAAGTGTAAGCATATACTTGATAATCTCAAAGATTATTTTGTAGTGCAACTGTCTCTAATATATGTAAGCATATATTTGATAATCTCATAGATAATTTTGTAGTGCAACTGTGTCTGATAAGTATAAGCATAAACTTGATAATCTCAAAGATTTTTTGAAGTGCAACTGTCTCTGATAAGTATAAGCATATATTTGATAATCTCAAAGATTATTTTGTAGTGCAACTGTCTCTAATATATGTAAGCATATATTTGATAATCTCATAGATAATTTTGTAGTGCAACTGTGTCTGATAAGCATAAGCATAAACTTGATAATCTCAAAGATAATCTTGTAGTGCAACTATCTCTGATAAGTATATAATTGATACTATGCATGCTAAACTCTGGATATTCTAGCTGGGGATGGGGGGGGTCACGGGTTAGGAGAGATGCAGTTTTAACAATCCACACATCTCCCTTCATTGTCTCTTTTTCAGGAATGATTTATATTTAAATTTTTTAAAAAACAGGAATCTATAAAAGAGACTGATATAGGATAAAACATTCTTCCTTTAACTATTCAGTGTTGAAACCATATCTGATATTCTTCAGCAATCAAAATATTTTTAAATCAGCTGCTGTGAAGGACATGGATACAGCTCTGGCACCAATACTCCATGACATAATGATCACCCATTTGGGGGACAACAAGACTTTTAAATCAGTCATTGTGGAAGCAATAATTGGGTGTATGACTGGCACCATTTTCATTTAGGTCAAAATACTGGTGGAAAACCCATGTTGATATAACCAATAGTAGCAATAATAAGATTCCATGATGGCTGCTGAGATGGGCATATTGGATATCTGCACCATTTTCAATGATGACCAAAAATATCATAAGAAGTCTTTTAATGAAAACATCATGCTGATACTACCATCCATTTAGAAGCTGTGATATGATTTTGAAAAAGATCACTGCATGGCAGCTATATTGGATGTCAGATTGGTGTGTGTGTCTGTCTGTCTGTATGTCTGTGTGTGATTTAGATTTTAATGTAGCTTTTACAATTTTTTGGTCATATCTCTGGAATGTCAACTGTGTGGCAGTTTATAGTGATGTCTAGCACAGGGGCATCATGCCACAGACATGTAGCATCATGTACCAAACAGTCACATTATCCTGACACCAAGGCAACCAGTCCTAACATTAACCTTTTAATGCTGGGCACCAAGCAAGGCAGCTGTTAGTACTATTTTTATAAGTTTTTGGTATTTCTCAACCAGAGATTGAACCCACAACCTCCCACATCTGAGGCAAACACTCTAACCTCTAGTCCACCGGGGCAGTGATTTAAGATTGGTACCATTTTCATTAAAGACCAAATGTACATCATATGAAGTCTTCTGGTGGAAACCCCACATCAGAATGACTTTCTGTTTAGGTAGAATTGTGATAAGACTTTTCAAATGGTTGTCATGATGGGTATACTGAGCTCACATTGCCACCATTTTTATTTAGAAAAGATCATAAAAGCTCTTTAGTTATCCTCATGTTGACAGGATTAGCAATAACATGATGATTTTCATCAGATCATATTGCCATCAGATCAGTACATTTTCATTTATGACCAACTAGACATTGTGGAAGTCTTTCAGCATTTTCATTTAGGACCAACTAGACATTGTGGAAGTCTTTCAGCATTTTCATTTAGGACCAACTAGACATTGTGGAAGTCTTTCAGCATTTTCATTTAGGACCAACTAGACATTGTGGAAGTCTTTCAGCATTTTCATTTAGGACCAACTAGACATTGTGGAAGTCTTTCAGCATTTTCATTTAGGACCAACTAGACATTGTGGAAGTCTTTCTGCATTTTCATTTAGGACCAACTAGACATTGTGGAAGTCTTTCAGCATTTTCATTTAGGACCAACTAGACATTGTGGAAGTCTTTCAGCATTTTCATTTAGGACCAACTAGACATTGTGGAAGTCTTTCAGCATTTTTCATTTAGGACCAACTAGACATTGTGGAAGTCTTTCAGCGAAAACTCCATGTTGATATGACTATCCATTCAGGAGGAGGAGCAATAGTGTTTTTCAAAATGGCTACCATGGTGGCCATATTGGCTCTCTCATCAGCACTGTTTTAATCTAAGGCCAACAAAGTCATTTAGTGAAAACTAAATGTTGATATGATTCAGGAGGCAGTGATAACAAGATTTTTAAGATGGTTGCCATGGTGGCTATATTGGATGTCTTAGCTGTACAATTTTATTTAGGACCAACTAAATCAAGGGGTGGGTGTGTGAGTAAAATTTCATGGCAATCCTCCAAGAAGTTATGGAGAAACAGCAATAACAAATCTGTGCTAACTGAAAGACTAAGGACAACATACCATCCCATAAACTCTTCTGGTTTATGACCAGACCAGTAAAGCTATCAAAAACCAAACCAAATTAACAAAATGAAATAAGCTTGAGCAAAATTGGATAAGGTCAAATTATGCACTCATGCTATATTGTTAAAATTCTCCTAGCTCAAAGATTTTTATGTGTGAAAATAAAGTGAGATACAATGGATTATATACAAAGCAAATATTAAATGAATTAAACTGGATGGCAATACTGCATATATGATGACTTTCTTTGTACATTGTCTAACATGAAACTAGAACTTGTTTATGTATAAAATGCTTCAGCTAGCAATTGCATAATGTTGTGCAAGCTGAGAAAATTTGTGGACTGAAACTTCACCCAGTCCTGCTCTGAACCAATAAAGTTAAACATCTTAAAATACAGTGGAAGCAGAATTATGTACCCGTAGTGCACAGCTACTTGTTGAAAATCAGCAAGACTGACAATGCATGGAAGCAAAATGTAGGTCAATCATATTAAGTCTTTGATGACTGCCTCCTGCTGCCTTTGCTTAATAGTCAAGTGCATCAATGTATTTATAGATAGGAAATTAACACTACATCATCAAAAGATTAACACTGTATCTACTATGGGCTTGTAAAACTGATTTCACCCATTATCACAAATTGTGGGTCACGGTTACCTAGGATGATAGTGAACATTGGTTAAAATACCATCACATGTCAATATAGTGTCCGACTGCTAGAAAAATATAAATTTTAAAAAATCCTAGACAGGTTAGATTAGAATACTTCTATCATATGGCAGTAATATTATAGGATTAAAAGATGTATCCAAAGCTTAACTATGTGACAGAAAAATGGATGCAGAGTGATATATTTTGAAAGAAGAGTAATTCAGAGGATGTTTTTATTAAGCTAAATGATGCAGTGAAGCATATAAAATATAACATTAATCTACAAATGGCATAATAGGTCACTATGATCATCTACTTACACAGAAGCATAGTAATTATACTAAAACAGAAGCATAGTAATTATACCGACACTGAAGCATAGTAATTATACTGATACAGAAGCATAGTAATTATACTGACATAGAAGCATAGTAATTATACTAACACAAAAGCATAGTAATTATACTAACAGAAGCATAGTAATTATACTGACACAGAAGCATAGTAATTATAGTAACACAGAAGCATAGTAATTATACTGACACAGAAGCATAGTAATTAAAATAACACAGAAGCATGGTAATTATACTGACACAGAAGCATAGTAATTATACTGACACAGAAGCATAGCAATTATACTGACACAGAAGCATAGTAATTATACTAACACAGAAGCATAGTAATTTTACTGATATTAGTCTACAGGACATCAAGGACAAAAAAATAACACAAATATACTTAAATCATTTTACTCACTCAACATGCAACACACAAGTTAATACTGTTCTAACTAATTATGTGAATGAATACAAACACCTAAGTGCACAAAATGTGTATGTGAATGAATACAAAAACCTAAGTGCAACAAAAATGTGTATGTGAATGAATACAAACACCTAAGTGCACAAAATGTGTATGTGAATGAATACAAAAACCTAAGTGCAACAAAAATGTGTATGTGAATGAATACAAACACCTAAGTACAAAAAATGTGTATGTGCATGAATACAAATACCTAAGTGCAAACAAATGTTTATGTGCATGAATACACACACCAAAGTGCAAAAATGTTTATCTGCATGAATAAAAACACATAAGTGCAAAAAAAAATTATTTGTATCAAGACAAAAACCAAAGGGTAAAAATGTTGTGAATGATTTAAATAGTATTTCTAACAACATGGAAAAAGTGCATCATATCCAATGGAAAAAATGGCATTTAAGTTAAATCAAGGACTGCAATTACACAAAGAGGTCAAGATGTTTTGCATTCATTAATATTAGCAAATAAGAGTACAATGAACTGCACACTACATGCTGAAGTCATGTTTAAAAGTCTTCTGTGCAGATGTCTGAACTTTTTTGGGCAAAATGCATTTCATTATTTTAGTGACCAAAACTTTGACATTTTGGCTCCAAAACTGATGGCTTCTTCTTAACCCCAAGCCATCTGCAAAATGTGGTGCAAGTACAAGATGTTATTGTGTAGAAATTTTTTTCTTTTCTACAATGATAGTGACCTCTTGACCTTTGACCCCCAAATTTGGTGCAGGTACAATATGTTATTGTGTAGAAATTATTTTTCTTTTCCACACTGTCAGTGACCCCTTGACCTTTGACCTTTACCCCAATCATAGGTTCTTCCTTATTCCAAGTAATATTCATCCGCAAAATTTGGTGCAGGTACAAGGTGTTATTGTGTAAAAACTATTTTTTTTTTCTACAATGACAGTGACCCCTTGACCTTTGACCCCCCAATCATAGGTTCTTCCTTATTCCAAGTACAATTCATCCACAAGATTTGGTGCAAGTACAAGGTGTTATTGTGTAAAAACTATTTTTCTTTTCTACAATGACAGTGACCCCTTGACCTTTGCCCCCCCATCATAGGTCCTGGCAAGTGATGTAAAATTCAAGTTGTGCAAAAACTTCATTTATCACAGTGACCTTGACCATTAAACTTTTGATTCATAAATCAAGTGAGTTTTTCCCGAGTGCAAGCCATCCATAAAGTTTGGCAGGGAATTTGTGTTATTATGAGGAAACCATTTTACTTTTTTTAGATAGACAGTGACTGATGGACGAACAACATCATAATAAAATACACTCCATTGTGGGCATATACAAATGCTCAGGTAAGGTTTTAAAGATATCGAATACATGTTTCACCATCTGGATTTATGGAATCAGACTTAGGATAATCAGACAAGTTTCATCAGCACACTGTCATAGTATTTAGGCATCTTGACACAAAAGTTAATGGAACAACAGCCTACATGTGATAATACCAAAATTGTAAATCTTTAATTTTTTAATTAAAAAAAACCCTGGAAAATCTCATGAAAAAAACAGAATGTGTATTAGTCTATCATCAAAAAAAATAATTTTAATATATTCCAATGCAATCTTCAGGTTAAGTTATCAAATATGTAACTGTGCACCTTAGCAACAGGAATAAAATTTACACTGACTGAACTGCAATCTGATCAATTGGATATCTGATATGCTGTCGTTCCTAAGCTGCTAAAAAACTCACAAAATCTTGCTCAACAAAGCATTTCAAGTTTTTAGGATGATTATAGATGTCCATGTAATAACCTGAATATAAATCAAAAGGAAATAGCATGGTAGAGATTTTTGACACAAAAGGCTATTGATAAATTTTTTCATACTAGAACTGAGAATTTATCAAAAGATCTGGTATGCCAAGTATCAAGATTTTCTTGGGAAATTATCAATTATCACAAGTATACTATTATCATGTCAAATATAAGTATTTAAGATTCACATACCTATAATAAATTACTGCTGTAGACACACCAACTATTATTATTAAAATGGCAACTGCTACACTTGCTGCAATGCCAGCTGTGGCTGTTGTGGGTGGAACAACTGAAAAATTCAAACATGTAAATACAGCAAAAGCCGTAAAATGTCAATTTTATGGATCATGACTGACAGAGTCATGATAATTCAATAATTTTTCACAAATAATCAACCAAATGCATAACAATCACATATCATTCTTACAAACCCCACATTTATTTCCTCTTTTAATCCTGCCTACATTTATACAATTCTTCCCTTTTATCCAAAATGGAAAGTAGAATTTCCTCTCCAAATTTTCAGTTTTAAAACAGACATTGCAAACAAGAAATGTTTAATTTAAAATCTTAAAATTTTATGGAAGGTTGCATGAGCTTATTTGTTATATGTCCTTATTGATAGTGACATGTGCTTATTGATAGTAACATGTGCTTTTTCAAAGTGACATGTGCTTATTCATAGTGATGTGTGCTTATTGATTGTGACATGTGCTTATATATAGTGATATGCTTGTTTATAGTGACATGTGCTTATTTACAGTGACATGTAATATATATATACCATAAATCAACTATTGGTATTGTTCTGATATTTTATTGCTTATCTATCAGAGTAAACAACATTTTACATAAATAAGGTAAAATAGTTTTTTTTAAAAAAAAGATTAAACAAAATAAATTAGATTATACTATTTTTTATATTGATTAATTGTTAAGCTATTCACTTAATTATGATCATGGTACATAGATTCACTGTCATGCTAATCACTTAAATAGAATCAAAACAGTAAACTAATCACTTAATTAGAATCAAATATCAGAAGAGCGAATTATAAACTGCATACACTTCATGTCTTTTACATACACATCAGTCTATTTTTTTCTAAAGCAAAAGACCAGTATGTTCATATTCCCCATAAACACTATTTCAATGCATGTATGTGCTCAAGGCCAAGAATTTACAATGTGAAACTATGATCTGAAACAGCACCAAGCTTTTACTCAGCGCTATATAAATATGACTGTACTGATTGCTGTTCAACATATACACACATACAGAGAAGACTGTTTTGCACATTCAGTATAAGTATACTGAGCAAATTTGCAATCCTGAAATAGTTGTGATTAGCTATCCAAAACTGTTGCAAATGTTGCTAGTAGCAATTCACACTCCATATAAATGTTCCTACAAGCAATCAGCACAGTATACCAATGTTGCAAGTAGCAATTACCACTGTATAGAAATGTTACTAATAGTAATCCATACTGCATACAAATGTTACTACTAGCAATTCACACTGCAAACAAATCTTGTAAGAAGCAATCAAAATGTATATTATTGTTTCTAGTTGCAATTAACACTATACAAATCTTGCTAGTAGCAATCCACACTTTATACTAATGTAGCAAGTAGCAATTCACACTGTAAACATATGTTGCTACTATCAAAACCCGCAGGTTTAAAAAATTTAAAGACTGGACTAAATAAATTAGAATATGGTATATAGATTAATTCTATGCTAATCTGTATGCCCACCATATACAAATGTTGCTAGCAGCAATCCACACTGTATACAAATGTTGCTAGCAGCAATCCCCACTGTATACGAATGTTGCTAGCAGCAATCCACACTGTATACAAATGTTGCTAGCAGCAATCCACACTGTATACGAATGTTGCTAGCAGCAATCCACACTGTATACAAATGTTGCTAGCAGCAATCCACACTGTATATAAATGTTGCTACTAGCAATCCACACTGTATACAAATGTTGCTAGTAGCAATCCACACTGTACACAAATGTTGCTAGTAGCAATACACTGTATACAAATGTTGCTAATAGCAATAGTACAAGTTTTGCAATGATACCGTCTCACTACATTTTGTTCATTTTTAGAAATAGTAGTTTGTTTTGATTAGAACAAATGACTTGTAACACTGTCTCTTTCAACTTGTGACTGCACTATATTTTTTAATTTTTATGTAATTGGAAATGGGCTTTTCTGACAAACCCTACCCTGGCCACAGTTTAACAAACTAATGTCAAAAAACTTGAACTACATAATTTTAGGTCATTCAGGTTATATTTCCAACAAAAATAAAAAAAGACAAATTATAAGCCCAATGTTTACTAACAGAAAATAAAATCAATCATTTGTCACCTAATATATTTAAAAATATAACTACATATTAATAAATTTAATCTCAAAAAGTATAGATCACTTGATATCATTATTCAGCAAATCTGAATTGATATTTATATTCCAATTTTGATAAAATCTATTGTGATGTTCCCATATATACTTGCTTATAAGTCAAGTCAAATTGCAAACAACAAAGATCATCACTTGACATATCCTAAAGTACCTGCAGATCAAGGTCTATGCTGTTTGTTCTAATGGTTATTCCTCACAAACTGCACAGACCCATTTCTGCTGGTGCATGATACTACAACAGATCTGGGTCTGTGCAGTTTATAGTTAGACTTGTTTAATAAGTGAATATGTATGGTGCATTCTATTTTTTTAAAAAAGCAAGCTCTATATCAGCACCATAAAAAATTCACCTCAACAAAGAGACAAATAAACTTTTATGCAAACAAAGTATTTTTTAAATAATTTAAAATTGCCCACTCTTGTAACTGATCTTACCAATGAATTCTGCTAATTCTTCACATCTTGTACCTTTATAATCCTTGGTGCAACTGAAATGAAACATAAAAGGTAATGGTTTTTTCTTCTAAACAAAACAATGCAGGATTAAAATGATTTTCCAAATGCAATTCTTAACTGATGCACAACTATTTGATTACTATAACTAGATATTTATCAAGTACCATGAGTTGGATCGCCTCTCTGACTCTTTTGTTAGCAGGTTACAAATTGGTAGCCAGCAATGTATAAAATGAAGCTCCACAGTTTTCATAAATTTTGCTTTCAAGCGTGTATGAGAGAACTGTCAAAAACAGAGACATTTTTTAATTCAAAATAAAAGCTAATTTTAATGATGTAACAATGAAAAGCAGTATGCATGGGCATCATGTATTTGGGATGTCCTAGGGAAATCAAGTATTCTGGAATCTTCTAGTTCACCCTAATAGCAGGAAAAATTCTCATCATAGTCTGGATAATTCCACTTGGAAAAGTACCAGCTATGCAATAGCAACTGGAATGATATCACTGATATTAAACTGTATTTTTCAGTACTAGAGGCAGGCAAAATGTCTCCAAATACTCTCCAATCCAACACTTTTTTTAAAAAACTATACTAGCATTTAAGAGCATGTTACCACAATAATGACTATATAATGCCAATTTTAAAAGCAAAGTTCCTAAAATGTATAAATTAAGAACTTCACAAAAGTTTAGAAAAGTAATCCTTTTCAAATAAATGTAAATATTAAGTACAACAAAATAAAATATAAAGATCAACGGATGTTAAAATTCATTGAAAGATATTTCAAAATAAAAGATAAAGGTAAATGATAAAATTCTAAAACCATAATAAAAATCTGTTATATAAAATGTCTTTCCTCCAAAAGTCCAAGATTTTCTCATATGGAACATCACAAGTTTTTTCACTGAGTTTGCATCAGACTACTCGTGTCAGAGTGTAGAAATATTCCCCTATCATTTCTTAGTGATTTTGTTACCCTAAATTGTACTATTAATTTCACATTAATCCAAAAACTAACAGAAGGTATCTGAATGAAGGTTGTATTGGAAGAATCACAGTTCTAAATCTAAAATGTTATGGTAATCTTATGAAAGTAGAATATCAACATAAGTCCTTCAAAATTATACATAATCCAACTGATTCATTTAAATGTTTAAAGTCATTGAATAATCCTCAAGGTTCTTTCTGCTTCAGAATAAATATTGTCCACTCTGCCAACCCAACTAACATATTAAATGAATCTCGATTTCATCTTACAACTCTGACAAAATGGAAAATATACAGTCTTTATGTGCACACCAAATCAACAAAATCTGAATCACTAACAAGATTCTTTAACATTTAAATTATTAAATTGTGAAATACTTAGTCATGTTCTGACCTTCTCAAATTATTGAGACAATCAAAAACTAGGGTGTGCATGATATCTCTACAGATCAAATGCACTCTCCTAGTATCAAGTGATGTTTTCATGACCTCCATTCAAATTAATGAATGACATACTTATCCAAAATAGTTGTTGACTTGATCTTGGTAACTTATTTATGAATGAATTCTAGATATATTATATACATACTTTTACTCTAGTACAAGACAATCTAATTTAAAGAATTTAAAGAATTAAAATATAATTGTCATAAATCTAAATGACTTAAAAATTATAAATTATTTGATACTGATATCCATAACAATATCTATCTATCTCTCTCTTTCTATCTCTCTCTCGGGGCCCCGAGTGGCCGAGTGGTCTAAAGCGCTGTCCATTACGGATCACTGCCATCTCACCTCTGTTTGCGTGTGTTCGAGTCTAGGATTCGGCTAATGTAGATATGTGAGAAAGCTTGCCAGTAGCTTCTCGTGGGTCGGTGGTTCTTTCCAGTGATTTCCCGGTTTCTTCCTCCACCATTAATACTGGCCGCCATGAATAGCCTATCGTGTGCTGAAAAATGGCGTTAAGCCCAACAACAAACAAACAAAATCTCTCTCTCTCTCTCTCTCTCTCTCTCTCTCTCTCTCTCTCTCTCTCTCTCTCTCTCTCTCTCTATATATATATATATATATATATATATATGTGTGTGTGTGTGTGTGTGTGTGTGTGTGTGTGTGTGTGTGTGTGTGTGTGTGTGTGTGTGTGTGTGTGTGTGTGCCAGATCATATTGTGCTGTCACCATCAGAAAATCAAAATCATTATGAGACATGAAAAAGTGTTAGTCATGAATCAGATTCTTCATGATGCTAAAAACAAGACATGATCTACCAATCAAATCATATCACTATGATATTTTTGTTGTAGATCCATTAATTTTCAAATAAATTACTTAAAGTCCAAAAACATAACTTAATAAGGAAAGAAATTGTTTAAGACTTCAACTTTCTGAATAAAACTCATCTTAACATGTAAAGCAAATTTCATTTTTTTGAACAGCTGATATGTGCAGAAATATCAGTTTCATGAATGAAATGTGTATACCAACAGTCACTCAGTTTCAGTAATATCACTGTTAATAACAAGAGTTCTTCAATGCAGGAGCAAGCAGACCCATGTATGTGATTTACAGCCATTGTGCTAATGTGAAAATTTGCATCCTGGTTGTTGTTGTTCTGGGGCTTAATGCCATTTTTCAGCACACAATAGGCTATACATGGCGGCCAGTAATAATGGTGGAGGAAGAAACCGAAAAATCTGTGGAAAGAGCCACTGACCCACGAGAAGCTACTGGCAAGCTTTCTCACATATCCACATTCGCTGAATCTTAGACTTGAACCAATGCAGACAAAGGTGAGATGGCAATGATTCATAATGGAAAGCGCTTTAGACCACTTGGCCAAAAGGGGCCCCTTTGCATCCTGAAATGTTCACCAGCTGAACAAATAATAAAGTTTACATATGAGAAAGCAAATTAATTGTTTTTAGTGGGACAATGTGAGAGGCTCCTATTGGACTTGGCATGGGAATGATAGCATTTTTTTTACAGTTATTTACAGTGGGATTGAACAAACTGTTGGAACCTGACAGAGATTTGTTTTTTAAAAAATGTTACTCATTTCCATTTGAAAGTCAAGTGAGGCTAGCATAATTATTCAACCTCAAGGAAAAAATAGTTCCAGACTTGTTTTTGAGTATGGTAAACATAATTATAAAATGACAATATAATTATCCTACTTTATAAACTAGTGACTCATTCTTGGGCAGAAAATTGAAAGGTATATAAAAAGTATAAAAAGTATACAACAAATCTACAAATTGAAAATGTATGAAAAGTAAAGGACAAACCTACAATGTGAACATTTTTGAAACGTATAGATAAAACTACACAGTGAAAATGCATGAAAAATATAGAACAAACCTACAAAGTGAAACTTTTTAAAAGTATAGAACAAACATACAAAGTGAAAAAATTTTAAAAGTATGGGACAAATCTACCAAATGAAAACAGTATGAAACATAGGACAAACCTACAAATTTTAAAGATTGCATGAAATGAACTAAAAAAAAATGTATGGGCTCAGGTATATACAATTTTTTTTTTAAATTTAAAGTTTTAATTTTTGGGTTTTTTTTCTTAGTACAACATGTTGTTCATAAAAAAATGACTAATAATGGGAGATTAACAAGTCTAATAATTGGAACTATGTTCTTTCAGTGGTGCAATGACTAAGAACTACAATACCATGCATTAAATCTACAAAGTAATACCAAAGTATTAATTCCTCCACAGTGCTTGTTCATGAATTACTGAAGTAAATGGCAAGAATTTTAACACCTTTAAAAATTCTGGAGAAATAGGTATGTCCATCATAAACTCAAATACATGTCAGCTCACAATTAACTGGACATTTGAAATTCAGAGAATTGTTTTCATCCAAGGGATAGCAAATGGAGAGCACTCTACAGCACATTCGGAACAGGAAGGGTAAGATGAAAGGCAATGGATGATAGGTAACTTAGACTCTTCTTAGCAATCTATGTTGAACAGCTGAACTGAAATTTTACCCGTAGTGTCTAAAATTTCTTACAAATTAACACCCCATAGAATTAATTATGGAATAGTGCTAATCCCAAACTTACTGACAGCTGGCAGTTTGGAGACTATCTATTATAAAACATCGTCCACCATTTAAGCATCCTGTCTTGATGATCTGAGTTGCATTGCATGGGGACTCGTGCGCACTGGATGACCCATTGGGATTGAAGATAGGGGTTTGAGTGGTAGTAGGTGTGGCTGGCACTCTTCCACAACCCTCTGAAAAAAATCAACCAATACATGATAATGATTATTAAAAAGTCTCTTAAGTTGCAGCACAAGCTAAATTTCAGGCAAGCTCAGACTCTGTTCTAGAATGAATAATCAATCATGCTGAAAAATTAGCCAAATGAATGAACATTATGCATAATATTGTCAATACATTTAGTAAGTGTAACCATATTTAATGGTGGAACAGCATCATTTGTGTAAATTTGGAGGTGTTTAAGTTAGAACACCTTTCAAAACAGGACAAATTCTGTTAAGCAGTTTTGACCATTTTTATGTTAATTATGATACTTACACTGCAATGCAAGGGACAGAATCCACCTCAAACCTGAATTTTCTTCACTACCCAAACATAAGGTTCCTAGAAAATTTCTTACATTTTGTCAAATCAGCTGGACCAGGGACCTAAACAATGTAATTGGACAGTGGGAAAGTATTACCTGGCCTGCGTTTTGCCTTAGGTATGGTGAAATAAAATCACCCCCTATTTGACTGCCGAAACAAGATGCTACTTAAATATTATTTCTTGAGGAACTTTTGACTACATGGTGCCTAAGTGAAATAGACATAATAATAATAATAATAATAATAATAATAATAATAATAATAATAATAATAATAATAATAATAATAAAAATAATAATAATAATAATAATAATAATATTAATATTAATAATAATAATAATAATAATAATAATAATAATAATAATAATAATAATAATAATAATAATGTTGACTTAGTATAGTGCCTAATCTTTACAAGCTTTAAGCACTTTCAATGTCAATATTAGATGATACAAAAAGCATATACAATGATAAGATTACAAAAATAATCCCCGAGTGACCAAGTGGTCTAAAGCGGATCACTGCCATCTCACCTCTGTCTGGTGGGTTCGGTTCCAGTCTAGGATTTGGTGAATATGGATATGTGAGAAAGCTTGCCAGTAGCTTCTCGTGGGTCAGTGGTTCTTTCCAGTGATTTCCCTTCTTCCTCCACCAATAATACTGGCCGCCATGAATAGCCTATCGTGTGCGGAAAAATGGCGTTAAGCACAACAACAACAACAAAAAGAAAACCATCAAATCACAGAACAAAATGATGTTAGGTTTGCTTGGGATGTTGCACATTATGACAGTATTATAGAGTTGGGCTCTATTTAATATACAGAGGCTTCTCTTAGTAAAAAACAGAGATGGATGACTATCAACTGGTATGGTGATATGGCATATAATTCACCTGTGATCTCATTCATCGGACACCAATAAAGACTGTAAAATATTATCATTAGGTTGAAGAAGAATTCAGTCTAAAAGGTGACCATGTTTATGGGTGGGTTGGCTAACTACTGTTTGAGGCAGAGAATATGAATGGAATCTATGACGTTTGATGTGCATTGATTTTCAAGACAGTGAAAGTAAAAACTGAAAAATCTCCAATAATAATCAAGTTGCCACCTATAGAATTTCCATACTCCAAGAGGTTAGAAAATTTCTTCAAAATAAGCGATACAGTCAGCTTGTTTTTTTCCACTAGGAAAAGGGTGCTAGAGGCAGAAAAATTGGACTGACCTTTGATCTGCTGTAAGGTTTGCACCAGTTCAAATAATGTGTTTTTAAAACTGAAAGTTGTAGTGTAGTTATGACTGAATTATTGAATTCTTCCCATGACAGAAATCTCCCCCCCCAGTAGCATGTGAATGGCTTGATAAGTTACCAGAGGGTGTTAGATCACACACTCTGGCTCATTGCCTGCCATTTGCATTTAAGTAAATACACATGTAGACCCATGTTGTTAAGTCTAATTTACAATGTGGTATTGTGCACCAAGGAGTTGTTATTTAATGCAATTAATGAGGGTTCATTGTAAGATAAAACGGTCAACTGGCAAGTACACTGTCATAATAAAAGCAAAACTCCATGCTAAAACAAGCAAATGAAGAAACTGGCACTGAAAGAACTGTCAATGCAAGACAAAACCACCAAGGCAGATGAACACAATGAACAAATATATATGACATGGAAAATGGTACAAAAATCCTGAGCAGCCACCTCAAGGCTGCATAGTGATGGTGGCCATTTTGAATTCCTCAATCATTAGACATGATTAGAACCCATCTCTATTACTACTTTCAACAAACAAATATTTAGTCCTTATTACTACATGTGAATTTTGAATTCCAAAATTATTAGAGATGATTATATCATGACTCTAATGTCTTCAACTAAGTAATTAAAAAAAGAGAAAACCAACAAATTTTGTAAAATAAAACAAATAATTTATTTCACTTAAAATACAAAGGGAAAATTTAAAAAGCACTTACTGTAATGTAAATTAAATCCAATAGTCCAAAAAGTTATATCACCAGTCCTAATGAATAAAAGTTCTAATGAAATTTCAGTGGTGTTCAAAATAAGATCTGGTGCTGAATGTTTTGGTCTATGATATAGTGATGTGGCAACAGTCTTTTGATGGATCACAATAATATAATCTAACATATCTTGTTTAAATTCACTATAATTTCTAGTTAATGTCTCTATCCAAGAATTTTATTGATGAACACTTTCTATTTCCAGTGAATCAAAAATGTTAATAAATAAATTCCAACCTAAATGAAATGCTGAACGCAACAATAAGATGGATTTTTACTTCAGATGTTAATGTAAGAATGAGTCATTTTTCACATAAACAAGATTATAAAGTCATCTGCATGGCCTAGGTCACACTTAGCATGTTCCATTAAAAAACCTATTACTTGATGGAAAATTCCATTCTAGAAGATTCTGTTACTAAAATTATCCTAAAGAACTTGGTAAACATAATGTGGCTGATACAGACCAAGATAGTGATCCTAATATTTAACCCACACTCCTATGAAAATATTAGCTATGTATTATTTATTTACCAAAATAAAAACATCAGTGTTGATAGTCAGGAACAAAATGAACTTGATTTTGGAATAGGTCAAGTCAAAAATTAAATTATCCAAGCGAATAAACTATGCAAAAATAGATATACATAACAATTAGAACTCATCATCATTCACATTCAACAAACTTTCAGTCCTTATTATTTTATAAGTGCTTGTTGTTAGTGTTGTTGTTGTTTTGGGGCTTAACGCCATTTTTCAACACACGCTGGGCTATACATGGTGGCTAGTATTAATGGTGGAGGAAGAAACCAGGAAATAACCAGAAAGAGTTATCAACCCACGAAAAGCTACTGGCAAGCTTTCTCACATATCCACATTCACTGAATCATAGACTCGAACCCACGCAGACAAAGGTGAGATGGTAGTGATCAGTAACGGACAGCGCTTTAGACCACGCAGCCACTCGGGGCTCCTCCTATAAGTGCAATTCCTTGATGAATAATTTTTATGTCCAAAGACTGATTTCAATAACCTTTTTGCAAAAGGCATTGTTTGATTAACATGGTAAACGTTTGTTATACAAGAAATACAGTGTATACAACTGTAAATGCAATGACAATACTAAACAAGAGCCGTCAAAGAAATGTGTGATCAATTGTATGACATGAATTTCCAAGAACTGAAGATAAGATCATTTTGTTACTTATCAAGTCACACCGTAGTGGTCATACTAAAAAGATCAGCACCATTTTCATTTACAACCTACCAAATATCATTAACAGTATTTCAAGATTGCTGATGTGGTGGCCAATCTGAATGTTTGAGCAGCAGCATTTTCATCTATGATCAACCAAACATTGGGACGAATATGTTTGTAAAAGTTTCATGGCATACCTTATAGTAATTTACAAGCAGTAAAACAAGTAAACTTGCATTAATGGACGAACAGACAATGGATAACAGACCAACAGTTGTTCTGGTCTCTTACCAGTAGAGAATAAGAATACAAACTAATTATAAGAAAATTATAAAAAATATCTTACTACTTCAAAGAAAGTTTGAAGGCTAAAAACAAAAACCAGTGATTCAACAACCAGATACTTACTCCTATATTTTCTTAGTGCTTTTATAGCAGTCATTTCATCACAGGTGACAATGTGAAAGCATACAGAAAAACTTGCAAACAAAATCACACAAATTATCTCCATTTTCATTATAGTACAGATTTTAGGCCTATATTAATCCTGGTTGAGTGAGACAGAATTTATTCTGGCATTTCTGTTTCTCTTTGCTCATCCCCATTTCATAAAAGCCCACAAGATCCTTAAAATAGTTAAATCACGATTTTCTGTTATCATTATGCATCAGTTAATATCAACTGATGCACAAAATCTAATCAAAGCCACTTAATCGGAATGCCTTAAAGCAGGTTCATACCAACCACAACAGAAATTTTTTAAACACATCTAATGCATACCAATCATTGTATGCTAAAATGACTTTCCATTGTATATGTGGAAATAACTCTCCCACAGCCTCCATTTATTCATTCACTCATTTCACAAATCATTTAGTGAAATAAAAATTAGTCACAAACAAATACTGCATGCATATTATATCCATAATATTATATTTCTCATCTGATCATCCTGCCCAATACATGTTTCAGAAAAGTGAGGGAATGGATTTAATAAAGTATACAGATTTCTTGAACTGGATGACTAGATTTTCTTGGAAGTCAAGATAAAACTATTTTATCCATTTAACTGTAAATTTTTTAACCATCTCTGATATTTTTTATGATAACAAGATTTTCCAATTAGTTGTAGTGGTACACAAAGTGGATGTCAGCATGTCACGATTTTAATTTAAGATACACTGGACATTATTTGAAGTCGTTTGGAGAAAACCTGATGTCCTAATGATTATTGATTCAATGGATCATATTCCTAAAACCATTTTTTATTTAAAACCATAAGAAGTCTATGATGAAAACTATATGTTGATATAGCCATCCATTAAAAGAGTTGATTTAACAATATTTCAAGATGTGCTGTGGTGGCCATATTGGTGGTCAGATTGAGAGCATTTTCATATAATGCCAACTGGACATCATAAGTAGTCTTCTGATGAAAGCCTCACATCATTATCACTTTCTGTTCAAGCACAGTTGTGACAAGATTTTTAAGATGGCTGCCATGTAGGTCAGATTGGATGCCACAGGTTTGTCAGAAAACATTTATAAATATCATTTTATTTGATATTTTTTACAAGTGTCCTTCAATCCCTTCAGAGATCCTGACATACAAGAACCAATTATGAGACCCTCTCACAGGGGCCGAACCAATTATGAGACACCTCTCACAGGGGCAACATAACCAGAAAATTTAATAAATTGCTATTAAGTGGTTTTGGAGGAAACACACCAACTGACAGATGGATGGACAGACATATAGATGAATAAACGTACTGAGAGATGAACCTACAAAAGGCATCCAATGTCTTTTAAATATGTATGAAGACAATTTACAAAACTTTGTGTGAGGGCACAACATCATCATTGATCTTCAACTCCATCAGCTGTCAATGAAAATATACATCTGCATTCAAGCACTGTTACTTCAAACATTTTGTACAACTATATCAGGTTTTTTCCCTTAAACTAGGCATGCTTCACTAATGTCAGCAAAGATATTTTCTTATCTGTTTTGCTCCATTATCTGATGTGGGTACACATAAGATATCTTACAGTCTGACCATGATTATCTGGACTCCTGGGAGGCAGGAATTTTGTCTGTATGGATAAGCAATAGTCCAGATCTATGATAGTATTGTAATAATCATAAAGCTCATGATCATGCACATATATTATAAAAGAGTTATATCCCTTTACTTATGTTTATGAGCTCTCCACTAGGGAGGTTCATTCTCACTCTAAATATCATTGCTCCAAACTAAATGAATTTAAGATCTATTTTTTGAGACTGTTTTTAATCCATGAAGTAAGTGGCAATGAAACAAGGCATATATGTTGGTAGATTCTAAAATAAATTGTGTTGTTCTTGACAGGTCTGTGAGCAGCCACTTTTGGTAAATTTTGTGCAAAATTAACTGTAGAGTCTAGATTTGTGTCTTGTGTAACATACTATGGATTCTATATCAGTCTTTGTCTTGTGTGGATTTTATATATCTATCACAGTGGATTCTACATTTCTATATTATGAAACATACTTTGGATTCCACATCTGTTTACATTATGTAACATACTGTGGATTCTACAATTGTCTATATTTTCCTATTCTGTTTAATGTGTGTGTGTGTGTGTGTGTGTGTGTGTGTGTGTGTGTGTGTGTGTGTGTGTGTGTAAGAGAGAGCAAGAGAGAGAGATTTCGATTTTTAACATAGCTTGAACAATTTTTCAGTCATATTGCTACAATTTCTGCAAGTGGAACTTTATAGTAATGTCTAGCACTGGGGCATCATGCTGCAGACATGCAGCATCATGTCCCTCCCACTCAATCACATTATCCTGACACCAGCCCGACCAATCCTAACACTAACTTCTTAATGCTGAGCACCTAGCAATGCAACTGCTATTACCATTTTTATTTCTTTTAGTATGACTCAGTTGGTGAACAAACCCATGACTTTCTGCATTCAAGTGGACACACTAACCACTTAGGTCACTGGAGCATTCCTGTTTGATATACTAACCTTATTAAATTACTCAATGGAACATACTTTCATCATCCCAAGATTACATAGTGAACAGCTTTAAAAACCTACTCAGTGTGTAAGTCCTCATAATTGTTAACTGCAAAATTTACTCCACCTCTTCTTACAAATAGTTTTAATAATAATGCAAACAGTTCCATTTATACGGCATACAATGAACTTTAAAAAATCTTGGTAAATAAAGAACTGTTGGTAAATAATGAACTGCTGTCATCAAAAACATTCCAGCCATCTGGCACATTATTAAATAAAAATTTCATTATCTTTCCTTGACATATATTGATTTTTAATTATTTTCATGTAATCCTGGTCAAAAACAGAAAAATTCATTGTCTTGGAATTTCCAGGACTGCTGGAACTAAATTATACCACAAATAATGGGTTTGGGTGGGTGTAAACTTAAAGGTATACAATTCTTTATAACTTGCCATCTTTCAAAAGGGTTATCTCCCTTGTCTTCTATACCTTGAATGTACATGTATTCTCAACTACGGATTAGCTAAATTTAAATGATTAACTTGTTTCAGAGGGGAAGAATCGCTGATGATTGACCTCATGCATGCTGTTATAACAGAGGCAACCATTTTGCACTGAGAGCCTCCAAAGATGATGTTCCAGCTGAAAAGGTCTTAGACTTTTTAAACCTATGCACTTCATATCAAGAAACTGACCTTGCATTCTAAAGGTGTACCACTATTTGCCATTAAACTCCAGACATTCATCCATCCATCCAAACATCCATCCACAAATACCATCTTACCTGCTATATTGTTGAAAGTTGGCCCAAATACCAGTATAACAAATAATGTTTCAAGCATACTTCAACGGTAAAGGAACTTTCAAGCATGAATCACATTATCTGAAACAGAAGAAAAACTAAACTCAGTATAAGTATTAGGTACTTACAAGGTACTTTATTATTACTTCTAACTTATTCTAGCTCAAAGAATATCTCTACCTGAAGAAAGAAAAAAATAAAGTATTTCATTGAAAGTTGGAAACACTTCATAATTCATTTGCTGCAGATAATGAAGTGATCCTATAAAGAAATTAATTGTGACTGACACATAAAATAACCAAGTGGAAAAAGTACATATGTATTTGTAAAAGATATGGTTCCACTGCAACCATACATTTTAAAAAATATAAATGAGTACTAGAATTTATGAATGTGGGTGGGAGGGGTTCTCTAAAGTTGATAGGCTAGCTCATAATGTCTGTATACAACCCTTATAAGAACAGCTCTTTCCATACTCTTTCTATATCACATTTTCTCTATAGGAGGTAACATCAATGAAAGTTATTCATAGTGTGTTACTGTACGACTCTCATGACATGCAATATGTAGGACTAGTGTAACTGTGTGGAGACCATTTTCACTGTTGCAAAGGAGAAACAATTTTAGCAAAGAATATTCTTAAGTATATTGATAAAAGATTTGATCAAAAGTTAGCAATCCAGGAAAAGTTGAAAATACAAGTATTTATACCTAGTTACATGGAAGCTATACCACTGATAGGCCAGCCATGACACAAGGGGATTGGTTTACATGGAAGCTATACCACTGATAGGCCAACCACGACACAAGGTGATATATATTGTATTGGCTGTAATGGAAACTACAACATTGTTGGGAAACAAACATTCCACTAAAATTTGATACAAAGAGGCCTACTATTTTATTATAAACCAAAAGAGGGACAAAATATTGACATTCTGACCAGTAAAGGGATGATGGATATAAAATGGATGAAGTGCCATACCAAAATCCCAAATGGTTTTCAGCCAAATTAGCTTTAAAAAATCAATCAGATGACCAAATTCTGTAGTGCCTTTAGTTCCTGTTTTTCCTAATTTCAAGACCTTTACATATTTTCATGAATGGGTAGGACCAATCAAAGCTTTCCAAAGATGCTAGCATGGCTGGATTCAATAGTTAAAAAACAAAAGATCCTCTTTTTATTAAGCAGGTAATTAATTTAAAACAAAATTCCCTGAGGGGACTAAAGCTCTACAAGACAATTGTTTTTCCATGAATTCAAGATAAGACCATTTCTTTTCTTTAAACTATTGACTGTTGAAATCAGCTCTGATATTATTCAGTGATAAAAAGATTGAGCTGTTGTGGTGCACACATTGGATATCAGCTTGGCACCATTTTCATTTTGGACAAACTAAACATAACTGAAAGTCTTTGGATGACATTTCCATGTACTAACAACAAAATTTTTAAGATAGTCACCATGGCAACCATATTAATTAAAAATTTTCACCATTTTCATTTATGACTTGGTGAAAAACCAATCATGTGATCATCCATTCTGGGCTGAGTAGTGACAACATTTTTAACACAGCCATTATGGTAGCCATATTGGTTACTTGACAGGCACCAACCAGACAACATAAAAAAAGTTGACTGGAGAGAAGCAGATATATCAATAATTTTAAGATATGACTTTCCATTCATATAGAGCAGAACTAACAGAATTTTAAAGATGACTGATGTGATAGCCATATTGGACATCATAAGAAACCATCTGGTGAGAACTGCACATTAATATCACTTTATGGTCAAGTAGAGTTATTATAAGACATTCAAAATTGGCTGCTATGGTGGCCATATTGGACATCTGATTGGCACCATTATCATTGAGAACCAACTGGACCTAATACAAAATCTTTGAGTGACATGTAAAAATTCAGAAAAAGTAGCAAAAGCAAGACTGTTGAACTGTTGGAGCAACAACATTATGGGATAAAATGATCAAAGTTGGGCATTTATTGATGTGTAATTTTGTCTACTCACTCATTTTAAGAGTTATTAGTTAAAATGTACACATTGATAAATACCAAACCATGATCATTAATCCTTATAATTCCAATTAAATTCATTTCTATCATATCAGCAGATTTAACCAGATGGACAGACAAAAGATGATTTACAGACAACAGATGATTTACAGACAACAGATGATTTACAGATGATGAATGATGAGCAACAGATCATCATCCAAGTTTTTCTAGCATGTGATGTTGAGCAAAAAATGTCCATTATTTGTACCTGCTGGGTAATTATGATCACTGACAAGTGTAACAATCTTTCAATATGAAAATACCTAACAAATCCCTTCTGCAGATTCTAGGATGTTTAATAGGCCCTATGTGTTCTACTGCATGTTGTGAGAATTAACTAATATAGATTGAATCTGCAGTGGATGGGTAAGCATACCAGACTTCTAAATGAATGGGTCTGGGTTCAAATCCTATCGTCAGCTACCATGGTGTGTGTTTGGAGGAGGCGCATTACATCAAAAAAAACCTATCTGCATTAAAACCTATCTGCATTACTCTGCCATAAAACACCTAGACACCCCCCATTTCTCAATATTTTAAGATACAATTGGTGTCTTGCATGTAACTGATAATCACTTGCAAGATATTGAAGTATTTAGTTTACTAAAATATTTTTATATTTTACATAACTAAAGGTTGAAGCAATCCAGGATTGCTTATGAATGTAATGGTTGGTTAGCATTTTCTTGTACTACACTTTGTTCAATATTTATTAAAATGTAAGGGTCATTAATTACAAAGAAAAGTATGGGGAAAAAAAGTGACCAATCACTAATTGTCCTAAAAAACTGAACAGTTGACTATTTAAATTTCATCAATTTGAGCAAGTTGAAGGTCACAGGGGCCTCTTATCAAACACAAAGAAAACTGTTGCCAGTTTAATTTTTCTAGCTAATTTTTTATGGTTTTCAAGAATGAAAAGTTGGCTTGGCCAATCTAAAGATGAGAATTCAATTTTACTATCAAGGTTTTGTAAACTTTTTTGTTGACTTTATCATTTCTTTAACAAGACTGTTATTGGGATGAATAAAATTGTACAAGTATTACTCTGTTTCATTATTTAATGAGACATATTGCAACCACACCTTTTTACTCCAATTTCTCTCAGCCTTCTGACCACTACAACAGCACTTTCCAATATACTTGTTTACAAGTTAGTCCAACTGCAAACTGTACAGGCCTAGATCTTCAATAACTGAATGATCTGACAGATCTTGATCTGTGCAGTTTGATTGGAGTAATCAAAAGAATGAATTAAAACAGACCTTGATGAGCAGGTGCATTTTGCTATCGAAGATAGGATAGGGGTTTTGTTGTCTGCTAAGTGAGTAAAGATGAAAGGTAACAAGTACTGTCATATCAATTGCATCATAAATGTGTTATTTTAAGTTGCACTGTAAGCATGGATTTTATAAAAGTAAAGAAATGTGAAGGAAGCAATATGCAGCACCAGCACAGTCATGATACAAGTGCAAAATAAACATCTTTCTTAAACTTTGCAAGTGTCCATGGATATTTGATCTTAACTAGGTTTATGTTGGTTAGCTCTGAATAATTCAGAAACAGGCAGGGTCAATAATGGGCGAAATGTCTGCCTCAAATGGAAAAGAAGAGATGGGTAATTTTGTCAAATGGGGGATGAATTTAATGTAAAAAATAAGATAGAGCATGAAATATTCAGTAGATTATTCTGCATTTATTGGTGTGAATCCTGCAATAATCAGTCATGAAATTTGGACCCTGTGTGGGTTGAAATTCCCACATGAAAGTAAACATTTTATCCAAGACTTGCTGAATAACAGAACTCAAAGGTATAAAACACCACTACTACAAACCTTGCTACTTGCAGATCTGTGTGATAGCAGCTAAAACTTTATTATAAAGAGAAGTGCAAAAGTAAACCTTACGTAATGCCCTGCAACTGATGCAATCACAAAAAACATGAAAGCAGCAAACACAAAAGTTTTTACCAGCTCTCATTTCATAATTCTGAATTTGTCATATAAGATGATTTAGTCTCACATAGCAACATTTAGATTTAACATATTTAATCTCACACAGCCACATCTAGATTTAACACATTCTGTCTCATACAACCAAATCTAGATTCCACACATTCAGTTTCATAAAGTCACATACAGATATAACACATTCAGTCTCATGCAGTCACATACAGATTTAACAGTCTCATACAGCCTCATCCAGATTTAACACATTTTGTCTCACACACCCACATCTACATTTCACATATTCAGTCTTGTACAGCTAAATCCAAATTTAACACATTCAGTCTCATACAGCCACATCCAGATTTAACACATTCAGTCTCACACAGCCACATCCAGATTTAATACATTCAGTCTCACACAGCCACATCCAGATTTAACACATTCAGTCTCACACAGCCACATCCAGATTTAACACATTTAGTTAATCTTGACAGGCTGTAGACCAGCAAGTAGGTCTCCACTTATTTTTACACTATTAGAAAAAATAGAAGAGACCTACTTGCTAGTCTAGACTGGCTGCTGAATCATTGACATGTTTAGGAACAGATCTTGGAAACTGATGAAATTCCTTGATGTCAAGTTAACACTCAGCAAAATGGCTTATAAACATACTTAATGTTCTGTACATGCATGCCCAATTCAATGATCTTGAAACCAAAGTCACCATTTGCAATCATTTATTCCTTTAAACACTATATTTGCTGTGAATCTTGCTTCAACATTTTATATGCTTGACTTATCAACTAAGTAAATGGCTACAATTACTTTATCTCAACAACTATGGCAAAATTATCTCAAGCTTGAAACTAAGACAAGTCAACAAGTTTTTAACACACAATTCTATTGTAGATTTAAATACTGAAATTAATATCTATTTTTTTCAAAACTTACATTTCTGGGCTTGTTTATAAAGCACGTCAGCATGATAACTAAGATTTCTCAGGAGCAATGTCACAGCTTTAATTATACTTTTATTCATAAAAGTATAACTACAGAATTTGCCAATAAAATATAAAACACAAATTTTTCAGCCAATTGTGATACTTCTAAGGTAACAAGGCAAACTATTGGGACATACAATCTCATACTGCTGATATTAATGTTATTTCTGGCCAATCAAATGCCAAAATTCTCTACAAATAAAGGAGTAACTTATGTAATAAAACCCCCACTTTATTATAAGTGAGATTTTGAAAATATATTGATTCCTGCAAAGTCCATACCTCCATTGAATGCACTGACATCCAAATCTCCATAGCTGTACAATGGTGCTCTAGAAGCCAGCAGTTATGTAATGGAAATCTCTCAATGAACCATGAGATTGACTGGAACCCAGAATTTTACCTAACATTTTTTTACACCTAAACTATGGGTCTTTGTGAATTACAAATTTAATATAAATACAAATTCAAAACTCAAGAATTTTAATTGAAATAATCCCACTTAATACCTCATGTACTTTAAAGTAGATAACATTTTGCAAATTATCTTTAACTTGATTGCTACACAAGTATGCCAAATTTCAAATTATGCTAAATAATTGTATATTTTGTTAAGTACACTATGTTTTTTGCACCTATGGGTTCAGTGAAGCAAAGGAAGAATATAAATAGTGGATTTATTAAGAATGGCATTTCCTTCAAAGACAGAGAAATCAATAAATGTGTGGAATGGCCATAACTCTGTACATTCTTGGTTCAAGTCTTGAAAGCTTTTTAAATTTCAGGGCCTTAATCATTCCATGAGCATGATCTTTGGTCATCCTGAAATGCCTTTTGTCATGTACCAACATCATTCTTTTTTTAACTCATTACTAAAGTTACTGTTGCATGTAACAAAAAAGCAACCAGACTCTACTAGTTGTCATCATCTTGTTTTTGCATCTTTGCACAGAACAATCTGCCTGCTGCCTCCATTCAGCAAATGTGGTTAAAAGGATTAAATCAAGACCTGTAGTATTTATATCTGGTTTTATGATCAGATAAGCATGATTTCTATTTAAGTCCAACTAGACATCACAAGAAGTATTAAGTGAAAATCCCATATTGATGTGACCTTCCATTCAAGAGGACAAGATATTCAAAATGGCTGCTGTGACAGCCATAATGGCTATATGATCAACATCATTTTCATTTAAGGTCAACTAGTAAAAATTTATTTTGATATAAATATCTATTTAGGAGAAGTAGAGATGATAAGATTTTCAAAATGGCATCTGGTGGTTTACTAGACAATTAATTGGTCCCATTTTTTTCATGTTATGGCCATCTAGACCATGGGATGAATGTATAGGTAAAGTTTCAAAACAATTCTGTAAGTAGTTCAATAGGAGAAGAGATAGCAGATGAACTGGTGATGGACAATGAAGAACAAACCATCCCATAAGCTCTTCTGGTCTATGACCATCAGAGCTAAGAACTTGCAACTACCTAACAGTCAATTCAAGCTTATAGGTCCCACTATGCTTTGAGTTTTTAAAGTGGTATTGTACATTTAAAATTCATATAAATAGCTCCTCTCTTCACTCCTCTTCCAACCCATGGAGTTGCAATTTTTTGTATATTTTTTAAAAATATTTAATATTATTTTTGGGCAAATCAATAATTAACAGCAAACAAATGCTAAATAACATTTTTTCAGTAAATTCCTAAGTAAAATAATTTACAAAATAAGCAAAAAGTTTCTGTACATAAAACATGGGTAAAAAAAATTAATTTATGGACTAAGGGTGTGATGAAAAATTGGAGGGTATAAAAAGTTAAATATTAGTAAGACTATGGTTGGGGTAGAATCTGCCATATGCCATCAGAATTTAAACATGATATCTGTAATAGAATCATATACAAGAAATGCTGTTGTTGTTGTTGTGGGGCTTAACACCATTTTTCAACACATGATAGGCTATACATGTCGGCTAGCATTAATGGTGGAGGAAGAAAGATTTCGGAAATATCCACATTCACTGATTCTTAGATTCAACCCACTCAGACAGAGGTGAGATGGCAGTGATCCATAATGGAGAGTGCTTTAGACTACTGGCCACTTGGGGCCCCTACAACAAATGCCTTATTGTGGATGACTAATGATTTAATCCATCAATACATCTAGATAGCAGGCACTGATTGACCCACTGAATATGCTGATAAATTCTTCATGATTACATAAAGTCTATAGCAAATACAGACTATGTGATGAGCAAACCATTGATTCAGGTCACTGAGTCACTTCTGGTATTATTGAATGTACAGAACTGAACTACTGCTTTAAATGGCTTTATGGTGATGATTCACATCTATTCCCATAAAAATGGATTTACAAGCAAACAAAACCATAAATGGTCATGAATACAATTAATACTGAAGTAAAATTTTACATTAGAATGACCATGATATTTAAAAAAATGGGAATTATTTTTACAGTATTTTCAATGGTATTTAATTTTGTGACTTTTATGAAAGATGGCATTTAAATTGATATGTTGGTGGACATCAGCTGGATCCAACTGCAACACTTATGGATCCAGGTCTGCAACTGCATAAAAAACAGGCAGATCAAAGTTTACATGTTTGAACTACTAATTACTCCTAATTACTAATTGGAGACCCTGATTTAACAGCACATTATGTGCTGGTAGATCTGACTGTATGATGTTGGCTGTAGCAGCCAACTTATATGCAAGCATATACACTGTACAGTACTTAAATTTGTTGATTGGGGAAGAGGTTCTATTGTTTTTTAAAAATAAATCTATTTCCTGAATCTTTAATTAGTTTTAAAAATACACAAAACATTTTGAGCACAAATATCACACACAATTATTCCTGTGGCACTTCGATTACAATGAAATTAAATGTTCTACCAGTATTATAACTATATGGCTCTTCAAAGAACTAAATTTCACCTGTGAGACATTAATTAGAATGAAATCAAAAGTTCTACCGATCTAACATAGTCCTTCTGCATACTAAATTTCACCTGTCCCATATTCAAACAGAATGATATCCTGTCCCATATTCAAACAGAATGAAATTAAAAGTTCTAATATTCTAACAACATGGTTATTCTGCATACTAAATTTCACCTGTGACACTTTCAAATAGAATGAAATCAAAAGTTCTACCATTCTAACAACATGGTTCTTCTGCAAACTAAATTTCACCTGTGTATGCAGACTCAAAGTATCAAGACTAGCCCTTTGTCATTGAAAACTTTGAAGCAAGAAGCTCAAAGTCAAGTTTACAACCCCCCAATTTGAAAAGATACTTAGGATCTATCTAAGTCATAAAAAGTTGGGGCTCTAGTCGAGGGACTCAAGATAAATCCAAGAGTTGTCATTCTGGCGTCATTCTAGTTAATGTCCTACACTTTCATCAAAGTTTATTGACTTTGACCTTGAGAATGAATATTTGTTTAAGAAGTTTCAAGAACATAAGACCAACTTTAGGATTAATACAATTCTAAAACATTTTTAGCACAAAAATCAAGCTGAAGTTCAGTCTTAAAGTTGTGGTATCCTTTTGAAAAAAGGCATAGATGTTTTATTATTATCTGAACAAGAGTTACTCTAAAAGAAGGATAAATTTAATGTTGCAAAGAAGTCCTCAAGGAATCAGATTTTGGACTGCGGTTTTAAGTTCAAGTTTAATAACAAAATATTTTGTAAACAAGACACTGTCTGGGTGGTGTTGAGCTTAAATTTTACAACACATGGCCTGATTGCATAGTATTAATTGAGCCAGGAGCTGAAAACAAATCATACCTAATTCATTGCAATACCTTTGAAAAAAAAGGCATTTTAGCAAGATATATTTTACATTGCATATTCAAATTCATGCTTTACAAAACTATGCATTTATAAAAATTAGTTAGTACCATTTACAACATTGGAAATCTAAATTAAGGTTTTTTTTACTTTACTGTCATCTGACTAAAAAAAGTATCAATGACAGTATGAAATATCACATTGTCCGACTAAAGTGAAAATAAAGGACTCTGCCCTTAGTCAGCATCATTGTTTTGCAGCTACAGATTTTATCACAGATTTATTTCAAACGGTAGAACATCATAGTCATAAACTGAAGCAAACAATTTTCATTCTAAAGGGCAGAATTCGGAACAAGCAGTTTGTGCATTTAAAACATCCCATCATTGGACTGATATATTGGCATGCAAAATGTTGGGAAGAAGATTCAATATTTTCTCAAGACTATGGCACATTACTTCTTTGTCTTCTCTTATTAGACAAAATAAAAGTAAAAGCAGCCAGCATACACCAAAACAGGCTGACAATGAGGGAATTATTGTAGAAAAACATGCACAAAATATTACTTGAAATATTACCAACACTTGTGCATGTTGTTTCTAACTATTTGTGTTTTTACATGTGATGAGACTCAAACAGTCAGAATAAATCAATCAGAAATTTGGGCTACTTCACACAAAAAGACCAATGTCTCACAGTAAAATAAGGATTTTCAAAATGATAGCAGTGTCAAAGTTGTGGCCCGCTTATGCTCATGTTAAATGAGATGCATAGTAAACTGAATACATAACTGCCAAACCAAGATATGTATCTCATAAAATGTGATATTTACCTAAATGGTCATAGTCCCTGAAACAGACATAAAAACCTGACCAAAAAGAAATCCTCTTGAAACTAATAATATATGTTTTATATATTTTGGAAGAATCTCTCTCAATTGAAAAAAAAATCATCTTAAGGCTGTATCAATATATATTTTTCACAAGCTTCTGCTTTGAGAAAGGTTTAAATATCATATGAATATATGAAATAAACATCATTAGAATTATTATAGTAGGCAATCTGTAACTTATGTCTGGTGAATGCTTATCGAAGTAATATCATTCTCATTTCATAATGATGTACATGAAAAAAATAATGTAAAACAAAAACAGGAGTCCCTTGAAGACCTGACAAAATACTAGGAGACATCAATGTTCAGGAATTCAAGATAAAATAATTCTTTCTTTTAACTGATGAATGTTAAAACCACCTCTGATATTTTTCAGCAATAACAAGATTTTCAATTGGCTGTTGTGCTGGCATCTTGGTACCATTTTCATTTGGGACAAAGTAGATATCATTATTATATTTCTGGTCAAATGCAATGTCATAATGATCATCCAATCAAAGTGACAACAAGATTTTCTTGACAGCAGTCAAGGCAGCCATATTGGATATGTGAGTGGCAATATTTTCATTTAAGGTCCAGCTAACATCATAATAAGTCAAACCCTCTATTGAAATAGCCATCTATTTGAGGGTAAAGATAACAATGTTTTCATGATAGACACCATGATGGCCATATTAAATATTTGTCAATTTGATTTAGGATAAAATAAATTCCATAACAACTCATCTGATGAAAACTTGCATCTTAAAAGTGGCTTCCCCTTTGAGAAAAGCAGCTAAAATAAGATTTTCAAGATGGCCACATATTTAATTAGCACCATTTCAATCTAAGATCAAGAATACAATAAGCCTTTTAGCGTGTGACTGTATGACTTGGGATTTTAACGTAGCTTTAACAATTTTTCAGTCATATTGCTACAATGACTGCATTATGGCAGTTTATAGTTATATCAAGCAATGAGGCATCATGACATTGTCATGTAGCATGATGTCCTGCCCAGTCACATTATCCTGACACCAGGCAGACCAATCCTAACATTAACCTCTTAATGCAAAGCGCCTAGCGAGGCAGCTGTTAGTACCACTTTTATAAGTCTTTTTATGACTCAGCCAGGGTTTGAACCCATGACCTTCCACATCCAAGATGGATGCTCTGACCACTAGGCCACCGGAGTAGTACTAAGCATTTTACTGAAAATTCCATGACCATTCAATCAGTAGACACAGTGAAAAGATTTTCAAGATGACCACTGTGGTAGCCATGTCATACCCCAGTCCAGCACCATTTTCATTTTGGACAAAATAGACATCAAATAAAGTCTTTTGCTGAAAACCTCATGTATATATGGCCATCCATTCAGAAGTAGTAGTGTAAAGCTGTAGCTGATGATGAAACTGTAGTAGTTGCCATGTGTGGGTGGGTGGCAGCTACTTTGGGGAATTAGCTGGTAGAGCAAACAAAATAAATGTCTAGGCTACATATTTCTTAATGGTTACTTTTCACTGTCTCCAAATTCCCACCTCCACATTCATATATATATCTTAGTCCTAGTGTACTTCACAGGAGACTACTGATATCATATTTCTATAACTGGCTTAATTGTTTCTTGTACACAGAATCTGTGTTTTCCTACATTAAACTAAACATTTGATATCTCACTAATGAGTTGTCCAGAAGTTGATTTAAAAACATATAAATGATTATACTATATCTGATCAGACTCACACTCACTTTCAACCTCTCCCTCAAAATATAAATCTTAAATGAAATTTATAGGGAAGGTTGGCAAAGATTGTCAGAATTCAAGTATAAAATATCTATTTCTTTCAAAACAATGTACAAAATTATTCTTGCTAGTTAGAGAAACTTAATCTACTATCTTGTCTCTAATATCATCAACATTTTCAAATTCTAAAACTAATTAATAAGTCTTGTAAATAATAATTTAATTAATTTGCACAAACACAAATGCCTGCCTTCTCACTACCTGTTAACCCAAATGATTAATGTTCCTAAAGCCATGGGGTGAGCTTGCTGTAAATATTCTGCTTGTATTGGTTTTAGACTGCAGAAGCAGAACATTTCTTGAAAAGTGGATTCTATGCAACATGGCTATATACAAGACCAGAAAATTTGAAAACAGTTGAATCATATCAAATGTCCCTACTACAATAACTAGACATCATAGAACATTATTTTAATGAAAACTCCATTTTGATATGACCATCCATTCTGGACTAGTAGCAATAACAAGCTGCCATTATTGTCATTAGATTCATTTAAGACTAGCTAGACATCACAAGAAGTATTGCAGTGAAAATCCCATCAGGACAAGACCATCCATTCAGCAATAACACAGTTTTCAAGTTAACTGCCATAGTGGCCATAATGATTGTCACATCGTTGTCATTTTCATTTAAGACCAACTATGTATGCTAAGACAGTGTGTTTCAAACTCTTTTAAGCTGTGGACCCCATAGCATATCATGATCAGATGGCAAACCCCTATCAGCCTATCTAATAAGTTTGGCCAATCTATATTATTATTATTTTATGTAATCCATGAAAGACATAAGTAAGTAATAAACATAGAATAGAGCAGAGTCAATACAGAATAGACAGCTCAGTAATCAGTTATGTTTATAATTGTTGATAATAATGAAAACTTTGCAAATGTGCTATTTTTATTCTTTTTTGGAACCTACTTGCAGACCTCTTGGAAACGTGTGACAGCCCCCTTTGAGTCTGTGGACCACTGTTTGAAAACCTTTGATGAGAGGATATTTAAGTGAAAACCCCATGATGATATGATCATCCATTCAGAAGTGGCAATAACAATATTTTCAAGATGGCCACTGTGTTGGCCATATTGGAAGTGCAAACTGCATCTGGACCAACTGGGGCATACAATGAATGTGTTTCATAGCAATCCTTTCTTAGTTCAAGAGGAGTAGCAATAATAAACTGATTAACAATAGAAAACATATCTTCCCATAAGCATTTTTGGTCTATGACCAGTATAGTGCTATAAAAATCTGACAGCAAATGCTAACAGAATATTTTACTATACCTTAGCCACATGAACTGGGAAAATATCACAGGCATTTATTTTCTACAATGCAGATCATACTTTAGTCACAAGTCCAAGTGTTCACAATGACTGATTGCTTTCTTGCCTTCAGTAATATTGATAAGATTTGCATACATGGCTATTGGTTGAACATCAGTCAACTGCTTATTACATTCATTGATTGTGCTCTTTTGCATGATTTACCATACATGCTCATAACTCAAACTGCAAACTACACAGACCCAGATCTGCCATCACACAATCTATGACTACAGTTTGCTTTGAATAATCAGTAGAGCAAACAACATACACCCTGATCTGAAAGTGTGCTATGTGATAACACATCAAGGTTGATGTTTGCAGTTGGGCTGGACTTGTACATGAGTACAGATGGTAACCCTAAGGATTCAAGTCCAAGGAAAATGGGTTGACTGATAGTGTGTATGTTTATCAATGGATTTTCTGTTTCACTTTCCTTTTGTATTTTGATCTTTGTTTAAGATATTCATCAATTTTTGTATTATTTAATAAAAAAAATGAACAGACTAAAAATCTAGCTAATCAATGTATCTCGAATTTTTCAATGGTTCAAAATTTGGTCTACAACATTACTCTAGCTTTCCTATAGTTATTTTCCAAGCAGTTCATTCTCAATGAACATTTTATCTTATTAAAACTGAATCATCTCTATATGTTACTTCATAACTACCAGTGCCATGTGATGCTTTAACTAAGTATGCTGTGTGATACTTGACCAACCCAATTTTATCCCAATTTTTTATTTAAAACAAATTCTTGAAAATGTGTAATTAATTCAGTGTTAATTATTCAATTCAATGTATTGTATTCACTTAGAAATATTCAAACAGTTTTTGACTTTTGGTGGAGGTTTTCAAAGGTTCATTGATTTGTCAAGAATAAACCAAGCTTTTGAAATTCAAGATCTCAAGGCAACCTATCATACTCAAGGAAATTTTAAGGTTCTATGAACAATGTCTTTCTTTCATTCATGGATAGTTGTAAACTCTAACTTTCTGAAGTAGTAAGATTATTACCAGCAGTGGCTAGATCCACAATCTGATTGCAAGAAGCAAATTTAGTCAATTTTGTCACCATGTCTACCATGTGGTGGGATGGGGGGGGGGCACAAAAGTTCATAATAATGAAATCAAACTATGACTTTTAGATACAACACTTCTTATTGGCCTTTTTCAATGGGCGTTAGAAGAAAGGTGTAGAAATGGGATAAAAAGTCTAACAGTGACCTTGAAGGTAAAACCTTGACTGGCATACATAATGTATAAAACCAGGAAACATAAGTGTACCATCATTCATCCCCCAAAATGTTTTCTCAGTTGAAAGCACAAGAAAATAAACCCATAAATAATTAACCTTCAGGGCTAGACCCAAACATGCAAATCAATACATCTTCGAAAGTTCAATGGAGCTGACAACAAAATAATGAAAAACTTAAAATAATGAGCAGTGACCTTGACCTTGAAGATAAGATTGTGATACAAATTGAAATAATAGTGTAAAAGTATGTGAAGTTTCATTCCTTAATTTCAAGCAGCTTTAAAGATATGGAGTAGAAGCATACAATATTGTGCTGTGACCTTGATCTTGAATATTTTTCTATTGATGATTTACAAGAATACAAAATTTTATCCCTCAAAGCCCCAATTCTACTATTTTCCATTTATTTCACCATTCTTCCAATCAAACAAAAGCTTGGAAAGAAGGAATTATTATTATCTGGATATAATATTTAGGACCAACATCTTTCCAGATACAGTATTATTAAGATGATTTGGCATATACGACTTTTTGCATGTAATTGTGGCATTGGGCTTTATCTTAAATGGATGGAAAACTTGATATAGTGATCTGTGACTGTGACCTTCAAGACAGCAACCCTAATGTGACACACCATTTAGTAATGACACCAAGTTTAATACCCTGAATTTCAAATGGCTATAAAGTATTGTAATGGATGGGAAAGAATGATAAAAACAGAAAATACAGAGCTGTGGTCTTGATGCCAAAGAGATAAAGCACACTTTAAAACAAAACACACCTTCTAGTGATGATGTACAAATTTACAAGTTTAATTCTTTAATCTCAAATAGTTTTGATGCTATAGAACAGAAGGGAAAGTGTGGTGAAAATATAAAATGGGCATGACCTTGATTTATCCTGAAGACAACCCAAGTGTGGTATGCAACACATTAACCTATAGTAATAGTGGAGAGTATACATAGAACCAATCCTCCCTGTGGCCATCTACTGTCTGCATATTTACATACATAGAACCAATCCTCCCTGTGGCCATCTACTGTCTGCATATTTATATACATAGAACCAGTCCTCCTTGTGGCCATCTACTGTCTGCATATTTATATACATAGAACCAATCCTCCCTGTGGCAATCTACTGTCTGCATATTTATATACATAGAACCAATCCTCCCTGTGGCCATCTACTGTCTGCATATTTATATACATAGAACCAATCCTCCCTGTGGCAATCTACTGTCTGCATATTTATATACATAGAACCAATCCTCCCTGTGGCAATCTACTGTCTGCATATTTATATACATAGAACCAATCCTCCCTGTGGCAATCTACTGTCTGCATATTTATATACATAGAACCAATCCTCCCTGTGGCAATCTACTGTCTGCATATTTATATACATAGAACCAATCCTCCCTGTGGCAATCTACTAGCTGTATATTTATATACATATTACATAGTTACAAACACAGTAAAGAAAAACATAAAAGTCTGTGAACTCCTTCTAGTGGCAAAAATGCAGCAGCCGACCATGGTCCATATTATTAGTTCGATGGATTACTTCAACAAACTGCAAAATCTAGCTCTACTGATGCACAATGCAAATCTAGTTCTATTCAGTTTGCAGCTGCATACAACTTACAAAGGAGTATGTACAGGTAAGTAACCAGATGTATAAATTAAAATCTGCTTTTCCAGTAAAGTTTACTTCCATTGATTTTTCCAGATTTACTACTAAGTGACCAACCATTTAACTTGCAAAAAATGGGACTGAGATTATTATGAAAATAAATACCAGCCATCAGTTATCTTGAACAAAATATTTTTGCTTCAATTTAATGGTTGTTGTTGTTGTGGGGCTTAGCGCCATTTTTCAACACACGATAGGCTATACATAGCAGCCAGTATTAATGGTGGAGGAAGAAAACGGGAATACCTGCAGAAAGAACCACCAACCCAAAAGAAGCTACTGGCAAGCTTTCTCAAATATCCACATTTGATGAATCTTAGACTTGAGTTGAGATGGTAGTGATCTGTAATGGAGAGTGCTTTAGACCACTCGGCCACTTGGGGCCCCTCCAATTTAATGGAGAAAGGAATATACTATATCAAATATATAAACTAAAAGAACAAAATTTCTTGCAGTAAAAAACTAAATCCTGTTTACAAAGAAATTCCTCTGCCCCCACCCCCAATAAAATGGTCAGTCATAAGAGTCTTTGAAGAGATAGCATGTCCAGACATTATCTCCCTTGACTTTGGCTCTTCATGCATTTACACTGTTAATGATAGCTCTTACTAACAATAACCAACAGATACATAAGAAAAGTGAATGCACCTAGTTTTAAGTTTCTGATTAGCTCCAATGTGGCCTTGCCTTACAAGATAAGTTATTCTGCTATAAACATCTGCAGTTTTAACTTTATGCTTTCTTTTTTTTCTGTGTGGGCTGATAATTCAACCAGGGAGAGGGCCACATTAAATTTATGCTCCATATTTTCTACTAATTGGATACACTTGTCTTTAATCATTCTAAAGCAGACTGGTTAGCATCTCATAATTTCATCATTGTGATGGACCACTTTCATCACTTTATGAAATGCAACCAATCTATTTATATTAACTGTATTCAGCTACTTAAACCTTCAACTACCATACAGACTGACATACACCTCCTCATTGCTCAATCATGTGAAGGATCCATTGCCTGTACACAGATTTAAAAAATCAAACCATTCTGAATCTTAACATTTACCATACTAATTTTGGTCCTTTTTCCCCACTCTCTATTATATCATTATTATTCAAATATGAAAATAACCTTTTTGAGGACATATAAAATCATGAATATTGCAAATGTTGGAATATGTATGGCATAAAATCAATAATAGTTCAAATGAATTTATACTTTACTTTGTATGTATGTTCTATCCATAAATGTTTCACATTAGAAAATTTAAAGCTACCAAAAATAGTAATACATTAATAAAATTTGTAAGCTTGATTTAACTGAAGCCAATAAAATTTCTTGATGTATGACACATTTGGGAATTAATTTTTGCTGCTTGTCACCAGTGCATAATAACAATGAAATCTCTTTTGTTTCCTGATTTGCAGACATTAATAATTATACATGTAGCAAGAATAATGAATCAGTAGTATTAATTTGTAATTCAAACCTTATACAATTTATATCAAACAATAAAATATACCATTGTGCAGGTAACCAAGTATAGGCCTCAGAAAGGAGCTGTAGTAGATCAGTTGGTAGACCATATGACCCATAATCCAAAGGTCATGGGTCTGATAAAACCTACTAAAATGACAAAAGGTAGTTTATATTTTAAAAAAATCTTGACCCAGTTTGGGCTTCAGTTGTCAAGACCTACACCAACAGGTGTCACTCTAGAAGAAAAATTACCATAATTCCTGTAAGTATTTAATTAAATCCCACCCAAGTAGGGAACAAACAAGTCCAAACTTTTTCTTTGTAAATGGAGAAAAGCAATTGGAATCTGTACTGGGGGTAGTACCAAAAGTGTTACACCTGTTTAAAACAAGTGAAGTTTGTATGACAATATCCAAGAATTATTTTTACCTTGCCCAATGGTTCAAGAGAAATATGGATGGAGACATGACAAAGTCAATGGATATATAGCAGGTATGTTGGATAGAAAATAATAAAGCCAGAACCCAGGGGGGTCAGGTGCCCTGTTCATCCAATTTGATAAAGAAAGGCACAGAAACAATCAACAAAGCTTCCTGAAATATTCAAAAAGTTGTGGGAAATTAGAGTAGACCTGGAAAAAACTGTGCAGACACCACTTTGTCCAGACATCATCATATGGTCTTAGACTATAAATAGGATCATCCTGGTGGAATGGACCTGCCCTAGGAAATAATAAAAAAAGGGGCATATTAAAGGACAACAGATAAGTATCAGGAACTGGTAGAAAGCTGTTCAGCAAAGGAATGGAAAACTTGACGACTTTCTGTTGAAATTGAGGGTGCTTGTGGTTTCATGCACTGTGGCTCAGTATGCTTAAGGAAAATGAGAAGAGCACAGAAAACATCTGTGCAGATATGGAGCAAGGAAGAATAAAGAGTGTCCAGTTTGATCAAACTGAGACATGATGAAATGAACTGGCAGACAAAACAGATGGCAGAGTCTGATCAACACTGTCACCACAATATATCTTAGGTGTACTAAGATAAAGGACAAATCACATGTGGAAGGATGGGAACTTGGCTATTGATGTCTGTGAACGCATCTTCAAAATGTGTATCAACATTGTAATTTCATTCAAAAACCAACTAGTTCCAAGCCTTAATATGTCACTATTGATATTTGGAAATAATACTGTTGTGAGTACATGTTTTGCATCACTTGCAAAGCATACTATGAAAAGCACCAATGCTTTGTCTCAATTTGAAATACATACATCAAGAAATCCAAATGTTTTGTCTTGGTAGCAAAGCATACATCAAGAACACTAATAATAATAATAATAATAATAATAATAATAATAATAATAATAATAATAATAATAATAATAATAATAATAATAATAATAATAATAATAATAATAATAATAATAATAATCATAATAATAATCATAAATAATAATGACTTTATTTAAAAAAGTTCATTTCATCAAGTGACCAATCTTCCACTAGACCTTATACACACACACACACACAATAAACATACACACACACAAACACATATATATATATACAACACATATATAAACACACACACACATATATATATATATATATATATATATATATATATATATATATATATATATATATATATATATATATATATATATATATATATATATATATATATATGTAGTGTCTTTAGACAACAGTGCCATTAAAAACTAAATAATTCTGATCCACAGCTACCCTAAAATATGTACAAGGCACTAAAGATGCATAAATAGAGGATTCCTACAAAGATTCACAATGAACTGACATTACAGGTGGACATGAGAAAATAAAATCGTTATAGATAGTAGTAGTACTGAATTACACAAAATCATATAAATGATTATTTCAGTACATGTTGACCAAGATGCTTCTTAAAAAGTTGAGATGAGTCTGCTGACCTCATAAATAATAGAAAGAAATTCCATAGATTGGCTTCAGAAAAAGCAAAACTCTTCTTATAATGTTATGAATTTAGCTTGAGGACAGTAAATATAAATTGTTATTTAAAATGGATCTTAGTTCATTTTCCAAAAGTTTTAAATTATGTTTAAGATAATTGGAAGCCAACCCATGAAAAGATAAGTAGACTAGTAAACCCTTTTTAACTTTAGTTCTCTAATGCAAAGGAAACTACTTAAGGGTTTTAAAAAGATCTGTTAATGGTGTAATTAAATTAGCATGAAAAATAACCCTAACTGTTCGTTTTTGAAATTTCTATAGACTCTCTTGATTGTCTTTATCACTTATATCCATGAAATAACAGCAAAATTCTAGATGTAGCATGATATAGGTAACATAGAATATCTACGTTCTTGAGAGACATAAGATGTTATTCTGTTCAAGAAACTAAGGAGTTTGCTGTTTTAATTGCCATATCACTCTGCATTCTCCAGCTAAGATATTGTCAATCAGGATGCCAAGTTATTTTTCATTTATAGACTGTTCTTTATCTATTTCTCTTAGTATGAAGACATCTTTATCTGTTTCTACCTATCATCATGGCTTTTGACTTGGCTGCATTTATGTTCATAAAATTGGGCTCAGAGTAGTTATACTTTATGCAAGTCCTAGTTTAATTTAGTACCAAACACATGGCCAGTTGATCTTTTATGTAATGATGTGTCTGATTGAAACATGTTAGTGGTGGATAGATCAATATGATATGAATCATTGATGTACTATCAGAAAGAGCAAGGGTCCAAGAACTGATCTTTGTGGAACACCTATCTACTAATTTCTTATCTGAAAGTTTATTTAAATTGGAAATTTATTATTGTTAGCATCACTTTTTGACATTGTTGTTGTTGGCATAGGAGTCAATGTTATGTTTTTCAATTTTAGTTTCTCTGACACAGCTGTGTGTCAAGTAATGAAACTTGATGGATGTATTTACTGATCAACACAAATGATCACAGTGACTTAATTTATAAACTCAAAGTTCAGTTTTTGTATGAAAACCTTCCATAATGCACCAGTGGATATTATATTATTACACTGTTTTTATCACATTAATTAAACTGGTACTATACTGAGTAAGTAGGTTAGTATGTCTGTTAAAAGAATTTTCCATTTTATCAGCAGAATAGGATCAATGAACAAAGCCTAAAAGGTTGCTAATATATAAACAAGAGTTATAACCACAGGAATTTCACACTGAATTGATCTGAGGCTTTTCTACAAATAATCTAAATTTCCAACATGCTGAGATTCTTAGTAATAAATTGTGGACTTTTTAATGAGACTTCAAATTCTAATCTTTTTCTCAGCTAAAGGACTTCAAGGCTGGGTCTCTGTTTCATAAGATTTTATACATTAGTAAAACTAAAGAAACACAGAACCTGAAGTACCAATGAACACAAGCCATATGCTGGAATAATTTGTTGGCTGGTTCCATTCCTGGCAAACCTAATCTACTACATGTATTACCACTACTATTAACATTATGGAACATTCCATATCAGGTGAAAACCATTAAGAATGTGTTCCAACTATTTGACTTCAAAACTTTACAGCAATATATGTAATCATAATTTGTAACTATTTGAGGAAATAAATCAGATATTAATACAGCAGACATAAAAAAAACTGAAAATTGCTTGAGGACTGTGGCATCTTGGGATGTAAAGGAATGCATAAGCAGCCAACAGCTGTAGTGATGGATATAACACTTAGATGTATAGAATTGGACATTATTGTCATATATGTTGAAAAAATGGCAGATTAGAACATTGATAAAGTCATGAGCTTCATCTTGAAATTACCTTACATCCATTGATTAATGGGGCACTGTCACTGAGTCATGACACTATGAATTTTGGACAGCACCATGGCATTTCAATAAATTGGATGTGGAGTATCTTGTAAATTTCAGCAGAATAAAACTGGACTGTAGACATGGACAACATTGTGATTGTTGGTATTGCCAGTAGTGCTGACCATAACAAAAAGACTCACTTTTAACAATGGGAATAAAGTAATCATACTACATCCAACTGTGCCCTTGCACTGTGTTGCTAGTAGTATGGATAGAAATATCATCCTGAACCTTTTTAGAAGTTGATGTGATCCACTTACATACAGGAATAATGAAAATAGATACTCTTATCTTTCAACACAAATTTTGTTGTCAGTTATCTATGCTTCTAGAATGAATCCAAATTACACAATGAACTCACTAGAATTAATCCAAATTACACAAAGGATTCTCTAGAATGTATTCAAATTACACAATGGATTCTCCAGTTTCTGATAAGGATAATTTTCCTACCAATGTTGCTGATGATGAAGTCAAAAGAGATGAGAATTCTAAGAGCCTTGCTGAGGAATTTTGTTGTAAAGAAATGGATTGATAACCTTTGGCTAGGGCAAAGAGAAGCTGAAGGAAATCCTAAAATAATACACATTACTTAGCTCTGCAAACAGTTTATCTACCAACATATCTAGTGGTATCTGTATAACTTTGAAAGCCCTCCAAACAGTGGATCTCACCACCTATCAATACTAAATATACTCTCTTAAGTCCAACTGAAAGCTGCACAGACCCAGATCTGCCATCACATAACGCACCAGCAGAACAATTATCAGAGTCTATGTTGTTAGCAGTTGGACTCATCTTACAAGTGAGTACATATGGTTATTTTGATATTAGCTTTTTCAGGCACTAAATATTTATATGGCCATGTGACTCATCATTCAGCTGTGCCCCTGGGTGGCAGGATTGCACACACTCATTGTGGACACAAGATGCTATTGCTTACATTTATCAAACCCAACTACTGTTCCTGTGGAGGAGTGGTTAAAGCATCCATCTCAGATGCAGAAGGTCTCAGTTTTGAACCCAGCTGAGTCATACCAAAGACTTAAAAAATGGTACCAACAGCTGCCTAGCTAGGTGCTCAGAAATAAGAGGTTAGTGTAAGAACTGGTCAGCCTGATGTCAGGATAATGTGAATGGGTGGGACATGATGCCACATGTCTGCAGCATGATGTCCCAGTGCTGAATATCACTATCAAATGCCACACTGCAGACATTGTAGCAATATTACTTAAATTTTTTAATTGCTACATTAAGATGTCAAATTACACACATACACATACACACAAAAAGTCAACAAACTTTTCTGATCCTCTAATGGAATGAAATATTGCTAACATTTTGACAAATGTGATTAAAGATGTATGAACTTTTGTTAGGTTTTAGAAATTTATATTATTGAGTAGCAACACTGAACTTTAGAGTTGCAATATCTTTTACCGTCCATTCTGGCTTCAGAGCTCAATATACACCTTTCAGGAGTTTGTGAAACTAAGCTTGCTTCATAACAAAGTAATAAAAATGCTGAGTCAACAACTAAAGTGAAGATCACAAAACCATAACCTATAGTCTTTTAAACACTTCGCTTGATCTACATGACATCCATGGAATGTGATTTAAGTGTAAACTGATACAGATGATATATATATACTGGATATACTGATCAGAAATTTTCTTTCATACTGTCAACAAACCTGCACCTGTCAAAATTCACAGAATGGCCAACATTATGAACTGATCACAGCAGCAATCATAAATGCAAAATGTGGAGATTGAATGAAAGCTTTAGGATATGAAAACAAACCTTGCTACAAAGAGAGCCAGGAGGAAGGCAAAACAACAACAGCCTAAACAAGTATCAATGTTCACCAGCAGCAAGTACAAATGAGACTGTCATTAAAGGGTCAGACTCTTCAGCCACTTGCGAAGGTGCAGATAGGACACCCAACTGGATGCTGCACCATTGTCTCCCAAAGACGGATGGATGCCAATAAGAAAAACATACAAAAGTTAAGCAGCTTATGAAACAGGAAAAAACATGACCTTGAACACATCCCAAAGCTATCTAGAAAATTTTAATGACTTGGGGTAAGGAAAGAATAAAAGATAAAGCCGAGTGTAGAAATCATGAAATACATGAAAAATCTATCAATGATCCTGAAGAAATGTCTAATATGTTTAACAGTTAGATTTTTACAATACATTTGCTGCATATAAAATAACAAAACCAAAAGTGCAGAGGTCATACCAGTTTACATTAAGCCCATATACAAGATGATGATAACATCAGGCCAATATCCATTTGTATATTGTTTTAAAATTGCTTAAAAACATACATACATTTGTGATTCCCCTATGATTTATGTAAAACAGCACTTTCAAGGTTGATCAATTGCTGTGGATAAAGGTACATTAGTGGGGGTGGTTTAATGGCCAAATTTTAGAAGAAAAACAATTGATCTTGTTGATAATGATATACTGTTGCAAAATATTCATCTATAAGTGCAAGAACTTGTTCTTGTATAGGTTCTGATAATATCTAATAATCACAACAAAAACCAATTTAATCGGCAAACATCAGAAAAAAGAATGATGCAATATGAAGTTTCCCTGGGATCAATGCTGGCTTTTATTATTCCTGCTATTTATAAATGCATTTTACTTTTAAAACAGGCATGCAATTCCCTCTAGAGACTATTAATTATATGTATACTGATCATATTGTCAAGACTGATAAAATTAAAAGTATGAACTAAAATCAAATACTACAGGCAAGCTTTCTCACATATCCACATTAATCTTAGACTCGGACCCATGCAAACAGAGGTGAGATGGCAGTGATCCGTAATGGAGAGTGCTTCTATAAATTATTTGACAAAGCAAACATATGACATATAAACGAGAAAAACTTCATTTGTATTTACCTGCAGTGAAATAATTTTAAAATTACTTTATTGTGTTTTCTTTCATCCTGCCCAAGACGGATACAAATTTTGACTTTGACAACATTCTCACAGACGCCATAACAAGTTCTGTTGCCCAGGATGTTGACTTTAGTACAAGCCATAGAGGTAATGTAGCAAGCATTACTATTTCAGCAATTGGTGTCATTTTAAAAAATTTTTTAGTACACATACATTTAAATGGCAGTTATTTAATTTATTTAAATGCTGATAGATTAAGATTCTTTGTAAAACTAGCCCAAGAAATCCTATGCAATAAAATTATTGGTAAGGTATGTGGATATTTTCAAGGCCAAGCAAGGTCAGATCAGCTGCAGACTGACTGAATGATGCTTTCTATTATGTTATAATGAAAATGACACATACTGTAATATTTATACCACCCCCTATGCTAGGAATAATTAGACCTAAGTCCAATTTTTTGGTTTCATTCTTGGCTACCACTGCATAAGTCTGGTCATCAACATAGACGTGCATAGAGATACTTGTATTTCATCTGGAAGTTATGTGATGACAACTCAAGAATTGGCAATAAAGAGACTTTGGTAAAAGCTATATTAATAAAAAATGTCTAAATAGCAATAAATATTTTATTTAAAATTAATAAAGGTACTTACATGAACATGCTGACATACACTTTACCATCAATTTCATTTAGTTTTCATGATGGACTGCATAAAAAGAGCGAAGCATCTTAGAATAATTTCCACTGCATATTGTCTTTGATTACTTTTAACTTTTTATTTGGCTGAAGTCACCAGCAAATTCACAAAACAATGATTGCAAATATGTATATTATATGGTGAAACTGGTTATCATTTATTGTTGTGTTATATATGAAATTGGTAACATAAGTTTGTGTAACCAGACTAGCTAAACCCAAATTGTCTGTCAGTCAAATGTTCTTCCTCTGCCAAATATTATACAGGCTGCCATCTATTACCTATAATGTGCTGAAAATGGCATTAAAAAACAACTGCCACTAGTACCTGTATTCAGTATATAACATGAAAAGTCAACTCCAGAAACATCAACAATGGTCATCCAATTTTCACATTATACATCCAAGTTTGGATTGTTTTCAGGACAAAATCAACCTAGATCATTACTCTACATTTTTTCTAAAGATCAACTGACCTCTTGAGCAAGGTATTATGGCTGTCATACTTTGTCCTGTAACTCAGACATTCCAACCCTCTAAGATCACCTAGATAAATGTGACCCTGGTAATCTCTTTTTGGATTTCATGTTTGCCTTGGTTGATCAGTTAGAAAGGACTTCAATGAGTAAACTAGACCAGTGGAAAAAATTTCATTAATTATACTATTGATAAGGAAGGACATTACATCTTATTTCCCCACAGAAACCTGAACTTCTTGTTGGCATACACATGTCAAATATATCTTCCATATTGAAGGCATAATCAAAGAAACACAAAAACTTCCTTACTTAGACTGGCCTATTTCCTTTTAAACTTATCTATGGACTGTGTTATTTTAGCCTGTCACATACAAGGACTTGCTCTGCTCATTGTTTCAGCAAAGAACATGAATATTTCTCAAATTTATGTGGCTGAGTTGTTTTGCAAAAACTTGGCAAACTAAGGGTGTGTGTAAGGTGAGGGGTCAATATCTTGAACATTTATAGCAAGCAGCTAAACAGTCTGTAGTGGCTAAGTTTGACATACTTTATAAAAGTGTTTGCAACTGATAAGGTAAGTTTGGGCAAATATATTCTTAATGCATTTTGAAAAGCCAATAAATATAGAATTTTTAATGGAAGGCATTTCAATTCATGACCATTTCCAATATACAAAAGAGGGTGGGAGGAAATATTTCTATAACAAACAATAACAAAGTAACTGTTGTAACCACTGGGCAAAAATAATTAGCTGGTTTGCAGTAGATCTCAAGTTGATCTGCATCAATGCTGAATAATTGTATTAATGTTAAATGTATAAATTTCTGTGGTATAACAATTTGGTATATGCCTACCATTGTGTCTGTGACAGCCATAAAAGTACATTTTTACTGTTATCTTTGAAAATGCCTCATCACCAAATATAATTTGAACAAAAATTCTTTTAATGTGTCCTGTTATTATTATTATTATTATTATTATTATTATTATTATTATTATTATTATTATTATTATTATTGTTGTTGTTGTTGTTGTTGTTGTTGTTGTTTTGTTTTTTTGTTATTAACTGTATTCATCATGATATTTACATCACCTTTGAGAGAAAGAATTGAGTCTGTAACTCCTTGCTTGACACTCAAAAGTGCTTTATTTCCTTGTCAACAGCATATACAAAACTTGCACTGGAAAACTTATCTAACCCATGAACAGTGTGTGTGTGTCCACATGCACATGCATACATGCATGTGAGTGTGTGTGTGTCAACATGCACATGCATACATGTGTGTGTGAAAGTGCAAAATAAACAACAGGCTTCTCTCAACATAAAATGTAATAATGCATCATTCACAATAAACATGTTCATTAAAACATTGCAATATGCAGAAAAAAATAGTCTGCTCTGTCTCTCTTTCATTCTGTATGCAGATATTAGTGGCAGACAAATTTACTCAGATCTTTACATAAATTAATTTTACAAGTACCTGGTGCATGCAAAGCAGTAGTAATATTTATTTATAAACAGTAAAACATGTGATAAGTATATCTCATAAAAATTACAATGTCATTTGAGAAATGTGCTGGCCAGTCAAGAAGTTAGTGTTTTTTTCAACTGCCTTGGTGGATGAAGTAATGATCTATGATCCATTTGGTGATGTTGATTGACATGGCATACCAATAAACATTTTGAGTAGTCAAGGCATTTTACAAGGTCCTACACCATTAGCATTTTCAGTGGCCTTACTGCAATTGTTTTAAAGTTTTTCATTATAAAATGTGTGCAATTATAGATCTTTAAGATGTTATTTAAACTAAGCCATATGAATTTAGCAATTAACTATTTGTAGTAATATCTCATTATAACACTGTCAGTGAGTGTCACTGAGGACATCGCCTTATAGTAAGACTCTATAACAATGTATGTAGGTAGGTAGGTAGGTAGGTAGGTAGGTAGGTAGGTAGGTAGGTAGGTAGGTAGGCAGGCAGGCATGCAGGCATGCAGGCATGCATGTATGTATGTATGTATGTATGTATGTATGTATGTATGTATGTATGTATGTATGTATGTATGTATGTATGTATGTAACTGCTCTGGTGGCTTAATGGTTGAGTGTAGCCTTGGATACTTGCTTTATCATGTTGGACCTTTCAGTGAAGGTGTACTGTATTCAACATTTTCCCATATTTAATGTATATAAACTCATATTGTACAATTTTCTTTAATTAGCATAGATAAAATCAAAATATTATCATATATTTTAGAAGACAATTTCCATGAGATGCCAGTGGCCAAATGACCAGAATGGATGGTAGAGAGGATTGGTTACTGACTAATTGATCATCTTGGTTTCATTTTGGTCAATAAAAAAATGAAAATGCCAAAAAATTGTAAAGCTGATTTATTTTGAAAAGAATAAGACATATTTTTGTAAAAACTATAACTGATCATAAACCAAAAGCTAAAGATCTCCTGCCTGAAAGTTAAATAAAATATTCCAAGAACAGCTACACTACAAAATGACAGAGTAGTACTGGTAATTTTACCACTGTGAAAACTTTACCAGCAATGCAACATAACAGCTTTCATTTACACCACTTATATTACATTGAAGAAAGCTTTAGTGAAATTTACTCTTTGAGAATTTGCAATGGATAAATTCTTTCACAATCATTGCATGGATATGAAATATTTAATTTTTAGGTTTCAACATTGTGTTTAGGTTTTATTTCAATGCTGAAGTGCAAAATCAACATTAATAAGATGATCTGGTTGTACCCATATCATCACTGATTAATATTTTACTATGAGGTTGTTAATTTGGTGTTTTAGGACACAGCAACAGAAACAGGTTATTTTAAGTGCCAAAGGCAATTGGAGTAAAGTGCCTTGCCAAATGATAAACAACATCAATTGACCTATTACAATACCATGCCAACTGACCACTTATTATGAAGACACACTATCATAGCTGTCCTATCATTAAGAAGTCACACCATGGCAGTTGACCTTTCAATAGTAAATCTATAGTCTCCTAAATACCAAAAGGAAATAAAATATCTCACTAATCATGAAAACATAAATTTATACAGAAAAAATAAATTTTCAATATAAAGAAACATTATGAGTGTAAATAATAATAATAATAATAATAATAATAATAATAATAATAATAATAATAATAATAATAATAATAATAATAATAATAATAATAATAATAAATTTATTTAAATAACCTCATTTGCTTTAACCAGTGATACAGTGTGGAAAATGATTCAACAGACTCAGAAAAAGCTTCTAACCTGCTTTAAATTTTATAGTTTTGCAACAAAAAAAAGATTGCTGCTTTGTAGTGGATCTCAAATTATAAATAAGTGCAGTTTTTTGGGTTTGTTTTACATATCTGAAAGCATTTTCAATTATAATCATGAAATATGTGATTCAAAGATATGATACAAATAATCCATTTAAACCAAATTCTCTCCAGTCTTGATGATGGTGCATCATCACTTCAAATTTCACTCAAATGCTTGTTCTTATGAGTGGTGGCTGAGGAAGGACAAGTCACTTTTCCAAGCTGCCTGTCAAACTGAACATGTCATTTTAAGCCAATTCAGCATTATATATAATTAAAATTCGTGACAAGTACAATTCATGCAGGACAAGTCTGAATCTATGGTCTTGCAGGAAATCTAGCTAAGTGAAAATTTAAGTCAGTGGATCTTCATTAAGGATTATTCTGACTTTTGCATTTGAATCTTTAGGTTATAGCCTATCCTGACTTTCTGCATCAGTCACACCAACCAAACAGATGTGAACACCAATGTCTAAGATGTGTCAAGGCACATGCATTGTAGAATACAGTATGTAACTAATACACATACATTGCATACTATACTGTAGCCTTACCTCTGAATCACCATCCCATATGGTAAATCAATCAAGGTGTACATAAATATAGGTCTTAACATTTAATAAACTTGCAAAAAATATGAAAGGCTGACATGGAATGATCACCCTAGTAAAAACCATTCACAGGATGTTTACACACAAGATGCTTTTTAACTGCCAAGTGGAATGCAATAAACTGACCTAGCTTATTTAGTGTCTAACCATATTTCATCTATTAGTGTCATACCATATTTCATCTATTATACACCCCAACAAAGACTACTGACTATATACTTTGTGGGTCCAAATAAAACAAGATTAAAACAAAACTCCTAGAGGTGTGTGTGTGTGTGTGTGTGTGTGTGTGTGTGTGTGTGTGTGTTTACATAAAATATCTTGGCTTAAGCCAACCTGAGAACATACCATTTCTATAGATATTCACTTTAAGCAGCCTTATCAAACACATTTGCAATTAAATTAAATTATAAAAGAACTGCATACAGCACTTCAAAATTATTTCCTAATTTTACTATCATATTCAATCTCTGTATTAAAGATACCTGTCCTAAAAGGACAGGATTGTATGATCTCTAGAGTGTTACATATACAGGGTTCAATAATGCATTCCAAGTTAGCAAGGTAAGGGGGTCATATATACTTGACTCAGAATAAGTATGGTAAACAATGGATTAATTCTTATCCTGAATGAAGCAGTTGTTACACACTGTAATTTGACATTCCTGGGTCTCTATTTTTGACTGAACTGACGTGAACACTGAGGAATAAATTCATTGAAATGGCCTATATCTGCATTTCGTGTCTCAGTGTTAGTCACAAAATCAATGTGTTTCATGTTTTACCATGAATGATGACGTTGTTCACACAACAATTTGAAATTACTCAGCCTCTCTGTTAATGATTAAACTGAAGTGAACATTCAGAAATAAATTCATTGATATGTTCTATATTTGACATCATTAATCATCAGGGTCAGTTTTACTTTAAATATCAATGCTTTAAAATAAATTTGTAACAAAGTTTTGGGCATCAAAATTTCATAATTCAATATATATACATGTATATACAGACAGACAGACAGACACACACACACACACACACACAGCATGTCTCAGTGGTTAATGTGCACATAATCAATGTCTGAATGTTCAACAGAACTGCCTGAATGAGCCACTGCAGTGCATCTCTGGGCAAGTTATTCTTTGCAGTTTGCCAGGTGATAGGAAAACTGTGTTGATATGCTGTTAACCACCAATTAATGAATCCTAATTAGGGCACTATACTATCAAAAGTACTAACTAATACTAAAGACTGTAGTGGCAACTGGATCAGAAAGAATAGAGCTAAAAGCAAAATGTAAATACAATAATTGCAGGGTGGCAAATAGGTCACTGCAACCAGCAATGCATATTACTTCACATGATAACTGTATCTAAAAGTTTTCAGAGTCAGCAATGAGCTACATACAAGAACTTGGTGATAATGCCAGGAAAAGTAATAACAAACGCAACAACAACTAGATGAAAATCAATGCCATGTCATTGTATTATACCCTTGGAACTGGCGTCATATAGATTCAGCATTGTAATAAATTCCTAAAATCTGCCATGTCTCCTGCCTCTTTTCCACTTTTCAAGATTAAAATTCATTCCAGAGTAAAGTAATATCAAAGACCTTTGATTTAACAGCCATGATGACAAGTTTATTTCAAGGTCCATGGGGTTATAATAAATTTTACATACATGACATGACTTAAGGTGTTTAAGAACATATTATTTGTGTTTAATGTACCAAAGGAAAATGAATGACATAATTTTTAAATAGAGAAAAAACAGAGTAGACATTCTTTTACCTCACAACCCTATCTGGAGACCCTAGACAGGAGTTCTGGATGGAAAGTGGCTCAAGTGAACTTAAAATAAGTTACAGTCAACCTACATCCCAAAGAAAAGTGTCTGGCTGAGTTGTGGATACTATTATAGGAAAAAATATGCTTCTATGTTTCAAGGTTCTTTAACTCCCATCTAATGATATCCTAGTTTTTAGTTTTTGACAATTCCTAAACTCCAGCAAAAACCAAGACAATTACAGCAAAGTTTGTTCCTCATTTCTTATTTCCATTTTATTGGCTCAAAACATTGGCTAAGATAAACTGTTGAGTCTTCAAGTTGACCTGTCTTCTAATAGCATGTCTTAAAGCATCCCATTGCTGTGTATACTCAAGGTAATATATTTGGAAGGTAATACATGTTACATGGTGCCCTTCATTAATAAAGTATTTAAGAATCAATTAATCTGAAGAGGCAAACAAAATGGAATTTTGCGTAGAACAATGAGACAATATTCTGAGCTCAAAATATTTACTGCATCCTTAGTGTAGAGATAATTTCTGTAATGTTGAGCCCAAATGCAGACAACACAAAACATCATCCACTCTCACATAATGCGCCAGCAGACCAGGGCCTATACTGTTTGTTCTAATGATTGCTCCTAAAATAATTACAAAATACCACATATGTACTTACACTCGGACATGCCTTTTAAGTAAGCAAATATAGTAGATCTAAGTGTTTCCATGAAATAGACTTAAAGTTAAATCTGATGCAAAAATGCATAACAAGGGACCCACAATCTCCGTATGTGTCATGAGTTCAAGTGGTGTCAACCCTTTTAAATTACCACACATAACCACCTTTGTGTTACCATTTATTGACAATGTCACCTACCACAGAAGATTAGCCAATGCAACAAGTTGTAAAGTAAAGTGAGCAAGGATCTGTAACACTTGAAAAACTATGTAACACAAACGGAGAAACAGCTAAAACTTAAATGTACATAGTTATGATAGGTCATGGTAAACACAAGTTGCAGTTACAACATCTGTTTTACTAATGTACAAAAAAAGGAATCCTTTTTAGTTTAGGTCACTCTGTATTTCTTACAGTGTAATTATGACTGTTTCAAAATATTGTAATCAATGTGTGATGCATATTTAAAAGAGTGTGACCATTACATATTTCAGTGTGATCTTTATGCATTTCATTGTGACCATTATGTATATCAGTGAGATCATTATGTATTTCAGTTTAATCATTATGTATATATCATATAGTGACCATTTTGTATTTAAGTCAATACTCTGATCATTATGTATTTCAAATGTGGCTTGTTTGGAATCTGTTGTAGTCCAGTTGGTACAGCATTAGACATGTAAGTCAAAGATCATAAGTTTGATACCCACCAGAGCTGAGGAAAGGACACTTACAGTGTACTGTTGATCTAGTCATTTTAAAATTTTAAATAATTGAACATTTTTAAAATTCAAACTCCTATTTAGTACAACTGGATATTATGATCACAATGGAAATTTGGACACTTCTGATTTGTTTTAAATCAGCAAGGTAATCCTGTGCTTGATGTGATATTGTAATTTAATAAAACTGCATGTCAAGCGAGGTGACCCATACTTTGAAAACTGCTCTATTGTTTTTTTTTTCTAATTCCTGATTTCTTTTACACTGAAATAATTTGGAAACAACATTTTAAGTGGATCAAAAATGTTACCATAAGTAGATCCTATTAATTTATATTGTTGCTATTATGAAATGGTCGAATTAAGGAAGTGGCCAAATGGAGAGATTTTACTCTCTAATCATACATCATTCCAAGCTATGAATGTCCATCACGATGACATCATTAATCATCAGGGTCAGTTTTACTTTATATATCAGTGCTTTAAAATAAATTTGTAACAAAGTTTTGGGCAGTGAAATTTCACAATTCAATCTGACAAAGGGTGGGTTAGTTGAGTATTTATATATTAAACTCAAAGGGACATAAAAGGTATGCAATATTAGGTTCCTGCATTTGCTGAAAGTTCAACAAAAGTTAACATAGTAAAACAAACATTAAGTGAACACTTGTATAAAGTTGTAATAACCCAATTATGCAAAAAAAGCATCTCAAACTAAGAGCTGGGTCAGATGAACTGTGTCATGCCAGATGTTTTAGTGCTTTGCTAAATCAATATAACTTGAGACAAATATACCAATAGGAAATGTAATAAATATGAAATGTGGTGGTACTGTTATACTCACTTGCATATTCAGTCTAACTGCATGCAATAAAGACCCAGATCTGCCTTTGCAAAATGTGCTGGCAGATCAGAGTCTGTGTTGTTTGTTCTTCTGAATATCTCCAACAAGCCACACCGACCCAGATCTGCCTACACATTAAGCAATGTCAGATCTGGGTCTGTGCGGTTTTCCATTTGGATCCAACTTATAAGCTGGTATAAATGGTAAGTTCAAGACAGGATTTAAAATTGCTGACACAGCAAACAAAAGTCCCCCCCAAAAGCTGACATTTTACTGGGTTGAAAAGAATTTTCAAGAATTCTAGATAAGACCATTTTTTTTTCATTTTAACTGTCAAGTACTGCAACCATATCTGATATTCTTCAGTCATAACAAGATTTTCAAATTAGCAGTTATTTTTAAGACAATCATCACAGCAGCAATACTGAATGCACAACTGGCACTATTTTCATTTCAAACTAACTACAGTGGTATATATCATAAGAAGTCTATTGCTGAAAACTCTATTATGATATAAGATATCTATTTGGAGTGGAGTAAAGATAAAAATATTTTCAAGATATGTCTTTCCATTCAGGAGGAGCAAAATTGAAATTTCCAAATTAGCTTTTGTGGCAGACATGCTGGAGGTCAGATTTTTGTTTAAGACCAACTGGACATTGTGAGAATGTTTGGAGAAAATTCCACATCAATATGACTTTTTATTCAGGTAGAATTCACAAGACTTTTAAGATGGATGCCAAGTTGGACATGTTAGAGTCAGATTGGCATTATTTTTAAGATGGATGCCAGGTTGGACATGTTAGAGACAGATTGGCATTTTTTAAATTTAGGAACCGCTAGACATGATAAGAAGTCTTTTTATAAAACTTCATGCTGAAATAATCATATATTCTGGAGAAGTAGCAATAACATTTTAAAGATGGTTGCCATAGTGGCCATATTGCAGATCACAAATTGATACCATTTTCCACTTAGCAACTAACCAGGCATCCTAAGAAGTCTTTTAGTGAAAAACCTATGTTAATATGACTATCCATTCAGTAGAAATAATGATGACAAGAATTTTGAGAAGGTTGCTAGAATGGCTATATTTTCATTTAGAAACAACAGGACATCATAGTCTTTTAATGAGAACCCAATTTGATATAACCCTCGAATTGGGTGGAGTGGCAATAAGATTTTCAAGATGGTCAAAGCAGTAGCCATACTCGATGTCTGAGCAATACCATAGTTATATAGGACCAACTAGACAATGGGACAAATGTGTGTGTCTTAAGCCTCCAGGTAATCCTCCAGGTAGATAAGGGGTAGTGATAAGAAATTATTCTAATAGATCAATGGACAGAGAGTGGACAGCAGACAGACCAATCCATAAACTCCTCTGGTGTGTGTCCATGTCTGCAGTGTGACCCCACCCAGTCACATTATCCTGACACCAGACCAACCAGTCCTAACACTAACCTCTTAATGCTGAGCACCAAGCGAGGCAGCTCTGTTAGTACTCAGACGGGGTTCAAACCCACGACCTCCCACATCAGAGGTGGACACTCTAAGCTCTAGGCCACCGGAGCGGCCTATGACCAGAATAGGTAAAAACCTAGAATATGATGATTGCTGGAAAGATAAATAATATTTTAAGAGGACAAAATGAATTATTTAAATTACACTATTGTATAAATACATTGTACCAAGATGAAGCTTATGCCAGCATTTTTATCAAAATTCAGTATTCAAGTTTGAAAACATATTGTACAAACTTTCAATTTCAGTATTTTCCAATAAAATGATTAATCATTGAATTAAATTAGTAATATATGCGTATCATGTCAAAAATTCATCTTTCATCTATACTTTATACCTGGAGTGTACATATTCATCATTTAATTTGTCTGTCTTTCATCTGTACTTCATATCTGGAGTGTATATATTCACCAATTAATTTGTTTGGATGGTCAATGACCATACAAGAGTCTACATTAAAACTTTATTTGACCTAATACATAACTAATGAGGATTTGTGAATGGGTTATTGAAATATGCTGTATGATATGTATGGAAGGTAATTACCATTTAATATGGACAGCAGTCTTGGAGGTTCTTGTAATTAAATTCAATTCCCAAAAAGGAAACTTGCATTAACAATGTTCTTGATTATGATGGCCATCGTAGTTTTGCTCAAATTCTTTTTATCCAGGGTTCATTTGGTCATGATAGGCATCAACAGTGATATTTTTGGAGGTGGGGTGCGGGTGGTGGAGGCATGCTATAATCAAAGGAGAGCTTTGACCCCCACCCCCAAAGGACATTCATGCCCCTTTACAGTGTATTTTGTTTAGTTTCATGACTTGTTTAGTTCAACTTAATGACTTGATTGTAAATTAAACTAATAAAATTCTTGTCAAATATGTGTTATCATGTTTCTGGAAAATTTAAAACTGTCCATATTCATTGGAGCATTTCTGTTGTAAAATCTTCAAAAGTGTGAAGTTTTGCACTTTGTCAAGCTCTTTAAATTTGGAGGCAAACTCTTTGCATGTAGCCTGCAATCCCATAATGCCTAAAAAGTGACTAGTTTTGAAAAACATCTGAACTTATGAAGTTTGCTATGCTTATTAAATACCAACATGGTTAATGCAAACAAAATGTGCAAATAGCACCTATTATTTTGAACTGGTCCTGTGGCCTAGTGGTTTAAGAGTGTCTGCCTCGAATGCAGGAGGTCAGCATTATTAAGAGGTTAGTGTTAGGACTGGTTGGCCTGGTGTCAGGATAATGTGACTGGGTGGGACATCATGCTACATGTCTTCTGCATGATGCCCCTGTGCTTAACATCACTATAAACTGTCACTCTGCAGACATCATAGGATATGACTGAAAAAAATTGTTAAAGCTTTTTTAAAAAATCATAATCACATCACATCACCTGTTATTTTGGCTCCAAGCCATCTGAATGCATCTTTCAAAACATCAGAGTCCTAATGATGTGTTGAGGGCACCTTTGGCACAAATAAAGAGAATAATGATTCCTAATTAAATATTCATGGAATAACAGGAAAGCATTACTTGCTGTATCTTAGAATTTTTGCCAAAATCATGCATCACTAGTTACTACCCTTGGAGTTTCTTCAGATATAGATTAGGCCAAAATTCTTAATGAAACTTTTTTTCATACAAAACTGTATAAGGGAACATGCATGATGCAAATTGTATTGGGAAAATTGTTTCTACACCAGTCATTGATCATAACTGAAAATGGAACCCAATATTAGACCCTAGGTTGGTGGGTTGAGGGCGTATTACACATAAAGCATATGCTGTTGACAAGAACTTTGTGACACTGAACAAGTTGGGTACACAAGAATTTATGCCTGAAGATAAACCTGATTATCTTTTAAAAATAAAGGTTGCAACCTCACTGGAAAACTAATATTCTGTTTCACCAAACCTTGCATAACTTATGGGATGCAAAAAGATATTGCATAGGTCAATTATTACAAACCTTGCATAATTTATGGGATGCAAAAAGATATAGCATAGGTCAATTATTACAAAACTTGCATAACTTATGGGATGCAAAAAGATATAGCATAGGTCAATTATTACAAACCTTGCATAACTTATGGGATGCTAAAAGATATAGCATAGGTCAATTATTACAAACCTTGCATAACTTATGGGATGCAAAAAGATATAGCATAGGTCATTTATTACAAACCTTGCATAACTTATGGGATGCTAAAAGATATAGCATAGGTTAATTATTACAAACCTTGCATAACTTATGGGATGCAAAAAGATATAGCATAGGTCAATTATTACAAACCTTGCATAACTTATGGGATGCTAAAAGATATAGCATAGGTCAATTATTACAAACCTTGCATAACTTATGGGATGCGAAAAGATATAGCATAGGTCAATTATTACAAACCTTGCATAACTTATGGGATGCTAAAAGATATAGCATAGGTCAATTATTACAAACCTTGCATAACTTATGGGATGCAAAAAGATATAGCATAGGTCAATTATTACAAACCTTGCATAACTTATGGAATGCAAAAAGATATAGCATAGGTCAATTATTACAAACCTTGCATAACTTATGGGATGCAAAAAGATATAGCATAGGTCAATTATTACAAACCTTGCATAACTTATGGGATGCTAAAAGATATAGCATAGGTCAATTATTACAAACCTTGCATAACTTATGGGATGCTAAAATATATAGCATAGGTCAATTATTACAAACCTTGTATAACTTATGGGATGCTAAAAGATATAGCATAGGTCAATTATTACAAACCTTGCATAACTTATGGGATGCTAAAAGATATAGCATAGGTCAATTATTACAAACCTTGCATAACTTATGGGATGCAAAAAGATATAGCATAGGTCAATTATTACAAACCTTGCATAACTTATGGGATGCAAAAAGATATAGCATAGGTCAATTATTACAAACCTTGCATAACTTATGGGATGCAAAAAGATATAGCATAGGTCAATTATTACAAACCTTGCATAACTTATGGGATGCAAAAAGATATAGCATAGGTCAATTATTACAAACCTTGCATAACTTATGGGATGCAAAAAGATATAGCATAGGTCAATTATTACAAACCTTGCATAACTTATGGGATGCAAAAAGATATAGCATAGGTCAATTATTACAAACCTTGCATAACTTATGGGATGCAAAAAGATATAGCATAGGTCAATTATTACAAACCTTGCATAACTTATGGGATGCTAAAAGATATAGCATAGGTCAATTATTACAAACCTTGCATAACTTATGGGATGCAAAAAGATATAGCATAGGTCAATTATTACAAACCTTGCATAACTTATGGGATGCTAAAAGATATAGCATAGGTCAATTATTACAAGCCTTGCATAACTTATGGGATGCAAAAAGATATAGCATAGGTCAATTATTACAAACCTTGCATAACTTATGGGATGCTAAAAGATATAGCATAGGTCAATTATTACAAACCTTGCATAACTTATGGGATGCTAAAAGATATAGCATAGGTCAATTATTACAAACCTTGCATAACTTATGGGATGCTAAAAGATATAGCATAGGTCAATTATTACAAACCTTGCATAACTTATGGGATGCAAAAAGATATAGCATAGGTCAATTATTACAAACCTTGCATAACTTATGGGATGCTAAAAGATATAGCATAGGTCAATTATTACAAACCTTGCATAACTTATGGGATGCAAAAAGATATAGCATAGGTCAATTATTACAAGCCTTGCATAACTTATGGGATGCTAAAAGATATAGCATAGGTCAATTATTACAAACCTTGCATAACTTATGGGATGCTAAAAGATATAGCATAGGTCAATTATTACAAACCTTGCATAACTTATGGGATGCTAAAAGATATAGCATAGGTCAATTATTACAAACCTTGCATAACTTATGGGATGCAAAAAGATATAGCATAGGTCAATTGGTGCACAAGTTCATAGTGATGATCAATTTTATTTTAGCAGATAAGAAAGTTTTGTAGATTTTTTTATGAGTTCTAGGATTTCCTAGCATTTTGAAAAGCCATGAAAGACATTTATCAGACTCTGGCTAGTATCATGTTTATTTTATAATGGACTGAGTTTTGAAAAGTCATGAAAAACATTTATCAGACTCTGGCTAGTATAATGTTTATTTTATAATGGACTGAGTTTTCAGTGTGTGTCCTTCATACAGATATTTGTTATGCACTGGTCAGACCTGCAACCAAAATGGAAGATGATGCTCTGTTTGCAAAAGCTAAATATCTGCCTCACCCTTACTTAATGACTTTTAAATGAGCTAACATAGCACAGCTACAGATTAACAACCATCACCTTTATATCTAACATCTATGTTTCATGATGTCAAGGTTGAGCATGTTCTTGGGGCTCATGGGGTTGCAGAGCAGTCATTTAGATCTGTACTACTAGTAATGCCCTATTGGCCTTGAGTGACACTGTGAGAGATGTACTTTGGTTCCTGCTGGACACTCACCATACTTCTATCTAGTATTGAGATAGTTCAGATCATCAAGATGAAGCATGTTGTTGGAGCTTATAGGGCTGCAAATTTCATTTAGAGCAGCAGGGCTAGTATTGCCCTCTTTTCTTCTAGGGTTGTAGTAGGCATTTCAAGCAGAAGGGCTAGTATTGCCCTCTTCTCTTCTAGGGTTGCAGTAGGCATTTCAAGCAGCAGGGCTAGTATTGCCCTCTTCTCTTCTAGGGTTGCAGTAGGCATTTCAAGCAGAAGGGCTAGTATTGCCCTCTTCTCTTCTAGGGTTGCAGTAGGCATTTCAAGCAGCAGGGCTAGTATTGCCCTCTTCTCTTCTAGGGTTGCAGTAGGCATTTCAAGCAGAAGGGCTAGTATTGCCCTCTTCTCTTCTAGGGTTGCAGTAGGCATTTCAAGCAGAAGGGCTAGTATTGCCCTCTTCTCTTCTAGGGTTGCAGTAGGCATTTCAAGCAGAAGGGCTAGTATTGCCTTCTTCTCTTCTAGGGTTGCAGTAGGCATTTCAAGCAGAAGGGCTAGTATTGCCCTCTTCTCTTCTAGGGTTGCAGTAGGCATTTCAAGCAGAAGGGCTAGTATTGCCCTCTTCTCTTCTAGGGTTGCAGTAGGCATTTCAAGCAGAAGGGCTAGTATTGCCCTCTTCTCTTCTAGGGTTGCAGTAGGCATTTCAAGCAGAAGGGCTAGTATTGCCCTCTTCTCTTCTAGGGTTGCAGTAGGCATTTCAAGCAGCAGGGCTAGTATTGCCCTATTCTCTTCTAGGGTTGCAGTAGGCATTTCAAGCAGAAGGGCTAGTATTGCTCTTCTCTTCTAGGGTTGCAGTAGTCATTTCAAGCAGAAGGGCTAGTATTGCTCTTCTCTTCTAGGGTTGCAGTAGTCATTTCAAACAGAAGGGCTAGTATTGCCCTCTTCTCTTCTAGGATTGCAGTAGGCATTTCAAGCATCAGGGCTAGTATTGCCCTCTTCTCTTCTAGGGCTGCAGAAGTCATCTCAAGCAGAAGGGCTAGTATTGCCCTCTTCTCTTCTAGGGCTGCAGTAGGCATTTCAAGCAGCAGGTCTAGTATTGCCCTCTTCTCTTCTAGAGTTGCAGTAGGCATTTCAAGCAGTAGGGCTAGTATTGCCTTCTTCTCTTCTAGGGTTGCAGAAGAAATTTTAAGCAGAAGGGCTAGTAATGCCCTCTTTTCTTCAAGCTACACCACACACACATGAATCATGTGACAAAAGCATGGTTGCTTATGGACCAGATGAATAACCAGTAAATTGAAAATAAACAGTTGTAGCAGCAACAAGCTGATTTTCAATGAAAGCTATAAAGTAATGTGACATCCAAATGTTGGCATAACATCCTATAATAAGTACATGTAAGCATTTCAAACATCCCAAGTTGATGATAGTGATTTGTAATCTACCCCCACCCCCTCGAAAATGATGACTCACTCATTCAGGCAATACTGTGGCATGAATTACCATATATACTTGCTTATTGGATAAGCCAAACTACAGTTTCTTAGGAATAATCAGCAGAACAAGCAACACAGACCCAGATCTGCAGGCACATAGCGCTATAGCATATTTGGACCTTTGTTGTTTGAGGTTTGACTTATAAACAAGTATATGTGGTACATCTTCAGGATCTCAGTTTCTGACAAATTGGCTAGTCTTGTCAAGTCTGCCGTACTGAAGTTATATGAGCTATTGTTTGCAGCCAGAAAAAAATGCATGAATTAACAGTGCTGAAGGTAAATCCAGAAATTTGGTTGAAAATTTCAGACTATAATAGGTCCCCTGACTACCAAGTGCAAAAGGTTCAGGGTTTTATATAGTCAAGGCCATCAAATTTAACTCCCATGATTAAAGAGAGAAATAGGCCACTAGAGGTGTCCCAATGCATGCCTTGGCAAGTTACATACTACATGTATGCTGATTCTCACCAACAGTTTATGCAGAGGTCATGCTTCAGGACACAATCAGGCCAGTATGGGGTCCCAACCATAAAAACTACAACAGCAATGTACCATGCTAGGATAAAAAGCAAGCCAAATGGGGACACATCACTGCTTGACAGCAGAGATTGCCCTCAATAATGCCTTTTTCTGCCAGTACTGGTACCTTAGTCCTTTAACTCAAAGGTGACTTATTCCTACCAATGTTATTACCACCACTGCCATACATTTTCCAGTTGAAAATTCTTTACTTCTGTGGAGGTAGGATTGAGAGACTGCAATCTGAGCTTTGAAATATGAGAAGCTGTAGAGCAATAGATATTTTACTCAGTGCTTATCATCTGCCAGGCACTTAAAACATGGAGACTGATTTTTAATCACACAAATTAAATCATGATTCTAAATGGATGTTGAGACTTGAAGTTTTACACAAAACTGAACATGCATTGGTAAATGTAATACTGATCATTTTTGCCTCAATATTTAGTTGTCAGCTGTCAACAGTTTGTTCTTTTCTTTTCTTTTTTTTAAACATGGTTCTAGAAATAAATTGATATGAGACATTGTCTCCAACAAGTTGACTGTACATGACTGGCATTGATAACAACAGGATATATGTCCATGACTGGCATTGACCCCAACAGGCTGTATGTACATGACTAGCATTGACCCCAACTGGCTGTAAGTCCATGACTGGCAGTAACCCCAACAGGCTGTATGTACATGTCTGGCATTGGCCCCAACAGGCTGTATGTACATTACTGGCATTGACCCCAACAGGCTGTATGTACATGACTGGCATTGACCCCAACATGATATATGTACATGACTGGCATTGACCCCAACAGGTTGTATATACATGTCTGGCATTGACCCCAACAGGCTGTATGTACATGACTGGCATTGACCCCAACATGCTATATGTACATGACAGGCATTGACCCCAACAGGTTGTATGTACATGACTGGCATTGACCCCAACATGCTATATGTACATGACCATCATTGACCCCAACATGCTGTATGTACATGACTGGCATTGACCCTAACATGCTGTATGTACATGACTGGTATTGACCCCAATTGTCTGTATGTACATGAGTTGATGGTTCAACAGAATTTACTTTCTTCTTCAAAAACTGTAAATGCCTCAAAATACAAAATATAAATAACAATAGCTGCTAACAAATATACAAGAATTGAGTTAACACACTCAAAGAATGCAAAGCAGAATACTTCAGATATACAAGAAGTGAGATAACACACTCAAAGAATGCAAAGCAGAATATTAAATACATCAAACTTTCTGATATACAAACTTAAATTCAGATATACATTAAAGTAGAAGAAATATTATAGAAAGGAACCAAAGTACCTCCTTAAGATAATGGGGGGGGGGATTTCAGATTTGTTCATAGTGTCAAAACCTAAAAGTATATTCAGAACAGGCACAAATCAAAAGACTAAATGATTTTAACTCATGAACATTTTAAACAAGATGGCTTTTCATTTAGTCTGAAATTAATTACAGAGAAATGAGTTTTGTCATATCCAGTGATCTGCATATTTCCTTAGTCCAATACATGGATGTTTTCAAAATAACAAATTTCAGGGGAATGCAATAACACTATGCATTATATTTTGCTTGTTTAATCTTGTGGTTTCCAGTGCACAGAAAGTCATTGCCAAAATTCTGAAACACTGTATGTGTGATTCAGACAACAGGTTATTTGTTACTCATACTATCTTACTGACAAGATCAATATGAACCTTTCACACAATTTATGCCAAAAAAATTTATAATTTTATGCTGGACAAAGTTATATCCAGGTTTAGTGTTTAAAATACCTGAGGTCTTACTTTTATCTCTTAGGATTATTCACTGATTTAGTATAATCCAAAGCCTTATAAAAAAAAGCTAGTGACAAACACACAGACTGATCAGATGTTCTCCAGGATATTCCTTCCTAGTAGACAGTATTTTATAGTTTAGTAATACAAGATGATACCTCAGAACAAACTTTAGAGGAAAGAGTAAAATTTGTTGGTCTTAAATAGTAGTACAGTGTACCAAGATTTTCATGCACACACAAACATCTCAAATACAAAAAGATAGTGTACCAGGATTATCTACACACATGAACCTCTCTAGCACAGTGATACAGTGTTCAAGGATTCTGCACACATATATCTATGATAAAAATAAGGCAGTGGGTGTACAGGGATTTTGATATACACAAATATCTGATTCAATAAGGCAGTGTACTAGGATTATGATGCATACATGACTGATACAGTAAGGCAGTGTACTAGGATTATGATGCATACATGACTGATACAGTAAGGCAGTGTACTAGGATTATGATGCATACATGACTGATACAGTAAGGCAGTGTACCAGGATTATGATGCATACATGACTGATACAGTAAGGCAGTGTACTAGGATTATGATGCATACCTGACTGATACAGTAAGGCAGTGTAATAGGATTATGATGCATACATGACTGATACAGTAAGGCAGTGTACTAGGATTATGATGCATACATGACTGATACAGTAAGGCAGTGTACTAGGATTATGATGCATACATGATTGATACAGTAAGGCAGTGTGCTAGGATTATGATGCATACATGACTGATACAGTAAGGCAGTGTACTAGGATTATGATGCATACATGACTGATACAGTAAGGCAGTGTACTAGGATTATGATGCATCAATGACTCTGATACAGTTAGGCAGTGTATCAGGATTGTGATGCACATAGATGCACACAAAAGCCTCTCAGTAAGGCAGTGTACCAGGATTGTGATGTATACAAAAATCTCTGATACAATAAGGCAGTGTACCAGGATTGTGATGTATACAAAAATCTCTATGATACAGTAAGGCAGTGTACCAGGATTGTGATGTATACAAAAATCTCTGATACAATAAAGCAGTGTACCAGGATTGTGATGTATACAAAAATATCTCGGATATAATAAGGCAGTGTACTAGGATTGTGATGTATACAAAAATCTCTCTGATACAATAAGGCAGTGTACCAGGATTGTGATGCACACATAAATCTCTCAGTAAGGCAGTGTACCAGGATTGTGATGTATACAAAAATCTCTATGATACAGTAAGGCAGTGTACCAGGATTGTGATGTATACAAAAATCTCTCTGATACAATAAAGCAGTGTACCAGGATTGTGATGTATACAAAAATATCTCGGATATAATAAGGCAGTGTACTAGGATTGTGATGTATACAAAAATCTCTCTGATACAATAAGGCAGTGTACCAGGATTGTGATGCACACATAAATCTCTCAGTAAGGCAGTGTACCAGGATTGTGATGTATACAAAAATCTCTCTGATACAATAAGGCAGTGAACCAAGATTGTGATGTATACAAAAATCTCTCTGATACAATAAGACAGTTTACCAGGATTGTGATGCATACAAAAATCTCTCTGATACAATAAGGCAGTGTACCAGGATTGTGATGTATACAAAAACCTCTCTGATAGAATAAGGCAGTGTACCAGGATTGTGATGCACACATAAACCTCTCAGTAAGGCAGTGTACCAGGATTGTGATGTATATAAAAATCTCTCTGATACAGTAAGGCAGTATACCAGGATTGTGATATATACAAAAATCTCTCTGATACAATGAGGCAGTGTACCAGGATTGTGATGTATACAAAAATCTCTTTGATACAATAAGGCAGTGTACCAAGATTGTGATGCACACATAAACCTCTCTGATACAATAAGGCCAAGAAAAAATTTATCTAAAAAAAACATGTAATGTAAATAGAAATTGGACCCTGGAAAACTGATTGAATCACATCCAAAGACATGGAGTTGTTTCACAGATTCAATTAATCTATTTTTGTCAATGACTAGCTGGAGAATCCAATTATCATACATTAACTATTTAAAACTTCTTACCACCTTCCATAATCATCACCATCATCATCTACACCTTTCAATCTCTCCATTATCTGATACAGAACAAATATACTGACATTCTAACAATACATGTGCATTCTGCTAAATTAATATTGTTGCTCAGTCCAGAGAAATGGCTGGATCATTCTAAATCTACTTGGTAGTGGTGTTTCAAAAGAAATTTATATATTGAAACCATCTATTTGCCATGAGTAGATAATAACATGTGCTTTTGTTTACTCAAGGACTTTTTCAAAATCTACTGTGTGGACATTAAATACATGTAGTATTGTTTGATGGGTTTAATGCCCTTTTTCAGCACATGATGGACTATACATAGTGACCAGTATATTCCATAGCATTTGGTGGAGAAAAAGCCACTGATCCACAGTCAGCCATCCTGGCAACTTTTCTCTAATACCCCCCCCATTGAACAGGCCAAGATTCCTGTAGAGGTGAAAAGCATGTTAGGTCCCTGAAAAGTGAGAGCCTTGCATATCTCAGCCACCTGTAGGCTTTGAAAAATTATTATATGGAGAAATTTGCTTCTAAATTGAGAAATTTATAAAGTTCATTTATAGAATCCAGAACCAGGAGCATATCTGTTGAGGAATAATTTTTCCTTCTGAACGTGGCATGAGTTTGGACTCATACAATTTGCTCCTCAAAATGACATGCCTGATAATTCCATATTGGCCATCTCACAGCCACAAATCCAAGATGTTAGAAACCCTACAATTACTAGATCAGATTTAACCACTGTTAATTACTATGTTTATGAGAAATATATTCCACCTCAAGGTTAACAGTTGGTTTTATATGACCTATATTTTTGTACAAAAAGGATAAGCTCTTGAATGATACATTTTATGAAAATATTATTTGTCTATATTTTTTTAATAAAAATCTTAGTTGTCTATATCAAACTATCATGGCTAGCCTAAATTTTTTTTATAAAAATGTTACTTGTCTACTTCAAACTTTTGTTTAACTTAACTCATATTTAGACTGGTTCCCATTCTTCCAGATAATTTCTACAGTTAATTATTCAAGTAGACTATTGCAGAGAATGCACTGCTATATTGAGATCCACTCTTTAGGGTTGTCCATAAAGAACATCAGCAAATACTACCTGTTTTCCTAACCCTCTCTCCCCTAGTTCACTTTTGTCCATCTGTGGCTAATTATCCACCCACCCCAGCTACAGATGTCCCCATCTAGCAGAGCTAATATGTGGGCCATTTAATCAACCTTGGGCACTGGGAGCAAGACATATTATATGAAATAATTCAAACCCATACACACACACACACACATACACACACATATATATATATGGTTTGCTTCCATTAGTCTCGAGAGACGATGGAAATGCGCCCATGAAAGGTGTCCTAGTTTGTAGCTATGCAGCGTCTTCTGTGACTATAAAGTCCCACACGGGAGTGGCAATCCTTGCTGCAGTTGCTACACTTGAAGTATGACTCAGGTCTTGGTTGGAACTGCATCCTCTTCCTCTGAGATCTTTTCTCATCAGCGAGCTGTTGTAACTTTTCCTTGCTGGCTTTCAGACCTGTGTACTGAGCATGTCGCCAGCTGGACTTGTCGAGGGCAAGCTCTTCCCAGGTGTTGACCTCTATTCCAAGAGCTTTCATATCCTGCTTGCAGACATCCTTGAAGCGAAGATGTGTCCGTCCTATTGATCTTCTGCCTGAGGCAAGCTTAGAGTAGAGAAGGTCTTTGGGGATCCATCCATCATCCATTCGATGCACATGGCCCAGCCATCTGATGCAATGTTGGCGGAGGAGTGTGACCATGCTGGGAATTTTGGCCTGTTGAAGCACCTCGTTGTTTGTCACACGATCGCTCCAGGTGATCCCAAGTATGCAACGGAGACAACGCATGTGAAAGGTTCTTAGTCGTTTCTCCTGAGAGGCATACAGGGTCCAAGTTTCGCTGGCATACAGAAGAGTGCTAAGCAAGCAGGCACGGTACACAGTGATCTTAGTGTTTAATGTCAGCTTGTTGTTCCACACTCTCTTCAACAATCTAGAGAGAGTTGTTGACGCCTTTCCAATCCGCTTGTTGAGCTTGGCATCGAGTGAGAGGTTGTTGGTGATGGTAGAGCCAAGGTAAGTGAACTCACTGACTACTTCTAGTTTGTAGTTGTTAATGGTTATGCTGGGAGGGTCTGCGTCCTGAGCCATCACGTTGGTTTCTTTAGGCTGATGGTCAGTCCGAATTCATCACATGCTTTAGCAAAGCGATCCATCAGGCGTTGTAGTTCAGCTTCTGTATGAGTGACTATAGCAGCATCATCTGCAAAGAGCATGTCCCTAATGGTTGCTTTCCTTACTTTGCTCATTGCCTTCAGTCGTGCCAGGTTGAACAGTCTGCCATCTGAACGCGTGTGCAGGTAGATCCCTTCTGTGGACGTCCCAAAGGCGTACTTAAGCAGGACAGCGAAAAAGATGCCAAAGAGCGTGGGGGCAAGGACACAGCCTTGTTTCACTCCGCTGTGGATATTGAATGATTCGGACGATGAGCCATCATACTGCACTGTGCCTTTCATGTCTTCATGGAAGGACTGGACCATGCTTAACAGCTTTGGAGGGCATCCAATTTTCGTCAGGATTTTGAAGAGTCCGTCTCTGCTGACCAGATCGAATGCTTTGGTGAGGTCTATAAAAGCCAGGAAGAGGGGTCTGTGTTGTTCCCTGCATTTCTCCTGCAGTTGCCTGATGGATAAGATCATGTTGATTGTGGACCTCTCTGCGCGGAACCCACACTGAGACTCTGGATACACTCTCTCGGTAAGCACCTGCAGTCTGTTCAGGATGACTTTAGTGAAGACTTTACCCATGATGCTGAGAAGTGATATGCCCCTGTAGTTGTTGCAGTCACTTCTGTCGCCCTTGTTCTTATACAGGGTTATGATGTTGGCGTCTCTCATGTCCTGAGGCACTGCACCTTCATCCCAGCACTGGCAGAGAAGATCATAAAGGTGTGTGAACAGCACACTGCCACCACATTTGATAACTTCTGCTGGGATGCCATCCTTTGCTGGGGCTTTATCTGTGGTCATTTTCTCTAATGCTAGCTTTAGTTCTGTCTCAGTAGGTTTCTCATCTAGTTTGGTTAAACAAGGGAGGTTTTCAATGGCGTTGAGGGCATTGTTGGTCACGTTATTCTCTCTGGAATACAGTTCGGAGTAGTACTCCACCCAGCGCTCCATCTGTTTGTTCTTGTCATGAATGATATCTCCTGCAGAAGACTTCACTTTCTTTGTTGGAGCCATTGCTTTTTTTATGCCATTATACATGCCTCTGATGTTTCTGTTGTCTACTGCTGACTGGATGCTCTGACAGAGTAGAAGCCAGTATTCATTAGCGCATTGCCATGCTAACCTCTGCACTTTGCTTCTGGTAGACCTATATGCATGAATTCCAGGTGGGCACTTCGACGCTCTTCTATTGCTGGCATGAGTGTGGCGGAATTGTCGTCAAACCAGTCATTGTTCTTTGCTTCTTACCAAAGATTCTTGTGGCTGCACTGTACACAGTATCTCTGATGTTATCTCATCTCTCTTTGGCACTGCCATAGGGAGGTTCTGAACTGAACGCCTTGGAGAGGGCATAAGTGAATTCTTCAGTCTTGTCTGGATATGACGTCTTGCTCACATCGATGTGTGGTTTACCCACTTGCCTAGAGTGGTGGATCTTCTTTGGTTGAAGCTTAAATTTACAGCAGACTAGAAAGTGATTGGTGTCGCAGTCAGTGCTGTGGAATGTACGAGTAAGTTGCACACCTTTCATGGCTGAACGTCTTGTGATAATCAAGTCCAGCTGATGCCAGTGTTTGGATCGGGGATGCCTCCAAGACACTTTGTGCTGTGGTTTTGTCTGAAAAAATGAATTGGTGATGCTGAGGTTATGGAACGAGCACATTTCTAGTAGACGTTGCCCGTTTTCATTCATCTTCCCAATGCCAAACTTGCTGAGACACAAAGACCAGGAGTTGTGATCGGCACCCACCCTAGTGTTGAAGTAGCCCAGTAATATCAAGTTCTTTTCCTTCGGAATATTGTCGATGAGCGAGTCGAGCTCATTGTAAAACGCATCCTTGGTATCTGTGGTGGCACTGAGTGTGGGAGCGTAAACACTGATGAGATTAACTAGCCCGGTTGTGGTGTGGAGGTGAAGAGATAGCAGTCTTTCGTTTCCTTGTTGGCAGGGTTCTATCATAGCCAGCAGAGAGTTTCTGACAGCAAAACCATACTCCCTAACTTCGTCTGAGCTCTTTCCTTGCCAGAAGAACGTGTAGTTCTTTTCTCTGAGGGACCCAGAATCTGGTAACCGTGTCTCTTGAAGTGAGGCGATATCGACATGGAGTCTTGCGAGTTTGTCGTTGATGACTTTAGTCTTTCGAACATCACTGATTACCTGGAGATCATCTGAAAGCCCTGTCAGCATAGTCCGGACGTTCCAGGTACCTATCTTGAGGATTGTTGATTTCCTTGTTTTCCGTTTATTTTTTCTTGGTGCTGTAGTTGCAGCCCGCTTGTCAGGTACTCACGTATCTTAAGCCCTGCGCACTCAGCAAGGCAGGCGAGCTGTGGCGGGACGGCACCTTATTGGCTGGGGGCTGCCCAGCTTGAGGCGGGCGATAGCTGTCCAATGAGATCTGTTGGTCTCTCCCACCATCAGAAGCAACCCCTGGTGTCTAACTCTATGCCAATCGAGTGGTGACTTATAACCGGTAACTGTTGCTTCCCGTGTTGTGTCAATGCTGTGAAGCGAAGCTGGAGTGACCTCTCCAGGGCGCAAGCCTGGGCAAGGTTATATGGAGAATCAGCTGTTGCCCATGCAACTGACTCCCTCTCTCCACGCAGCTGATGGATCCAAGGGAAAGGACAAGCCGATACGTCATGGCACCAGCGGCGTCGCAGGAGTTGCCGAAATGTCACTAAATGCAGTAACAAGTCGCCTTAGGGACTCCGTCTCCAGATTTTCTGTTGGGGTTTACTCCCTTAGCCTTTCCCATGTAAGGGTATAGTCGCAAGGCAGCGAAGGTTTGAAATCAGAGTTTACCTTCTCCTAGACGGGCTACCACCCAAGGTTAATGGGCCCCATCTGCCCGAAGCATCTGGTTTTGAGGCGCCAGAAACTCGCCTGCCATCCCTTCTCCAGTTAGTTTAAACTGGTTCCGCCAGGCTTAGTAGTTAAGCCACATGTGAAGGTCTGGAGCTGGATTTGGTTGTCAGAGGCTATCACAGATGCAAACCATTGGGGGGTTTCTATCGGAGGTGGGTGCTTATCTCCCACAACCGCCCCCGGCGATAACCCTTGGATGTGGCATGAATTGTACAAATTGAAATTAACAAATAATTTATACTTAAGGATCTCCCATAAAGTATGACCACAAAACATACATGCCTAAAGCAGATGTTCATCACATAATATCATAAAAAAAAATACAAGCTTGCGCATGTCTACAAGGTCCTTTACACTCCCTCCCACTTGTCTGCAGTTGCCCACATTTGAACACTACCACCACCCCATCTTTGCTGACATTTTTTTTATGGATGATCCCTTCAGGTACTGGTCCCAGTTGGGATAAGCACAGGTTGCATTGGTAAGGTACAATATGTGTGTTCTACATGTAAGTCACAGCACAACACAACCTCTCTCTGCAATGTGTTTTATATAAGTGCCACTCTCTGGTGATGGGGCTGATGTTCCAAAATGTACTAGTTAAATTTTCATTACACAAGTATTGCTGAGCATAAGAAAAAGAGAGAGAGAGGACTGTGTGTGTGTAATTTGGATTTTTAATGTAGCTTTAACAATTTTCTAGTCATATCACTATGAGGTCCACAGAGTGATCTCTAGCACTGGGACATTATGCTGCAGACATGAAGCATCATGTTTCACCCAGTCACATTATCCTGACACCAGGCATACCAGTCCTATCACTGACCTCTTAATGCTTAAGTGAGGCAGCTGTTGGTACCATTTATGTAAGTTTTAAAGAACATAAAGAATTACAAAATATTTTGAGTAAGTAGTTGGAATTCAATGGGTGACTGCAGGGCTGAATTTTCTGACCAACAATTACTCTTAGTACTAATATAACTATGCAGCCAACTGTACTTTATTACCAATATGACTATGCAGCCAATTGTACTTCATACTTTTTCACACTTTATGAGCAAATCAACTGTCCTCCATAGTTGCTAAAAACAGATACCCAGTACAGAAGAACTGAAATATTTTTCCCAATACACAATAGCCATCTTCCTCAGCATTAATACCCTAAGATCCATTAAAATCCAAATTTACATTCAATTTCAAAAGTACGAATCTATAGGAATCTATAGTAGCTTGCCGTTGCATAACCCCACATTTTTGACTGCATGTCCCAAGCATGTCTCCTCTAGAACAAAAAATTCACCAAAATGTTTTAATTCCTGCTATTACTACACACATGAAGTTAGCTCTGAAAATATTTGCAAATGTCACAGTAACTTCAAAGTAAAGTAAAGTACATCAGACCTTTTGACCACAGCCCAGTGACCCTTGAGGCAGAAGTCAAGAATTACACTGTTGCACACAAAAGGTTAACATACTGGCAAAAAAAGAACAAAATTTTCCTAAATTTAAGCCAGCAGTTTAATAGATGCTGTAATGGACAGAATGATATATCATAGAGATAGATATAGCATCAAAATATTTCCAACCATTTATTTTTCAATAAGTGTAGAGATTAAAACAGTACAAAAAGGGGAAAATACTGCAAGATATCCGAGTTACAACTCTAAATATCTCATAATGGCTAAATTTAAAACTTTTCAAAACTGTAAAATTCTATATTTTATTGGATTTACCAACCTCCAAGAAGTGAGACATAAACATATCTTTGTTCAAAATAAAAATAAAATGTCCATGACACCTTATTAAATGAAGATATATGAATTTTACTCTGATCCAACAACAGGAATAGGACATAGCAAACTCCACACCTGTTATAAATTGTAATTACTAACCTAGATAAAGCATTTGGAGGGTTTTTATCAATAATCATATCAGTTTTATTGATTTTCTAAAGCAACCTCCAGCAAATACAACAGATATGAAAAGAAATTACTCTGTGCCTGTGTTGCACCTACACTCACTAAGAGCAGCCATACCAGAAACACCTTAAACAAGGGTGGGGGGGAGAATGTGGATCAGCTAGGATTTTAAATAAAATCTTTTCTGAATACAGTCTTCAACATCATCAATTCAACTTCCTGTTTCTGGTGATTGAAGGTCCAGAACTCAGAGTAGTGGGTCTACAGAGAGCACTGGTTCAGAAAAAAAGGTTGGAGGTTAAATGTCAGTGTACAATCAAAACATTATTATAAAATATGTGACCTTGTTCCTAATATTATATTGCAACAAGTTACCATTTCAAAGAATGAAAAGTTTTCCTTTTATAATGATTTCATTTTAAAAGTCATAGCAAAAAAAAATCCATTAGGCGACTTAGCAAATGAAAATAATGTAAGCAAAACTTTCAAAAAAAAATTCTATCACCAATCTTGACCCCAAGGTTAACAGTGTGTGACACAATGAATTATTTTTGCCTCATAATTATTCATCTCAAGTAGGAAGAAAATCCATGAAGTGTTTAGGAAATTATGCAAATGAAAATTAACATCAATTTTATATGACAATAACCTTGACTCCAATTGCAACTTTCAATAATTTTTACCAGGTCAATTTATTTTCCAATCATATTCTGATAGCTTTTTAATATTAAAATGCTCTGTAATACCACAACAATTTTTATCAACACCCTTTGTTGCTGAATGCTGAAATCATGTAAGAGTTCCAAATATATATAAGAGAGAGAGAGAGAAAGATAGAGAGAGAGAGAGAGAGAGAGAGAGAGAGAGAGAGAGAGAGAGAGAGAGAGAGAGAGAGAGAGAGAGTACAACCAAGTATAAAAAATGCAGTTTAATATATCAAGTTCAACATAATTTATTAACTTCTGATTCAGTTAAGCTATCATAATTTGTATCCATTATGTTTCAGTTAGATCTTTCCAAGTTGGATAGTGACTCCCTGAAATAAGCCCTCCTTTATGCCAACTTGCATATGCCTTTACCTATAAATTAATTACTATCTTTCAAATATAAAAGAGATTAGGTCACACAAAAAATAATTGTTTCTGTTCTTCCTACTGACCCTGTTTGTTTATACTGATACTAATCTTTATTATATATATATATATATATATATATATATATATATATATATATATATATATATATAACCAGTGCAATAGGAAACACATTTTTTGCCTTAAGAATTGAAGGAACTGATGCTCTACAGAGAAAAAGAAATTCTAGGAATTATAAGACCATTTCGTCCTCTTTACTGTCAGGTGTTGAAACCATCTATTAAAATGGTTCTGCTCAGACATCCAATATGGCCATCACAGTGGCCATCTTGAAAATCCTGTTATTACTACTATTCATAATATCAACATAGGATTTTCAATAAAAGACTTTTTATAATGTCCAGCTGGTCCTAAATCCTACTTACAATATCACACTCATCCTGAATGAAGTGAAGATCCTTTGATCTATGACCTAAAAATAGCTTTAGGGAAATTTACAGCAATTAATGCTAATTAGATGCCAAACATCATGTGTGCAACATACATGAAAATTTTTCAAAACCACATTTTGGCCATATAAATTATGAAAAATAGTATCTAACAGTATAATAATTTGCTGCTTGTTTTAAAACTTGTAGACACTTTTTAATCTCTGAATGATAACTACAAAAGTAATTACATACATTTCCCACAAAACAGGATGAAAATACATCAAGCTGGTGAAATATTACAAGGTAATCTCAATGAAAAGTCACTATTGTTACTTAAATATTAGTGAAGCAAGGTAGAGCTGTCACCATTAAAGCCATTTTACTACATACCTATTTCAATAAGTCTAAAACTATTAAGGTAGGAGGAAGCCATGGGCAGAGGGAAAAATAAAGCCTTTCATCATAGTAACAAGTCTGCACAAAAGCTACAATAGAATAAATTAGCTTATTTATTCCCCCTAATACATGTTTTGCAACCTTGGACCTCCTTTAATTCAGTGAACTGAGTGTCTGTTTAATCAGACAATCAAGTAAATTTTGGTAAGAATACTTAAAAATGTAAACTGATCAGTGATTTGCTTTAAAAACAAAGTAATCTAATTATCATAAGCAGGGACTATTTTTCAGTTATTAATCTTATGAAAAAAATTAATTTCTTCTGTATGGCCATTTGTAAATAAAATGATTATCTGTCTGTGGAATCACCTGTAGTTTTGTTCTGGTATAATTTGAAAGGAATTATTTATTTAAATTATTTCTTGGAATTATAAAATTCTCACTAACTAGTTTTGGATTACATAGGACTCATTCAAAGCCATTCTGGATTATATCAATGTGGTACATCAGGATAACCAATATTATTGGAATTCATTTGGAACATTCTCTATTTTTGGACTTGTGATGGAACATTTAGGTACATTTGGAATTTAATTCACAACACAGTGTCTTTTGAATTTTTACTTTGTATTCAAAGAATATAAATTATTTGTTGATTTTAGTAAACTTGTTGGTTTTGTTTTTTTTCTGATTCACAGTTTAAGACCACAGAGGCGTAACAAGGGTTATTGGTACTCTAGGCAAACTATGACCTTTTGTAAAACCTGACCCACCCAACCCTAAAATTCACTTCCATCTCATTTGGTACCAGTCACCTTTGGGCCTAATACCTTAGACTGCCTATTTCACCTATACAGGCAGGCAAGCCTTTATTTATACATGTCAACAGGTGTTGACACATTGGTCATGCTGATTCTAAGACCTGTGAGACACAGTTTCATAAGTTATTTGAAATTTTATGTAAAACACCCACAACACTATGCCTACCCTATGGGGTGCAATCAAAATTCAGAATATCTTGTTACAATTCCCACAGAGTTATCATTTACCCAAATTTGACAGAGTCTAACCATATAGAATTACCATGACATTCCACATACATACATGCATACACAATGACCATGTGCTTCTTTAAAAAGGATAATAAACCAGTAATATAATTATCTTTTCTCACAAAAACTCAATGATTATAACCCTCTATTCAAACTGCAAACCTATTCTGCCTACTTGTATTTATACAGCTTTAACTTTAATTAAGTAAACACTACAAGACCAGCTCAAATTCTAATGTACAATTGTTTGTCGGACTTTTCATATGAAAGAAATAGACTGGATCTATTATGTTTCATCTAAGTAAATGTTTCATCAGAGCAAAGGCTTTTCAGTCCTTTGCATGATCTTTTCACTTATCATTGCATATAATTATTAAATGTATTAGAAACAGTCAGTTTGTTGATGAATGAATTTGCCATAATATCAGTTGGCAGACAGCTCCAATTTAGTGAAGCTTCATAAAGAAAATTGAAACCTGTGCTGGCAACTACTTTCAATGACTAATACCCATGTGCATGTCAGGAAGGTATATACTGTACAAAGTCCTTTTGTTTAACAATTAACACAATTAAATATTTGATTAAGAAATGTAGACTATCCTTCTACCAATAAATGTGAATTACAAAATTAGGCATCAAAATCAAAAGCATTTCTTTCTGCATGTGTGTTAGGTATGGTGCATGTAGCACAGGCAATTAGCCATGCATGGTGCTCATTGCCTGTTAGGGCTGAGTTACCTGACTGCCAAAATTAGTCATGCAGGGTGCTGATTGCCTGTTAGGGCAGAATTGCCTGATTGCCAGTTATGGTAGTGGAATTTAATGATAAATGGTGCATACCATTTTAAAAAATGGTAGGGTTAGGCTAAAAAGTTTTGTTCAATTAAAATAATGAATAGATTGTCATGATTCTTCAGTCCATATTATTCAGGAATGTATAAACTTGGGTATTATTACTGGGTTTGAAGTGTAAACATTGCCACAAGCAGTGTTAATTGATTATGCAAGTCACTAGCCACTCAAACTATAGAATAGCCACTAGTAAAAGGCTTGCAGTCTTCACACCTAGGTGTTAAACATTGGTTCAGAGATCAAAAGGAAGCCCACAGGGTGTAGACAGACCCACCATGTAGACAGACAAGCAAAAAGACATTGTCTGCTGAGTTTGATTGGGACAGTCCACATCCAACATCCAATTAAGACAGAGGGTGGGATTAAACTTAAGATCAGAATTAGAGCTCAAACTTGCAGTAAAATTTTCAGTAGATGCTTAGATCACTGCGCAAATAGGATTACTCTAAGAAAAGCCACTCATAATTTGGTGGAAATCTTAGGACCAGAATTGTAAGAGATGGAAAAGCTTCAAGGTCAGTAAGTTATTTGCCAAATTTCTGCAAAACATTACGGCATCATAATACTAATTATTGGTAGTGGGGACATCCTTTAAATAGATATTTCTTTTTTTTTCAACTGAGAATCAGATTGTATTTTTTAAACTATCTGCTATTAGAAAGTGAGTTTTTTTATTCACTCCACTGATGTATTTAAAAGAACACCACCTTAGGTGGGCAGGGAATGCTCAAGAGATGGCAGGACACCACCTAGGATATACCCAAGATGACAGGACACCAACATCTGAAGGACAGGTGACTCCAGAAGGGGTTCAATGCCACCTAGGAAGGGAAGGGTGTACCCCAAAGTGCAACAGAACAGCATCTACTGAGGGCAAGTGAACCCCTGAAAAAGCTGAATGCCACCTGATGACAGCTTGGTACAGCACTATTCTAAAATACTAGCTAGGGACAACACTTCATGTATAATGATTATAATTACATTTACATTCAATAAAACAACACAAATGATCACCATTTCAAAACATATATAAAGCCTAAAAAAGTATTTGCCCACCCAATTTGTCTTGCCAAGAGAAGCTTCACTGAATAGTTTTGGAAAAAAAACAAGAGCCCCCTGAAGGAACTGATGCTCTAATGGGCAAAATTTCCAGGAAATCAGGTAAAGATCATTTTTTTCCTTTCACTTGTTGATTGTTAAGGCCATCTCTGATATTCTTTAGCAATAACAAGGTAAATAAGCTGCTATGGAGCACATACTGAATGTCCACTATGTACCATTTTCATTCTGGGCAAAGTAAATAATGTTAGAAATGTTTAAGTGAAAACCTTGTAGTCATAATGAACATTCATTTAAGGGGACTAGTGACAAAAGATATTTAAGGCAATCGTTGTGACACTCAAATTGGATGTACAAATGACACCATATTTATTTAGTACCAACCAGGTATCATGAGAAGGTATGGTGGAAAATCCATATTGATACATTTATCCATTTGGGAAGAGCAGAGATGACTGTATACATTTTTAAGACATGTTTTTTCATTCAAAGCAGCAATAGCAAGATTTTCAAGTCAGCTGTGGTGGCCACATCAGACATCAGACTGGCACCATTACACTTAGCACCAACTAGACATCTAAAGAAGCTTTTCAGTGAAAACGCCATGATGATATAACCATCCATTTAGGAGAAACAGCAATAACAAGATTTTCAAGATGGCTGCCATGGAAGTAAGTAAGACTGGCATGGTTTTCATGTATAAGCAACCAGACATGATAAGAAGTCTTTTATGTTTATATTAAAACCATCATTATAGGAAGAGTGGTGTAAAATCTTCAATATGGCTGCCATGGTGGGTATATTTCATGTCTGGGCATAGCAATTCTCCAAACCGTTCTGCCAAAACTGATAACAAAACTTGTCACAACTGAAAGAAATATGATGAAGAACAAGTTATGGACAACAGATCATCTCAGAAGCTCTTTTAGTCTAAGAAGCTCTTTTAGTCTAAGATGAGTAGAACTTAAATGAATAGCTAATTCGACAATCATCCAGGCTTGGGCATATTTTTCCCCCTGTTTCAATAACCATAGCACTTGTCCAACCAAAACATTTTTCAACATCATAAAGAATTCCTGATATGATCAATGTACTCCTTAACATTATGTTCCAAATCAGGTGTACTATTATTCAAAACTGATGGAACCCATCCCCATTTCCAATAACCCTCAAGAAAATCCCCCAAGTTATAGGACAGAAAGAATACAAGATTACTCCAAGATGAGTTCTCATGAGGTAAATACCAATTTGCATTTTTTATATTTTACCTTTTAACCAACAGATGGCTAAATTCAACATGAAATCACCAATATTTGTTTAATTTTATTTAACAGCATAACTGAAACATATATCTGGTTCATGTTATCTCACAATGCATTTTTGGTTCAGTAGACACTATATTAAATTTGAAGGATGCAGACTGAATCCTGCCAAGACCAAGTTAGGTATGCCACCTGCATGTTGTGTCTCTCCAAGACATATTACAATACCTGCCAGGGTGTGGGCAAGTGGTGATGATGGATTGGGAGCCTAAGGTACCAGAGTGTGTGCAAGTGGTGAAGGAGGGGGCCTAAGGTGCCAGAGTGTGAACAAGTGGTGAAGGAGGGGGCCTAAGGTACCAGAGTGTGAGCAAGTGGTGAAGGAGGGGGCCTAAGGTACCAGAGTGTGAACAAGTGGTGAAGGAGGGGGCCTAAGGTGCCAGAGTGTGAGCAAGTGGTGAAGGAGGGGGCCTAAGGTGCCAGAGTGTGAACAAGTGGTAAAGAAGGGGGCCTAAGGTACCAAAGTGGTGAAGAAGGGGGCCTAAGGTGCTAGAGTGTGAGCAAGTGGTAAAGGAGGGGGCCTAAGGTGCCAGGGTCTAGACAAGTGGTGAAGAAGTGGGGCCTACAGATCACTCACATCTCACCTGTGTTGGTTTGTTTCCTGGCTCAGTAAACATTCACATATGAAAAAGCCTGCCAGTATCTTGCCAGGTTCTTCTTCCACCAAGATATTGGCTGCCATATGCTAAAAATGGCAGTAAACCCACAAAACCAAACTAACACAAACCAGATGCCTCATCATGATATAACCTATCTTTTCAGTGTTTTGTTTAATAGTATACTGTTAGTTGAATGTGTTAAGTGGGTGGACTCTTCCCTACCCCCATTAAATGTTTACATCAGGACTTTTTGTATGGAAAAGTTATACATATTTGTGTGCAATATTCAAATGCAACACATTCAAAATATTCTTTTTAAATTATCAGTTTAACTGTTTCCACTGGAGACAGTGTATTTCCTGCATAACAAAGTTTGAACTTTTTGAACTGAATGCCAAGGCTACACCAGGTGAGATATTTATGACATCCAGGCTTAATGTAAACAAGTGGATTAGGTTACATGTGGTGATATCTGCTGTGACAATCAGCTGTATAAACTAGAACACAAGTTTTCCCTGTAAATATATACCTGGTTTAGAGGCATATAGCTGTCAAATTTTTCTTATCAATAATACATGGTTATGTTAGCTCAAACTGAATCCTACAATGCCATACATAATTTTATCCTATACATCCTTTTGTATCCTGTCATAAGCTGATATTTTCAAATTATGAAAATTAATGTGTCTAGAGTCCATTGCTTTGTAACAATTGCTAGAAACAGATTTGCCATATCAAGCAGCTTGGTTAATACCATACTAGGGGCCCATAGTGGCCTAGTGGTCTAAAGTGATGGATGTCCATTACCATTATGGATCACTGCCATCTCACCTCTGTCTGCATTAGAGTCTAGGATTCAGTGAATGTGGATGTGTGAGAAAGATTGCCAGTAGCTTCTCCTGGGTTGGTGGTTCTTTCTGGTGATTTCCTGGTTTCTTCCTCCACCATTAATGGCTGTCATGTATAGCATATCATGTTCTGAAAAATTTCGTTAAGCCCAACAACAACAACAACAACAACATAATACCATACTATTGGTAAACCCTATCCAGGAAGCCTGGATCTAGTGGTAAATGGAACAATGAACAATTTGTCTTGAAAGAACAATCCCCTTAGAGACACACACACCCCTCCATAACATATCTAGAGAACCATGCATAGGGTAGTCAGAGAAGTCACCTGAGATTGTCTGGAGAAGTGAGAGAATTCTGGTATATTGATTTCTGCAGTCAATAAAAGAAGTCAATCTGGTGTAATTAATTCTATCAATTTTAAATAAAGATGAAATAAACACTGGTATAGTCATCAACAATTTGCTTCTTAGTGTATTACAGTGTCACAGAACTGTGTCAGCTCCAGTGGTTCGAGCTTAAGGTGCAGGAAATGTTACATGTTGAAATAAATATTAAAGCAAGCTGTGATTGGTATACTTTGTAAGAGTTGTGTTTTCTGCCAAGGTTAAAAAACTTAGGCTACTGTGATATGACTTTAATTTATATCTTGATCAATATCTCTATATTTATGAACTTTTTACATAACTTAAGATATACCACTAATATGGTGCTGTTTACTACACTTCAGTTGCAATCCATGTTAACTGAGCATCTATTACAGTGTGTGTGTGTGTGTTTATCATGCATTTGTATTTCACTGAATTTGGCAGTATGTATGTCATAGATCATATATTTATACCTGTGAAGACCTGCTTGAATTATATGCCTATAAAATTTAGTCTAATATATTAAATAATACACAAATTTAGTATTTTTATTTTTTTGATTAAAGAGCTTGTTACAGTTTTACATTGATGTACTATGTAGTACCCAGTAATTGTGCCCATTTCTCAAAGAAGAATGAAAGACCACTGAATTGGTTTTAATATATTGTAATGGGACAATTCTTCACAAAATTTAATTAAGCCTTTCTCCAGTTTTTTAATACCTAAATAAGCTTTTGTCAAAGTTGATTGGGGGTGGGGTGTTGATGCACATCTATGAAATTAGTGCAGGAACAAAGTGAAGCCTTCAGATCTCCACATATTTCAGTTATTCCAATCCAGGTTTATTTCTATTAAAAAAGAAATTTGGTGATGTAATTTAGATATTGCTAAATGAAGAGGCAAAGATTAAATTCTATTAAAAATAATGTGGTTGATTTAAAATAAAAAGTCAAATAAACAGCTACAATGAAGGGTGTTTTTGATGAACAGAGATAAAACCTAGCAGAGAAATAAGGAAACAATAAAATAATCTGATACATGATGTAATAAATGGGGATGCACTGAATTTCTTACTATCTTGGACACTACATGGATGATTATATCATCTCATTTTTGGTAACTTTCAGGCAAACAAGTCTGATATAATGCCACACAATGGTAACATTACTAAATGGCATCAACAGTAGTGGCAAACAGTGATTCTGTGATGACTGGTAATAACCTCCAACACCTACAGGGCCTAAGTAAACACTTGCTATACAAAAACAAGATGTGGCAGGTATAGTATATCTGCTGATAAATGTTAATGCCATTAAGTATAATCACAATTAGGTAATTGATCAAATAAAACTGTAAACACCATGGGGTGACATATCCAAATTAGTATCTATGATCTTTGGGGCAACTTCTCCAACCACCATGGGAAGGCTTCTCTCAACACCATGGAGGCATTATCCACATTCTCCAAGGAACAAGTTCTCCACTATTCATGGTGAACCACTATTTATGACAGTTTGAGTTGCCTCTGACCCTAAAGCAATCACATTTTTGATTTTTGGACATTTAGGTTGGGTATACATAAACGTCAAACTATCAAAAAATGGGGTGGCAAGGTTGGGAGTAAACTCAGACTATATTTATGCAGGTGGACATTTTTAATTCTGTGCAAGGATCACTGATCATTATCCATGGTCAGTAATTTATTTTGACCTCAATGACCAGCTCCTTGTTCAAGTTGTGCTGGTCACCTAGTCATTCAAACCAGATAGCGAACTTTATTAGTCTAATCTAATGCAGTGGTGGATAGGCTTTGGACTTGGGATATGTCGTCAAATAGATAAGACCAATCTCCAATTTCTACATTAAAATTAACGTTTAGCTTTATAAAAAAAAAAAAAAAAAACTCGACATGTTTTTTTATGTGACAACCTAATTCTACGATGTAATACACTTTCCTTGATATTTGTTTCAAAACGATCTTAAAAACAATAAATCCGAAATATCAGGGCAGGCGTCTTACATTGAAGGTCTAAGTAACAAACCAACAAGTCCATCTATACTAGCACACACACACACACACACACACACACACACACACACACACACACACACACACGTGTGCTAGGACATTATTTTGTTAGTTGTATGTACATGAACCAAAAAAAAAAAAACATGTCTAATCTGGCTTGAAGACAGCTAAGTATGGAACAAAATGAAACACTTGCGGGTTAGTAACTAATTTTCAAATATGACTGCGGATACGGGGTGGAAGTAGAACCAGATGAACCTGAATGACAACCAATACAAGATGGAAATTCCTAATAAGTCGATGGAAAAAATCCTGGAATCTCTCCATGTGGAAAGTATGTCATTCAATATTTATGCTAGAAGTGAGATATATCATGTACAGGATAAACACACACGATTTTAATCACTTAATACTATGTGATATTTTAACACTTGCAATGAGAAATCAAATCATGCTTATGACGACCTGTGTAATCCATTAGAAATCCAAATTCAAATTGATACGTATGCTTAGTTTCCAAATACAATTTTAGCTTACCTTGTAAAAAAAAATGGTAGAAGTCCATGAACAGCATTAAAACCCATCCGGTATATACACTATCTGTCTATATGTGACGTGTTGATCCACAAGTGTTTCATATCGTCAGTCTATAGTGTACACAGTACCTTCCGTATACTGAATGAACATCTTGACATCCGTCTATATTGAGACAATGAATGGAATTCCTCGACATAAAATTCAATTCAATCACTATAAAGTCCCAAAACCACAAGCATGCATTAATGAATAATCCTAAGGAATGTGCCACCGTAAATTGTACAATCTTAAATATTCACTGTTACAATAAAATTATTGACCTATACACCTTGACCTATTTATAGCGCATACTGCACAGGTAAGGCAATAATGTGGTTACTGAAATACCGTCCACAACTAAGCACAGGACTCAAGTTGTTGCGTGTCTTACCCTTTGCAAACAAATTCAGCATTACTAGATATTGACTTATCATCCGTATATAGGCCATTTCATGTGATTTTAGACGAGTGCCGTTAATCCTACAATGCAAGACGTATTACAAGTTATTTAAATAACAGTGTCGCGGACTTGCATGTAGGACAAGGGTGTTGGATGATCTCGATTTTAATAGAAGGCCCAATGTTACTTTTACTTGCTAGGTAACATGTAAACACTAGTTTTAAGGAATAAAATGCAAGCATTGTTTTGTGCATAGATCTGATGTAATACGGATCGCCTGACCAGCTGGAAGTTCAATTAGCTTTTGGAAGATATACCTCAAGATAAATTTACTCTGAATAATTACTGAAAAAAGACATACAGCCACAATTAAGTCACTATATATATATATATATATATATATATATATATATATATATATATATATATATATATATATATATATATATATATATATATATATATATATATATATATATATATATATATATATATATATATATATATATATATATCAGCAAAACTTTTTGTTAGTAGAAATCATGCAATATTGTATGTGTGTTTGTGTGTTGAAACATCAGATGTGTCAAGTATTTGTATCTGTGAAATGATTCTTAATTTGCTTTCCTTCTATAAATAGGTCTGTCGTTAAAATTATCTGGTGTGCAATCCAAATTAACCTGTAAACATGTAAAAATAAATATACATCTTCCAGCTGATCTGTGGTTTTTCCCAGGATTTTCCTCCACTAGCAACCAAGCATAGCTACCCACAAAATGAAGACAAACCATCAAAAGAGTGGTCCATATTCTAACCAGATACCAGTAACTCTTGAAACATTGACCTCTGACTTTTAACCTCCCTCAAAACTAATAAGTGCTATTTCTACCCATGTGCAAGAAGTTTTATGAGTAAGGCCTACATATAACTTTTCTATAGTAATTTAGAAAACCAAATTACAATTCAAGCTCTAGTAATCTTGACCTTTGATCCTCAAGGCAATCAAACAAACCCTTGGAAACTACTTGCATTCACGTGATTTTATCATACACTGCACTCACTGCATTCAGCTTCAAGTAAATAAGGGCAATAATTTTAATAAAACTTGCAGGAGAAAATTAATGATTTGTTGAAAGCTATATTGTCAGGTCATGACCACAATATATACCAAGTTTCATGGCAATCCAATGAAAAACTGCTGAAGCGTTTGCATTTACAAGATTGTGTGTTGGATGGAAGGATGGATGGTGCAAGAGTTTGAAGAGGTAATTTTGTAGTACATTCAGTCTAGGTCATCAGGACACGTAAGCATTAAGTTTAACATGGGCTAGAAAAGCAAAAAATTGCTGACTGTGAGGGATAAGATCTGCTCTCTCTGAGGATTGAATTGAATTTTTATTTGAGTCTGTTCAATAATGGTCTGATGGATATGGCAGTGTAAGGTCAAAAACATAAAATGACAGAATTGAGGCAATCCAGAGCAAAATTTTATGAAATCTTGGGTCATATGAATCAGGTGCCATAGAATAAGATTTTCAGAATAGTTACTAATAAAGACAGGTTTAAAGAGGATTATTCTGACTATAATGGGGGTGTTACAATTTTTTGCAGTTAGATAAAGCTAATCCTGATTGGCTAAGTAAAATGAGGTTGTGTGTGTGTTCCTAGACAGAAATCAAGGTTTTGATGTAGTCCCCATCACAAAATTGGTCAAAGTTTCCAGGCAAGCCAGAAAGTACTTAGCTCTGAGGTTATTAAAAAGTACTTTTCTAGTTAAATTGTCCCAGGGACAAGTATTGAAAGTTGACATGAGAAAAAGAAGTTCAGCAGTATAGCACAAGCAAGTCTTGATAAAGCACAAGTTTTTAATTGAATGTTCAACTTATGTTAAATACATACATCAAATTTGCCTTCAGTTCAGAAAATAATCATGCATTTGTGGTCTGAAATGTTATATAAGTGGTCTGAAATGTTATATAAGTCATGTATTGTAAGAATTTCATACAATATCTCATTGCTATGAATGAGTTTGGATCTAGTGGTCCTTGTATATAATAGAAATCATACAGATTTCATGCAATTCTTCTGATACACATTGTGAAAAGAAAATTATGTGCCTTAATAGAGTTATTACAGGTATGCTGAAAGATTATTTTTCTATGTCTGGAAATGTATGTCAATGAATCACTAAGCAAAGTAAATTAGTTAACGGAGTAAAGTCCATTAATACATTTGTGTAATTAAGCTGTGAATTTTTTTCAACTAAAATTTTATGGTGTTACCATTAGGAATTTGTTCTGACTGACTGTCAGATGGTAATTTATAATGCATTGGGTTATGATGGTTTATCTAGGAAGTCTAATTATGTCATAGTTCTCATTAGGAATGTGAGTAGCAATGAGGGGGGGCAGGAAGAGGCTAGAGGGAAAGAGAGAAGATAAAAAGATATGGCAACGATGACCTATCACCTACAGTGATGGAAGACTGAAAGTAACCAGGTGATGCTTAACATGGTGATAATTTGAGTTCAATCAGTCAGTCAATTATATGATGACTTTTTTCAAATGGTATAACATAATGGCTAATTGAATTTCTAAAACCTCTATTTCTAAGAGAAAGTAAAAAAATTTAAATGTCATATTCAGTTTGATTTTGTTTAATTTACATATTGGGGATCATGTTGTTCCATTCTATATCTATGTTAAGATCTCAATTATTCTATCCATTAATTTTATATTTTATTTCATTGTTTAACTGATTCAGGCAGTAACACCATGAACTGATCATCACCTTGATAATGATAGTCAAAGCACCATAAGGAGGGGGATTTCACATCTTCAATCTCATGACAGGTGAACAGAAAGATCAGGAAACAAATGGATATATGGACAAACAAGAAAAATTCATATATACCCTAACTTGTTTAGAGGCAGGGGTACGATAAAAATTGTAAGGACAAAGTGATTTTGTTCATATGCACATCTTCCAATGCAACTTAACCCTTTGCATTGAAATCATCCTGTCTACCAAAGGACAGAGAGCCAGCCAGACAGACAGAGAGATAGAGGCATCCCTATTGCTCTCCACCTCACTTCCTTACAGCCAACTCTCTGGTTCTGGAGTAATTGTATGGATTCAAAATAAATCTAATATTTTCTAATTATAGAATTTTAAGAATGTCTTTCAATTTTGAAAATAAAATTGTTTGCCTTTTGTTTGGTTTTGTATAACAATCTGCCCACTTAAACCTGCTGCTGTTAAAAATCATTAATCCAAGCATGCAGCTCATTAGGGTTAATATATATTGATTATAGCCTTATGGTTATTATTCAAAATTAATAACTGAAAATTGGAAGTGTAGCATTACAAGATGTACTAGGTAGTCTTCTGGACTGGTTTATTTGGTATGTCACTACAGTCTCACACCCACCAGCAGGTTAATGTTTCTTAATGCTACAGGTAAGTCAGTGACCTCCATTACATTATTGATCTAGCAGCCTTTAACAGAGAATCATTTAGCAACATTACTCTATGAATGAATGAATGAATGTAAAAATTAAGCTCAGATGTTCAACTAAGTGTACCTTATTTAACCACTATCCATCCCTTGTTTTAATATAAAAAAACAGTCATTATGTTGTCCTGTCCCTCTGTACTTCCTTCCGTCTGTCTTATAGTGACTTAGTGTATCTCCTCCTTTGTTATTATTGATACACACTTACAACTTTGGAATATGATAGCAGGTGGTCTGTAGATATGCATATTTGACCTTTTTAGAATGTTGATATCACCCCTAATGGTGGGGCTAATTAAGCTGGTTAGGAAAGCTTTATAAAACCTCAAGTAAAACTTCTTAAATAACATCATTGCAGGTCTGTTAGATGACACATCATGACCAGTGCTGGATTTAGGACAAATGAGGTCCTGTGCTAGTTAAGTTATAAGGCCCCTTAATTCATCATAAATTTTTTTGGACAAGAAGAGGCCCCCTGGCCAACAGGGGCTCTGTGCTTAAGCACACCTAAGCACAATGATAAATACAGTACTGATCATAACAAAGGTGATGATATACCATACACATGAGGTTTTAAATTACATTGTTGTACATTGCTTCAGTGGTAGAGAATGTTGTCCCTGTGTCATAACTTTAAAACCATCAAGACTGTTGCCCAATAACCATATAAAGATCTCAAGGAAATGAGGCTTATATCCAATACAGACCCTGGGGCAGTGGATTTTTTCCAAGGTCACAGCTTGGAATTGTTGAGATCTCTGCTCTGTAACCATATTGTTATGTATATTTAATTTGCTTTGTTTGTTTGTAAGTTTTATTTTATTTATTACATGCTATTTTAATGTTAATATTGTATGTTGGATTTGACCTTATCCAAAACTGATTTTATTTCTGCTTGACCCAAATGGACTTTTGTATTCATTGTAAACAACTGATATATAGCTAAAGTATTATCTATGTATATGGGTTTAAAATCAATATTATTATTAATAGAAGAAGTAAATATGTTTATTTGGGTCTAGGTTTTGGAATTTCTTAAGTGAATTATACATAAACCAGGTTATTGTTTTGCAAACATTAGGATCATTCTAGAAGATTTTTTTCCAGTAAGTAATGTTTTTTTTTTTAGAAAATGCAAATTGTGACCTGAAGTCAAATAGAGAACTATAGATATTGTAACTGAGAGGATTTTATTATTCATGTTTTAACATCTAGCACTTTCAAGCTGTATTATGTTGTGTCCAATTTGGATGAATTTTATTTCTTCAAATTATTGAATTCAAGTGATTATTTTCTCTGGAAATACAAAAGTTCTCTGACAAAATTCTTCGATAGAGACATTCTCTGGAATTTATAGTGTATTCAAACCTGGAATTATATTTCTGTGATTCAACAAAAGATTGTTGGTACATCAACACATTAGGAGCTATGACAGACACATCATCACTATTAGTGTTTTGAATTTATTCTTGATTTTTATTGCGTTTTATTCAAGACTTTAAATTATTAGGAATATGTGTCTGTAATTCTTGGATTATTTTGGGATCTAATCCACAATACCATTAAGTTCTTTTTTCTCATTTTTACTTTGTCGTCTAGGTTAATAAATTTTTTGTTAAATTTTACAAAGCTTGTTCTTTTTCACTCTTTTATTTTATTTAAATAAAGAGCATAGATTTGTAACAATATATAGGGTTGAATGACTTATGGAGATGAAATCAGATATATATCCAATATGGACCCTAGTCATGCCCCTCAGGTAGTCAAATTGCAACTGGATCATAACTGAAAATTGTTGGTATCCTGACCCTGTAACAAGTATGCATTGAAAGAACTCTTGAAGATTACTTCATTTGTGCATACAACAAAGGCCCTCGGCAAATGCCTTTGGAGTAGGGATCTTGCCTTTTGGTTTTAACCTGCAACTATCAAGATGCCAACCTTAAAATTATATATACACTAACTAAATATGAAGAAGGTTTGGTGTTGGTGTTTTATGACACAGCATCACCAGTATGTTATTTAGCACCATGGCAACTGGAATAAAATACACTGCCCAAGGACACAGCACAATTAGGTCAAACCAGTCACAAGTCTAGTATGCTGCCCACTGAACTACCACACCTCCTACCCTTGAACATGAGAGATGAATACACATTTACTGTGTCACAATACTGGCCCCTGGGTCAGGCAGTGCACATAGTTGCATATCTTTATAGCACAAGGATATGCAGTGGCATGCCATTGAGCTAATTATTGTTTCTTAAAGTCATTTTTTGCACAAAAACAAATGAATTGTATGTTTGCTGTAGCTGTCATTAAATCAATTTTCCAAAAGCAGATGCAATATTCATTTAAGATCACCATATCTTTGGAACCAACCAATGTTTTACTTCAATCAGGTATTTACCTATCCACCTGTTTTTACCTTACCTTGTTGTGAACTTTTACCATACCTTGTGAACTTTAACCATACCTTGAGAACATTAACCATACCTTGTGAACTTTAACCATACCTTGTGAACTTTAACCATACCTTGTGAACTTTTACCATACCTTGTGAACTTTTACCATACCTTGTGAACTTTAACCATACCTTGTGAACTTTTACCATACCTTGTGAACTTTAACCATACCTTGTGAACTTTAACCATACCTTGTGAACTTTTACCATACCTTGTGAACTTTTACCATATACCTTGTGAACTTTTACCATACATGTGAACTTTAATCATACCTTGTGAACTTTTACCATACCTTGTGAACTTTAACCATACCTTGTGAACTTTAACATACCTTGTGAACTTTTACCATACCTTGTGAACTTTTACCATACATGTGAACTTTTACCTTACGTTGTGAACTTTAAGTTAGGGTTTTATATTCTCCTATTTATTCCACATTAAATACTCAATTCACAGTTCTCCCATACTGTAACAAACTTTACTATGCCCTGATTTGTTACATAATGTAACACAATTTATTATGCCCTGGTTTGTTACATATTGTAAGACACTTTATTATACCCTGGTTTGTTACATAATGTTTTTGACAGTTATGTACCTCAATTATTGTGTTATAATAAGGGTGAAATGAACAAACTAAATAGCTTTGTGTCATTCATTTCCTATTGAATCACAGTACCTATCACCAATCACTGATAATAAACAGATGACAGAGATAAACCTGTAGGTAATAAAACAATGACTTTTTTTTCCTGGTGGGTCTGTAACATGGGACTAATGGTAACTATAACACAGTACTAGCCATGTAACATTTGACTAATGGTAACTATAACACGGGACTAGAGAAAAAGATCATGTAGACCAAATGTTTGCACATGCCACAATAAGGCTCTGAGTTGTATATCATTGTGTTGGAAAATACTACATTTTTTAAAGTATTCAAACATTACTCAAATGATAAACATGGCATTTTTCATTCAGTAGGTAAGATAAATGACCTGTAAAATTTCATGCCTTAATGCTGTGGCTAATACCTTAATATTTGTTTCTTTAAATATTGTAATTATGGAATAATTTTATCCCCTAAGCTGTGCTTACAGATTAACTCTAATAATTTATACCTTAATTTCTCCAATTTATTTGCAGTCTTTTTGCCACCAACACATATAATTTTCTCAATTAAATTTCATTTAGATATATTTCTTGACACTCAAGGTTTTTAAAATGACTAAAAGTTCCACAAACAAGATCACAATTCCAGTAAAGACTTATGTAAATGTTGTACCATTCAAATGCCAGGTACAATAGAGTATTGTTAACATACCTCTGTTTAGCAAACTTTGACCTAAAAAAACCCTATAATTATGAATGAGTGCTTAAAAAATTAAAAACTAAATGCCATAATGTATACAGTTTTATTTCCATACAGCTTTCCCATCTTTATAGTTATTTTGCATTAGTGACAATGTCAATGAAAATATACAAAACTACATGTCTCCATATGCAGCAGACTGAATGACAAAAGTGACCATGGAAGTGTTAATGTTAGGGAAAGTGTGTGTGTGTGTGTGTGTGTGTGTGTGTGTGTGTGTGATTTGGATTTTTCACCTAGCTTTAACAATTTTTCAATCATTTCACTATGATGTCTGCAGTGTGGCAGTTTCTATGTTTCTAGCACTGGGGCAACATGCCACAGACATACATGTAGCATGATGTCCCACCCAATCAAATTATCCTGATACCAGGCCAATCAGTCATAACACTGACCTCTTAATGCTGAGTGCTTAGCAAGGCAGCTGTTAGCACCACTTTTATAAATCTTTTGTATTATTTGGCCTGAGTTTGAACTCACATCTGGGGGTACACTCTAACCATTAGTCCACCAAAGTAGTCCTCATGGAAGTGGTGTTACAGTGTGTGTGTGTGTGTGTGTGTGTGTGTGTGTGTGTGTGTGTGAATTTTAACATAGCTTTAAAAAAATTTAGTCATATTGTTTTAATGTCTGCAGTGTGTGTAGTTTATAATAATTTCTAACACTGGAACATCATGCTGAAGACATGTATCATGCTGTCCCTGCCAGTCACAGCATCCTGACACCAGACCAACCAGTCCTAACACTAACTTCTTAATGCTGAGTGCCTAGCGAGGCACCTGATAGTGATTGCCAAGTGAGGCAGCTGTAAGTACCATTTTTAGGAAAAGTCTTGATAGGGATGTAAAACCAGTAAATTCACCAGTATTCTGTTTGTCACTGTTTATAGACCCCTGAATTCCTGCATGTATCAATGATGGAAGAGTGTAATATGAAATAAAATGGCAATCTAAATATCATGGGGGATTTTAATAGTGATGAATTTAAAATTTCTAAATTAAACGACATGATGAATGCTCATGGGATGTATCAACTAATTACAAAGTAATACAATCACTCTAATGGATCATATTATGCATGCATGACATCCATGTGCATGTTGTCTCTGGAGTTATTCCCCTTGGAATTAGTGATCTTCATATGGTATATTCAGTAATGAAAGATCAATACAATTAACTAAAGCAATCATATCAATATTAAATATTTTAATTAACAAAATTGAGATGAACAAAAGTTAATGGAAGAGTTATAATTAATATTAAGATTAATTAAAATTTTTGATGAAATAAACAATATATGGATAACATTCAAGGAATTATTAATTCATTGAAATGGTTGGTATTTACCTTGCAAAAAATGTAGAATATCAACTTTTCAGAACTGGATTAATGATAATATGTTTGCATCCATACATGTCTGAGAAAATAATGTTTTTATAAGAAAAACAGAGATGCAAGAAGGGCCAATTAGATGAAACTATTCAAAGGTCATCAAACAAACCAAAAAAAATGTGGAAGAAAAATTGAAAGATTTTCTACCTTCATCCTTATCACTTTCATATACTTTGTTACTGTTAATGATAAAGTTGTTAAAAACTTTGCTACAATTGTATTTCCGTAACATAGCATAATATTGTTTAGGCCTTTTATTATCATCTCTACTGGGTAATGAAGTCAAATAGACATTTCTTTCAGAAAACAATAATGACTGTCTGTTCTACCTATTGGTATAAATACTATAGAAAGACAATTTCAGTTCTTGTTTTGAATTTTTATCAAAACATAATTTGAATACCACATTTTAATCAGGCTTCCATATAAATGATTTATTAAAAGCAGGACTCTTTTGTTTGACTGATCATTGGTTAAAAAATATTGATGATGGGAAAAACTGGAGTTTTTTTCTTAGAATATTTGATACTGTAATCCTAAAATTTTACTACATAACTTAAAACATATAGTGTGCCAAATTCTCAATGCAATAGTTTTTATCTTATCTCAGTAGGAGATTATAAGCTGTGAGTTGCAGAGGTACTGTTTCAGGTTTTAAAGGAATTTTCATTGGAGTACACAGGAGATAAGTTCTAAACCCTCTCTTTTTCATGCTAAACACAACTGATTTTTCAAACTCCTTGAAACATTTATCGGTATCTTTGTATGGAAATGATGCTTCACAGCATGGCCATGGACAGGGTGGAACAACTGGGAAAAATTCCAGGAAACCACAATGGTCAGAGGGCTTGCTGCCATCACAATTTTGTAATTCATAGAGGCCTACTGGAGAATTTGTCCACAAATTTTGTCCACAACCCTGCATCACACCATGTTAGTATTAAAAGGTTACCATTGTTGAGAGTAAACTATGTGCTATGACATAGATGTATGACAATAAACTTAAATTTACAGAAAACCCACTTAATGCTCAGAACAATAAGTGGCCAAAAGTAGAGAATTGTATTTGGAAGTAAATTGTAAAAAATTCAAACTTTTATATCTGCCAGACTTGTAGTTATCCTTGTTGATAACGCTTATCTTGGTCTAACCACCTTGAATCACTCTTTACAAAAGTATCTGAGAAAATAGAATTTTGTGTCTGGTCAGTTGATCAGAAAAGTGTATAATTCATATTATATTTCCATATTTTATATATGGTACTGCTGTATTGTGTTAGGAGAACTCCAAAATTCCTATTAAAGATACTTCACAGCTTACAGAAAAGAGCTGGGAGGTAGATTTTGGAATGGTCGCATGCATGCTTGTGTTGTTGATGATGGTGAGTCATCTGAACCATTTACAGTCACCAATGGAGTCAAGCAAGGCTATATGTTAGCCCCAACCCTCTTCAGTATGATGTTTACTGATGCCTTCCATGACTTTGACACTGGGATCAACATCAGATTGGACTGACAGTTAGCTGTTCAATCTGAGAAGACTACAGTTAAGGATGAAGTCACAGAAAGTCACTGTTCATGATCTTCTATTTGCTGATGACTTTCCTGAATGTCAAATCTGAGTCTGACATGCAACACAATGTGGACTATTTATCTTCAGCTTGTGATGATTTCAGTCTCATAATCAGCATCAAGAAGACAAAAGTGACGTATCAACCTGAAAAGTCTTATGTACAGCATACCATCACAATAAATGGTTAAACCCTCATCGCAGTGGACAAGGACAAGTTCACATATCTTGACAGTCCAAATTGATAATGAAACATATGTCAGAACTACTAAAGCAAGCATGTCTTTTGACAGACTATGTGCAAATGTGTAGGAGCACAGAGGCATCAGTCTACAGACAAAAAATTTAGGTCTACAAAGCCATTGTGTTGCCAAACCAAACAGTTGTGTTGCCAACCCTGTTGTGTGCTTGGAAATACTGAATGGTGTACAGATGCCATGCCAACGAATTTCGTATTGGCTGCCTGAGGAAGCTGAGTGTCATTCATACTGGAGCTGCAGATTTTGAACAGAGGCAGTGCAGAAACATAAGTAGTGTAAATCTCAGAACACAGCATTATCCTCTATTGCAAACACAAGTGGCAACTCCTGTGAACTGTTCAGAAGTTAAAAATACACATTGGCCTGATCAGCCAGCTGTTCACACACTCAAAAAAACCAAATCAGTCAGTGATATTATGATCATAAGCAACCACAAGTTGGACATCACCATTCCACTTTAATTAACCACTATTTATGATGGACTTTGACTATCCATAAAATTGAGTACATAAGGAAAAATAACAAAAATTGCCAAGCCTGAGTTGATTTATAAAGACATAATCCACAGTGGAACATTTTGTAATTTTTATTGCAAAGTTCCTGAATTATTTCAAAGTTAAAATATAGTGCCTTTGTTACTATTATATTTATATGCCTCTGATACAACTGGTGGTCAACATGACAGGAAAAGACAGTTACAGGGATGACCCAGTTTAATTATAGTAACCATGTGCTTAATGTAGGTGAGTTAGTGCAGTTGCTACTACTGGTGATGAATGCAATAATGTTTATAAAATTTTAAACGTGTATCCAGTTCACATAATGACGTTTAATCAAAGTGATTGTAATCAGTAATGTTTTCTATCTAACTCAACTTGCACTTTGATTTGTTGTAGATCTTTGACATTTTATTATGACAAGATTCAGTTTGTGTGACATGTTTTGTTACATATATCTAAACTTTTTAGTAAAACATTCCAAAGATTGACGTGATATTGTTTCCTACTCTTATATATCTTGAATTTTTACTTATGAGTTCTGAATGTATCATTCGGGTCCGAATCGTAATCACACCCTCTATCTCAATACCAATTGGATATCATTGTGAACCAAACCAATCAAATTTGGTGGACAGTGTCTGGCAATCTGTCAATATGGGGATGGGTAAGAATACACTACATTCACCATATGGACTTCCTTTTGATCTTTGGACTAACCTTTAACACAATGGTGTGATAACTGCAAGCCTTTGTTAAGATGGTGTGACTTAGCTGATTCAAGTTCTGGTCTCTGGCTGGTTATGTAACTTTTCATAAGAGTTAAAATTTGCATGTGGCAATCTTTAAATGTCAAACACATGGTTGTGCTAATATTCCCAAGACAGGATATATATATATATATATATATATATATATATATATATATATATATATATATATATATATATATATATATATATATATATATATATATATATATATAGTTTCATTCTGATTTTGGAGTCATCTCATTTCTTGTGTGACCACTCTGGTAGCCTAGTGGTTTGTGTTTATGTTGTACTTAGATATTATTCACGAGGATAAACATATTCTTGGACTGTTTAGTGGAAATAGAAAGTGCTCATTTGAACTATTATATTATTTTGGAACTGTTGTGAATTATTCAGAGTAGTTCTGGATGATGCCATCTTGACAGAGACACGATTCTTGGTGGACAAGTACATTTCTGATCATTAAATTTATACAGAACTTTTTTTATTCATTTAGGACTTGAATAGAACTTTGTCAGGATTATTTTGGATTCATATGATAATACTGTAAGTTCCTCTTACATTTTCATTTATGACTATGATAACTGAATTCTTCATAAAGTTTTACAAAAGTTGTTGCTTTTACTTCTTTCTGTTATTAGTTTGTGGCTATAGAGTCATCACAATATATTTAAATATTCAACAATACAACCAGATATACTGCCCAGATATGTACAAGGGATGCCTCTTTTGGGATTTACAGTCATCATGCAGTGGCTTATAATCTTGACACACAGTTTTTTTTAAAATAAAATGTTACTAATCAAAGGTTCTATTAAGAAACATGTTTCAAAAACAAAAGCACAGTTGTAATGAGATTTTGTCCATATTATCAGTAAATCAACCTATACTTTGGTGAAAGCTTAACTGTGTAGTAATATTATTCATTTTTGACACTATTTTTAACTTTTCAACCAGCATACACAGACACTAAACAGGGACTGAGGCCATTACAACCTGCTATATATTTTAGTCTAGGACAATCTGATAACATCCTCAACCATTCCATCAGGTGATGTTAACAGTGAGTAGAGACCAACACTTCCGGTTAGCTTTCAATATATTTTTTGTGTATGTTGGTTGAAAAGTTAAAAACATTATCAAATATCAGTAAATCAGCCTTACTTGTAATAATAGGTAATGTGTGCTATAACCGATTCCCATCAACATCTGCTTTTTCCTTTGCTATGTCTCAATCATTGTGAAAGTCATGTATGCATAATTTAAGAAAAGAATTAACAGAGAAATCCTACTTAACAATTTATGTAAGCAGTGATGCATAAGTATATGTAAATTAATTGGAACAGGTAGTTACTCCATCAATTTACACATTACTTATTCTGAGACTGTTAACAAGCAATAAACTTAATTATTGTATGTACTCGCTTATAAGACAAGTTGAACTGCAAACTGCACAGACCCAGATCAGCCAATGTATAATGTGCTAACAGATTTGGGTATGTTCAGTTTTATAGGAGTAATCAGTAGAACAAACAACATAGACTCATATCTGCATGTGCATTATGTGACTGAGAATCAGGATCTTTGTTGTTTGCAGATTGACTTGACTTATATACAAATATATACAGTAAGCTATTTACACATGTCAGTGTTGTAACCATACAAGTTAATAATATTTGTTAGCTGAGAAGACTGTGGGCTAAGACCAAAGTCCAGGAAGACACCATCCGCAACCTCATCTTTGCTGAGGACTGTGCTTTAAATGATATTACTCAGTCTGACATGCAAGAAAGTATGGATCGTGTCTCCAAAGCCTTCACAGACTTCGGACTCACAATAAGCATGACAAAGATGGAAATCATGTACTAGCCTGCATCCTAAATTCCCTACACTGAACCAAACATTACTGTCAATGGCCAGAAGCTCGCCATTGCTGACAAGTTCATCTAACTTGGCAGCACCTTGTCACGCACACTCTCCATCGATGAAGAAGTCAACTACAGGATTCGCACAAGTGCAGCGTTTGGCAGATTCCACAACTCTGTTAGGAATAGAAGAGGAATCAGCCTGAAAACCAAGTTCAAGGTGTACCACACAGTAGTACTGCCATCCCTCTTGTATGCTCGAGAGACATGGACAGTGTACAGTCATCATGAAAGACAGCTAAACTCTCTCAACATACGCTGTCTCAGAAAACTGCTCCACATCAAATGGCATGACAAGATTCCTGAAACAGAAGTCCTCCAGAGAGCTGAGATGACAAGCGTCCATGCCATGCTCAGAAGGTCAGAGCTCCGCTGGGCTGGCCATTTCAGCCATATGCCTGATGAGCGCATACCAAAGAGACTGTTTTATGGGGAACTAACTGATGGCAAGCGTTCAAGAGGAGGCCAAAAGAAGATGTACAAGGACATGCTCAAAGCCTCAATGAAGTCCTGTGGCATTGATCCAGACAGCTGGGAGCAGATTGCTGAAGGTCGCAATGCCTGGCGCCAACATATCAATTCAGGCGCTGATGCTTTTGAAGAGCAACAGATCATCGAGGCCAAACATAAACACCAGCAGAGGAAGAGCAGAGACAGTGCCAATCCTCAATCAATCCAGGCCATGGAAATTCCCTGCTTTCATTGCCCTAGACACTTCAGAGCATGGATTGGCCTAACCAGCCATCTGCGCACTCACAGACTAACCCAGACGTGAAGTCATGGTTGTCTTTGAGAACAAAGGACGAACAACAGCCACAATATTTGGCAGCTAATCACACCATATATTCCTTGTGGCGTGAGTTCAAGTCCCAGCCATTTACTCTAAAGCCAAACAAAATTCATAACACTACAAGACAACTAGGTAAAAGATACATATTTATGTTTTATGATGAATATCATTGACCCTGATCTGTCAGTAATACAATGGTAAATCTTGGTATACCCTAGTGTTTACAGTTGGGTTCAAGTTAGGCCAAATCAGCTTTATCCAATAATTTTCATTAATAGCAATGGATTTTTCCAGAGAAGCAGACTATGCTATTAGAGAACAACACTCCAAATGGTATAATTTCCTGAGTCTGAACTAAAAATTCTAACATTTGATTGGCTAATAATTAAATTACTGACCAATCAGACATCAAATATTTAAAATTTTAGTGGAATGAGAGTTATTTAAAAACAGTCTTTGTACCAGTCTTCATTGTCCTTACGCAGAGCTCAATGATTCTATCATTAAACTTTTATGCTCGATTAGAAAAAGTTTAAAGATGTGTGTGTTTATGTGTGTCTGTGTGCTCAATTACACATAAATTAAAGTGAAATATCAAAAAAAAAATATGGCATCCAAAAATACAAAAAAACAACATTTTTTTATATGATCAATGAAAAAGTATCAACAACTTGGTGAGCATGAATAAAAGAATGTTTTAAATAAACTGAAAAAAAGCAGTTCCTTTCTCAAGCATCCCACATGTAAAATTCCAAAAATGTCTGAATGCTTTAAATATTTCATTAGTTGATATGAAGTGATTATTGTAAAAATATGGCATTATTTCAAAAAGTATATATCCATAATTGATAAACAAACAGTAATCAATGGGTTCAGTTCCATTTACCTGCTGTTTTATTACCTGCCCACATAAAACTTACAGTCCAACCATGCATCAGAAACAATCCAATCTCATGACTCAGGAACAGATGATAATAGGTGAAAGAAATTTCCAATGAGTGGAAATAGCTTGCTTATGCTAAAAAAGACTGGAAGTTCAAAAGATCTTCCTAGTTATCTTCTGCCATACTAGTTTGTCACTGTACAATCAGCCATAGTGTGTGAAATATAATACCTTGAATGGTATATTGTATCTGTGTAAATTAAATAAAACCTTGCATGGTATCTGTGTGAATCATAATACATTGAATGGTACATGTATATTGTATCTGTGTGTGAATCATAATACATTGAATGGTATATTGTGTCTGTGTGTGAATCAAAATACCTTGAATGGTATATTGTATCTGTGTGTGAATAATAATACCTTGAATGGTATCTGTGTGAATTTGTTTGTGAATAAAAATACTTTGAATGGTATATTTTATCTGTGTGTGAATAAAAATAAAACCTTGAATGGTATCTGTGTGAATAATAATACATTGAATGGTATATTGTATCTGTGGGTGAATTAAATAAAACCTTAAATGGTATCTGTGTGAATCATAATACATTGAATGGTATATTGTATCTGTGTGTGAATCATAGTACCTTGAATGGTATATTGTATCTGTGTGTGAATAATAATACCTTGAATGGTATATTGTATTTGTGTGAATATCAATACATTGAATGGTATATTGTATCTGTGTGAATCATAATACCTTGAATGGTATATTGTATCTGTGTGTGAATAAAAAAAAAACCTTGAATGGTATATTGTATCTGTGAATAAAAATAAAACCTTGAATGGTATATTGTATCTGTGTGTGAATAATAATACCTTGAATGGTATATTGTATTTGTGTGTGAATAAAAATACATTGAATGGTATATTTTATCTGTGTGTGAATAATAATACCTTGAATGGTATATTATATCTGTGTGTGAATAAAAATAAAACCTTGAATGGTATCTGTGAATATTAATACCTTGAATGGTATATTGTATCTGTGTGTGAATCATAATACCTTGAATGGTATATTGTATCTGTGTAAATCATAACACCTTGAATGGTATATTGTATCTGTGTGAATAATAATACATTGAATGGTATATTGTATCTGTGTGTGAATAAAAATACCTTGAATGGTATATTATATCTGTGTGTGAATAAAAATAAAACCTTGAATGGTATATTGTATCTGTGTGTGAATAATAATACCTTGAATGGTATATTGTATTTGTGTGTGAATAATAATACATTGAATGGTATATTTTATCTGTGTGTGAATAATAATACCTTGAATGGTATATTATATCTGCGTGTGAATAAAAATAAAACCTTGAATGGTATCTGTGAATATTAATACCTTGAATGGTATATTGTATCTGTGTGTGAATCATAATACCTTGAATGGTATATTGTATCTGTGTAAATCATAACACCTTGAATGGTATATTGTATCTGTGTGAATAATAATACATTGAATGGTATATTGTATCTGTGTGTGAATAAAAATAAAACCTTGAATGGTATATATGTGTGAGAATAATAATACTTTGAATGGTATATTGTATCTGTGTGAATAATAATACCTTGAATGGTATATTGTATCTGTGTGTGAATCATAATACCTTGGATGGTATATTTTATATGTGTGTGAATAATAATACATTGAATGGTATATTGTATCTATGTGAATAATAATACATTGAATGGTATATTGTATCTGTGTGTGAATAATAACACCTTATTATCTGTTTTAAGTATCTGTTTTAAATAATACCTTGAATGGTATATTGTATCTGTGTGTGAATAATAATACCTTATTATCTGTTTTAAGTATCTGTTTTAAATAATACCTTGAATGGTATATTGTATCTGTGTGTGAATAATAATACCTTGGTTGGTATATTGTATCTGTGTGTGAATAATAATACCTTGAATGGTATATTGTATCTGTGTGTGAAATATAATACCTTGAATGGTATATTGTATCTATGTGTGAATAATAATACCTTGAATGGTATATTGTATCTGTGTGTGAATAATAATACCTTGAATTGAATATTGTATCAGCCTGGAGTTTAATAATCTTCAAATGTATCCATTAGTACCATATGGGTGAAGTGGAGATTAATGACCAACAGGTTTAAGTGGCCTGGACATTTAGTCAGTATAACATGTTGAACTGAAGTTGCTGTGCAGAAACCATTATCTTTAGTACAAGAAATCCACAAATCTGACAAGGAACTTGCTCTGAATAAAAACCTCTCTTTTGACCTTTGACCCCTAATCAGTTACAGAGCCTCTTCCATACCTAAAACATGCAGCCCTCAAGACACTTTGCTCAATACACTCAAGGTACTATGCCAAAAACATTTCTCTTTAGTCAAAGTGACCTTGCCATTTAAATTTTTGTCCAAAATCTATATACTATTTTTCTAATCACACCTATAAGCCATCAACAAACTTTGGTAAAGGTACAAGGTTATTAACTCAAACTTTTATGTGGAGGCATTTGTCTTTTTTCAGTCACAGTTACCTTGACCTTCGGCATTTTGAACCCAAAATTCAACAGGATACTTACTTACCTCCTGTACCCAAAGCACTGCTAATGTTTTCTGAGCACCTGCAAAATTTTATCCGCAGATCAATTTAGACTGCTAATTTCATTAAATTTTTTAAATATATGAAATATTCATCTCTCTCTCTCTCTCTCTCTCTCTCTCTCTCTCTCTCTCTCTCTCTCTCTCTCTCTCTCTCTCTCTCTCAAACTAGTTAATATATTTTTGGCAAGGTTATACTTAGAATATATTACTGTACTATTGGCAAGGATATACTGAAATAAGTTGAACATGATCATGCATGTACATACAGACCATATATATTCATTTATAAGTAAGGTTTAACTTAAGATTATATAGACCCAGATCTAATGCCACATAATGTGCCAGCAGTCACAATCTTTGTTGCTAGTTCTATTAATTAATCCTAACAAATGGCATAGACCCATATCTACTGGCACATTAGGTAATTGGGAGATCTGGGTCTGTTAATTTTCATATAAAGCAGTTACATATCTAAGCTATTGCCTTGCTTAATGCATGTGGTCCCTGTACTGTCAATTTATTATTGCTTTACTTGATGCATGTGTTCCCTGCATTGTATATGTGCTATTATAGCCTTATTTAATGCAGGTATGGTAAATGTGGTGGCATTTATTCAAAGAGAGTGCAACAAACATATTTCTTGAATTAACAAATTGACAGAATAATTTTAACAGTATTCTCTGCTATCTGTAACAATTTACAAAGACCAAAAACATACATAAAAAATAATTTCAAACTATTACTTTAATTAATCTGATCTCTATTCATTTGTCCTATCATTGTGAATCCATAGGCTTTTTTATGAAATAAAATTATGAATAATAGCTATTATTTTGCATCATTAGGTTACATCATACACTCATCTGTTGTTTTTCACAATTATATTGCATATAACAATATAATGTCAGACAACTAGAACAAAAAATAGATTACACCACAGAACATAGGTTAACTGGTGCATACAGGCAATTAATTGCCACATTGATACTAGTGCTGCAATTGGATCATGCCAGTTACACATTACTTACCTGCAGCCCCAACTTTTTCATCACAGCCTCATTGTTGTATCCTTGTGGTAAATCTCGAGTCTTTCTTAAACCACTTGATATCTAAAATCCAGAAGGAGATGACTGTATTTATGAGTTTTCCAATAGGATCCTGTGAGCAGTGGATTTCAAGTGAAAGACTAAACAGGTTTCCCATGAAAACTATTAATACTATCAAGAATACTGTACCTACCGATGCATGAGTTACCAACTTATGAAATCATAGCATACTGAAAACTTACCATACCATTATTACAGACATTTAGGATTCAATATTTTTTGCATTCATATACTGAAATTATGAGAAAATTTTACAGTTACCTTATATATGTGTATATAAGATGAGTCAATCTGCAAACTGTAGACCAGATCTGACTTTGCAAAATGTGCCAACAGATCTGGGTCTGTGCAGTTTGTTAGTAGTAATCAGTAGAATAAATAGCAAGCACCCTGATCTGCAGGTGCATTATGCGATGACAGATCATGATCTTTGTTGTTTCCAGTTTGACTCAACTTACAAGCAAGTATATATGGTAATTTGAATTTGAGAAGTATTATATGCTCACTATTCCCTAAATTTAAAAAGTTTTTTGAAAATGGCAGATAATATTTCAGTGACACCTAACAAATTTTCCTCCAAATTTAATAATTTCAAAGGCATTATACATACTATTAATATCTGCTGATTTCTCTTTTATTTACTAAATACACCTCCTTAGAAGTTAAGTCCTACAGCAAACTCCATAGACACAGATCTGCTGTAAGATAAGGTGATGGCAGATTTGGGTCTATACAGTTTGTTAGGTTTAATCAGTAGAACAAACAACATAGACCCTGATCTACCAGCACATTATGCATCTGCATATCAGGGATTATTTTGTTTGCAATAAGACTCTGACTTGGAACACCTTTGTAAAATGTATCATATGGCTAATTGGAGGCTAACACCAGGCAGATGAATCATATTTGTGCTTACAGTTTTGATACAATTATTGATAAACAAAGACTTGGTTGGCCAAGTGATCTGTTAGGTTCTAACTATACAGACCACCTCTGCCTGCATGGCTTCAAGTCTCAACTCCACCAATATCAATATCTGAGAATGCCTGCTATTAGCTTCCTATGTGTTGGTGGATCTCTTCCTGTTATTTTTGTTAAACCAAATATACTGGCTGCCAAGTAAAGCCTATCATGTGCTAAAATGTAATTAAACTTCACCAAACAACACCAGACACCAATATGTGAACTATACAAAATTTACTCCTCATAAAATGTTAAAATTTCTAGTGGAACAGGTAATAGTGACAAAATGCAAATGTACATCACAGGTATGTACCATTATGTTACTAGGCATCTAAACGAGCTGAAGAAAATGTCTCTGGACAATATCATAGAAACTATGTCATATAAATTAATTTATAGTGTAACACAGTAAAACCTGTCATGAAAGACAACTGCTATAAGAGACTACCCATTTTGAGAGAACAGGCAGGATCTCCATGCACAGATTTATTAATTATATAGTGTTATGACCTGTTATAAGAGACCACCTGTCTTGCCATTATTTTTGGCAGAAGGGGTGGTCTTTCAAGACAGGTTCTACTATAAAAGTATTGCTTTACACACTTCTCAGGAATGATTGCTATATTTAAAAATTGTATTCTTCAGTTTTGGTTGCTATAATGCAGGTGTATATAAATAGATTCTTGGATTACATGTTTGTATTTATAATTATGTTTGTGTGTCATCAGACCTGATAAAGGGTTCCATAGATCTCAAAAGTGTTTGACAAGTTTCTTAGACTTGCTGCACTGTGGTCTGTCATGGTTGTTTCCTCTATTATTTTTCCTTGACAAAAATGATCTCTCAAAGATCCAGTGCAGTTGTGTAGCACATCTTCTAAAGTAACTGCACTATGTGGACTTAGACACAGGGGCAGGGTTGGTTCTTTTCCACATTTAATTAGACTCTAATACTTCTACTTCTACCTACTGACTCCCTGAACTATAGTTGACCCTAGCTTTTAAAGAGTCCTAGAGAAAGCATTCCCTGAATACTTTTTCTCGACTTTGTTTTGAGCTAAACTTTTATGGTCTTAGCTGCAGACCTTTATCTAACCCTGATATACATACAAAATTCACAAAACCTAAATTCTTTAAACCAAATAATATCCATATACCAACTCTCCACAAACACTCTTTTGCAACATTAAATGCATATTAAAATTTTTAAACTTATTATATTAAGTGGGAAATCACTTGTAAAATAAATCCTTGTGACTTATATGTAATTAATTCCAAATTAAACTGTAACTACATAATTCTATTTCAAGTACTTTACATCAAGTAAAGAAAGCAACACATTTCACAATAAATGGTTAAATATTTGACTATGGGGTAGGGCATCTTGCTATAACTGATTTATTCCAAGTCTACAAACAAGAATCATGCCAGTATAATGGCTTCTTTGTTTCAATGGCCTCCAATGACTGCAACCTAATCCCATTTTTGGACTGAGTGGCTAAAGATAACACTATATTTATTTCTCAGTAATCATAAACATCAAATTTAACTGAAAATAAAGACATACCCCAATATCAAAGAAATACAGTTATTAAATTTATCCAGAAAACTATAAATAAATGTATCTTTTATCACCTAGGTTAATGCCATACCACTTTAAATAACTAAATGTTGCCCTCTGATACAGATGTACTAATTATTTGCTATGTAATTATAACACACACACACACACACACACACACACACACACATATACACACACACACACACACACACACACACTGGGAGTAGTTCTAATGTTTTTCCCTGTAGATTATAAGTGGTTTCTCATTTACAGTAATAAGTCAAACCATTCATGCAAGCATGATGTTGTCATGTTAGGTTTTTTGGTACATTAACAACACATAAGAGTTATGTGTCAAGCAGAATGAATTGCCTTGCCCAGAAATGCATTAGGGCAGCTGAGCTGGGCTGATCTAAATGCCTTGCACAGGGATGCATCAGGGCAGCAACACTGGCCTGATCCAAATACCTTGCCCAAAGATATGATAGTTGAGCTAGGCTGATCCAAATAACTTGCCCACATATATAACAGTTGAGCCAGGCTGATCCAAATAACTTGCCCACAGATATGACAGTTGAGTTAGGCTGATCCAGATACCTTGCCCACATATATAACAGTTGAGCTAGGCTGATCCAAATACCTTGCCCACATATATAACAGTTGAGCCAGGCTGATCCAAATAACTTGCCCACAGATATGACAGTTGAGTTAGGCTGATCCAGATACCTTGCCCACATATATAACAGTTGAGCTAGGCTGATCCAAATACCTTGCCCACATATATAACAGTTGAGCCAGGCTGATCCAAATAACTTGCCCACAGATATGACAGTTGAGCTAGGCTGATCCAAATACCTTGCCCACATATATAACAGTTGAGCTAGGCTGATCCAAATACCTTGCCCACATATATAACAGTTGAGCTAGGCTGATCCAGATACCTTGCCCATAGATATGACAGTTGAACCAGGCTGATCCAAAATGTCTTGCCGGGATTATTTAGGACAGCAGAGCTGGGTTGATCCAAGTGTCCTGTCTAGGACACATTAAGGCAACTATGCTTTGCTGAGCCAGAAAACTATATACCCAAAACAGAAAACTATATGCCCAGGGATGCATTACGGCAGATAATCCAATGGCATGATATAAAGGCACCCTTCAGAATACAAGTATACCACCATGGCTTTTATGTCCCTCACTACTACCACCACCCAGGCTGAAATACCTATACAGTCTTTTGGCAGAATTTAAATGAATGCAATGCTCATTGTTGATAGTAACATAAAAGTGACAACATACACAAAAATCGGATGAAAAAGATCTCCTGAGAAAACTAGAGAGATGTTTAATATGGTAAACCTTTTTTTTCTTATAAGAGAGTGATATAAAGACCTTTCGGAAAGAAAGACTCTTCAAGGTATGCATAGTCTCTTGGACATAATATACCAAATGTATGATGGTTTTTTTTTCTTTCTGCCTGATTAGATTCAAAGAGACTGCTTAGCAGTGTAGCAAACACTAATTTTGCTTTGGTGTGTGGATTCAACTATGCTGTTTTCAAAATTTAAAAAAAGAATTACGTGGATTAATTCATGAAATTATGAATTCTTCACAATTTTGAAATACTTTGTATTGAGACAGGCACTATATCAGAACCTGTGCACCTGGAGCTCCTAGTACTGGTACCATAAGTACTTGCTTATAAGATGAGTCAAACTGCAAACAACAAATATCCTGATCTGCCATAATATGATGTGCCAGCAGATCAGGATCTATGTAATTTTTTCTGCTAATTACTCCTAACAAACTGCACAGATCCAGATCTGCTGGTGTATTAGGTAATAGCAGATATGTGTCTGTGTAGTTTGAAAATGGACTTAAATTATAAGCAAGTATATAGGGTGATCAAAATCTATAAGTAACAAAACCCTAGGTCACATAAAATTAAGAGAAATACCACAAATCAGCTGCACATTGAGTTGAAGAAAAAAAAAACAAGGCATGCAAATGACCAGAAAAAAGTCACAACAGGTGCTCTTATTCCAATTCTGTGAAATTCAATTCAATTCACAGATGATGACATATGGAAGAAAACTTTTAAATAAAGCATAAGAGTGTAATGACTAAATTCCATTAAGACAAAAATCTAGCACTTGCATTCTAGTCTTTAGAATTCTTCAAATTGTCTATAGTGGCATATTTGCTGGGTGAGTATAGCTCTGATAAAGCCAGACAAGACAAGATATATTTTGTAATGCAACTAAAATAAGCATCAGAAATACCAGTGTAATGATAATTTGCAGGTTTTGTGTGGATATCTTATGTAATCAGTTGGGATGATGTTATGTCATGGTGTTTCAAACAGAGAAGCTCTGCTGAAGATCTCGGTAAAAAGGAAGGTAGGAGCTGCAATCACTAGACTAATAACCAACTTCTCTTTTATCAATAAAATGTCTGAAGCCTGAAACATATTTTGCTTGACAGCAGCTACAACCAAAAATTGATTGACTTTTAGTCTTGGCAACATGTCTGCAACTCAAGATTCTAAATGATTAAATCGTTAATGATCCACTGTCTTATCAACAGAATGTTTTGTACAATTAATATATGCTTTTAAGCATAAGCATGGAATCAAAACATAAACCTCATTTTAAGTCAGAAAAATTCTAAATAATGCTTCAAAATATTATTACAATGACAATTAGTAATTATTAAAAACTGGACAATTGTTCTGATACATGATCTACACTTTATTCAACTTGTCTGATACATGATCTACACTTTATTCAACTTGTCTGATACATGATCTACACTTTATTCAGCTTGTCTGATACATGATCTACACTTTATTCAACTTGTCTGATACATGATCTACACTTTATTCAGCTTGTCTGATATATGATCTACACTTTATTCAACTTGTCAGATATATGATCTACACTTTATTCAACTTGTCTGATAAATGATCTACACTTTATTAATTTTGTCTGATACATGATCTATACTTTATTCAGCTTGTCTGATACATGATCTACACTGCATTAAACTTGTCTGATACATGATCTTCACTTTATTCAACTTGTCTGATACATGATCTACACTTTATTCAGCTTGTCTGATATATGATCTACACTTTATTCAACTTGTCTGATACATGATCTACACTTTATTAAACTTGTCATATATATATATATATATATATATATATATATATATATATATATATATATATATATATATATATATATATATATATATATATATATATATATATATATATATAGATGGTGTGATGTGTCAAATTTTGAAAACTCTTAGAAGTATTGGTTAAATGAATTGTACCAAAGTCAACTTAATTAAAGTAGAAAGGACTAGAGACAGTTATATGATTATTTCCATTTCATCTTTGAACGTCAAAGGAAATTGGTTCCACATAACGTAACTAGACTGAGTCACCTGCTATAGTACAAGGGTTTGGCATAACACTCTTCCCAAAATCAACGGGTTAAAAGGGGAAGCTCGTCAATAATTGATTGTTCAAAGGAACGTTAATTGCGGCATGATTAGCTATTTGTCAATCAAATATTCTACGTAAGAGAATTTAGGAAACATTCGATTCTGATTGGTTAAAAGGAACTTATGGGCGTAACTCTGTAAGGAATTAAGGGTTTTGCTTTGGAAAAATTCTTCAGTCTTCACTCTTTCTTGCAAGAAGTTAGACGGGACTCCGGACTATCGTAAAAGTACGTTTTTTCACGTTATTGAGTAAGGGGCCAGAGAATCGTCTCAGATAGGAGACAGAATATAAGTTGGAGGTTCGTAGAAACGAATAAGAAACGGCAAAAGGTACGCAATCTTAGTTTCCTGATTTGAATATGCTATTTCATTAGTTGATTTCTTTGCAAATGTATCGATGTTATGATGTATGTCTGTATGATTTCATTTTTCAGGGTTTTAGTGAAATGTTATTCACGACAATTTATTCTTTGATTTTCTAATTATCAATTCATTGGGAAAATTGACAAGATTGCATGTAATTAAATGTCCATTGAGAGAATTTTCAAGATTGTATGTAATTGAATATTCGATACATAGGAGCGCTTAGGAATTTTCGAGAATTAAGCTTAATAAATAATGGGTAATGTTTCGTAGTTTTATGAATTAAATCTTTGTCTAGTATGACATGTATTAAGTGTATATTCATATACTAGTTCGTAACATTTAATTGATCTATTGCATGTATATTCATATACTAGTTTGTAACATTTAATTGATCTATTGATCGTAACATTTAATTGATCCCGTAAACTATTTTAGAATAGTTAGATTTGAGGGGCTAAGCCATATGTAATTTAACACTGTATTAATGTAAGAAGTCAAGGGGTGTTAAATACGGCCACATACGTGGTAGCCGTGAAGTGGAATTGAATGTTCCCCGCTAGCATGACCCGAATTAAGGTCAGAACATGTAATAGCCGTCTTTGTTTGTAAACATAGGAATTAGTGAACGTGAGTACGACATAAATTATGCATTTTATCTTCTGAGCTGATTAATGTAAAAATATAGATATACTTGGAAATGTGACTTATTGTCTGTTGCGAGACATTTTCCTGAAACAGCTTCCTAAACTTTCCTGAAGCTTCCTGAAATTTTCTGGAAATTCCTATACCAATTCCAAGTACCAGAGCAAATTCTGAGCAAGAAGTCTAGGTCTAGAGACGATCGGCAAAACTGTTCAAGTTTCGACTGGCAAGAGTCCAGGTCCAGACGACTAGACAAAGGTTGGCAAAGCAGGGACGAACGGAAGATTCGATATCCGGATAAGATAGGTGATGATGTCGTTCATCGTTGAGCTCAAAGGTCACCACTCTTAGGCTATGACGAAATTGAATAATTTCTGTCACTGACAAGTAATAGCAACATTAAAGAAGATTTGCATTGTTTTTTTTATTTAAGTACATGATAGTACATTTTTTCTTCTTTTGTAACCAAGAAATTGATTTCTTCCATTTGAAATTCTGTTGTTGAATCGATTAAATTATATTTGTTCATTGAAAGGGGGCTCGTTGTGTTTATTTCTTTAATATACTTGTTCAGAGATCTGCATTCATCTTTCTATCCATCCACACTGGGTAAATTACACCGCGGGAGGTCATTCCCCAGCAACGGACCGTAGTGGAAGAGGTTGGTGTGTTTTGAACGCCACCAATTTACCAAAGATGGTATAATTATACTAATATGCCTACGGTAACTTTAGAGTACTGTATATACTCATTTATATGTCAATTCCAACTGCAAACTGCAAAGACACTGTTCTTCCATCACCCAATATGCCTGCAGATTTAGATCTATACAGTTTGTTAGGGATAATCAGTTGAACAAACAATAAATTCCTAGCTCTGCTGCAATATTATATGCATTTTATAAACTGCTTCATTTTGTTTTGAATATATTCATGCAAACTTCTTTACTATATTCATGATGGTACCATTATTTCTTATGATGATCCTGAATATATTACACTTTTTTAAAAAAGAAAAAAAAACTTGAATTTTGTCAAAATTAGTTGGTATATAAAAATGTCACTGAACATGAGAAATAAAAACGTGTACATAATTTTTTTTAATGAAAATCCACAAAATTTAGTTATGTATCTCAAACAAATCCTTGATGCCAAAAGTTTGTTAAATTACCTTAGCATCAATATTCATGATGTTATGTTCAGGCAATCTGTAGTTAAGGATAGTATTTTAAAAAAGGAAGTATACATATACAATTTCTCTATAGACATGGCAATCACCTGTCACTTATAGAGCAAAAGAAATCGACAAAAACAAAATTTATGTTCAGCTTTGGGTCTGTGTTTAGTGTCACTCTGACATTTCATTCTCAACGTAGTCCTCTGGTGAATGAATAAAAAAAAAAAAAACAATGACAACAACAGCTAGAAAATAAACTTCAGACCTCACTGTTATATCTAGGTTCAAAGGACACAAACACCAAGTAAGGGTTCTACAACTTTATGTAAAATAAAGCTAAAATCATCATAAAAACTAAAAACTATTGTTGCTTACAGTACCAAGTTCAGCAACATAGCTGCCAACTCTCCCACTCTGCTCTTGTTTTAGTAAGAGTTGGAGATAAGGGATCTTAATTAATTTAACCTTTGTGACTTATCCAAGAGCATGAACTGGTCCCAGCTCTGTAAGCCATTAGCCATGGGGCGACAAGCAAAAGAAAGGGAACCTGTTGATAGTCTCAGGGATCAATATCCAAAATGCTCGGATTAATTTTCTGGAAAGCTAGTTCCAACCGGTCAGAACCGGTTCCAACCGGTGCTACCTGGTAGCAGGCAATTCAAACTTGTTCATACCGGTACCAAACCCGGTCTCGGAGGACAAAACTTGTACCACTTTATCCATTTTTTAAGCGAAAAATTCCGTTTAAACCGGTTCCAACCGGTGTCATCTGGTAGCAGGTAGTTCAAACTTGCTCATACCGGTACCAAAATCGGTTTCAGACGCCAAAACGTGTACCACTTTATCCATTTTGAAGCAAAAATTTTTGATTAAACAGGTACAACCGGACAGAACCGGTTTCAACAGATGCAATCTAGTTGCAGGCAGTTCAAACTTTTCCATACCGTTACCAAAACCGATTTCGGACGCCAAAATTTCTACCACTTTATTAATTTTTTAAGCGACAAAATTCGGTTTAAACAGGTTCCAACAGGAACCATCTGGTATCAAGCAATTCAATCTTGCTCATACCGGTGCCTATACCGGTTTCGGACGTCAAAACTAGTGTGACTTTATCCATTTTTAAGCGAAACATTCGGACTAAACCGGTTACAACCGGCATAAACCGGTTCCAACCCGTACCATCTGGTAGCAGGCAGTTCAACCTTGTTCACGCCGGTACGAAAGCCGGTTTAGGACGCAAAACCTTGTACCACTTTATCCATCTTTTAAGCAAAAAATTTGGTTTCCACTGGTTTCAACCGGTCAGAACCGGTTCCAACCGGTGCCATCTGGTAGCAGGCAGTTCACATTTGTTCATACCGGTACCAAAACCGGTTTCGGACGCTAAAACTTGCAGCACTTTATCCATTTTTAAACGAAAACTTCGCTTAAAACTGGTTCTAACCGGTCAGAACCGATTCCAGCCGGTGCCATCTGGCAACCGACAGTTCCAACTTGTTCATACCGGTACCAAAACCGGTTTCGGACGCCAAAACGTCTACCACTTTATCCATATTTTTAAGCGAAATATTCGGTTTAAACCGGTTCCAACCGATGCCATCTGGTAGCAGGCAGTTCAAACTTGTTCATACCGGTGACAAAACCAGTTTCGGACGCCAAGACTTGTACCACTTTGTCTATTTTTTAAGCGAAAAATTCCTATTTAACTGGTTCCAACCGGTCAGAACAGGTTCCAATCGGTGCTATCTGGTAGCAGGCAGTTCAAACTTATTCATACCGGTTCAAAAACGGTTTCTTACGCCAAAACCTGTACCACTTTATCCATTCTTTAAGCGAAAAATTCGATTAAAATCAGTTCCAACCGATCAGAACCTCTTCCATCCGGTATCATCTGCTAGCAGGCGGTTCAAACTTGTTCATACCGGTACCAAAACTGGTTTCTGACACCAAAATTTGTACCACTTTATCCATTTTTAAGCGAAAAATTCGGTTTAAACCGGTTCCAACCGTTCAGAACAGGTTCCAATCGCAGTCATCTGGTATCAGGCAGTTCAAACTTGTTCCTTCCGGTACGAAAACTGGTTTATGACACCAAAACTTGTACCACTTTATCCATTTTTTAAGCGAAAAAATCGGTTTAAACCGGTTTCAACCGGTGCCATCTGGTAGCAGGAGTAATAGAAGAGGATTGATGATCCTAGCTCTGAGACACCCCACCCCGTCCCCCAAAACATTGTATGTTAACATTTTTGGCAGCAAACTTTGTTAGCTCAAAATGATAACACATTTTCTGACAAAAATGTTTTGGCGACATTTTCTGATAAAAATGTTTTTAGGCCGAGGTGTCTCTGAGCTAGGATACATCAATCTTCTCTACTAAAATGTACTTATTAGTCAAAATTTTATATTAAACAAATAAAATATTATATATAATGTCCTTCTGTTATTCAATCAGTCATGTCGGATTCGATCTAACAAAGAGATTTGGTAAAATATTTAATTCGATCAAAGCAGCGTCATGATATACTGGTATAAAACCTAATATAATAAGCGATTGCATTGAAAAGGTGGGTTATTATATATCGCCGAAATATGGATCAGTATGGTTATTCGCGATTGAAAATGATATAAGAATAGCATGATGGGCAGATGATGTGATGACATTTATCGATAACATGGTCGAAATATTATTTGATAAAGCCACACAAAATTGTTTAAAACAATAAAAATACTGAGGACTTTTTAAGATGAAGATGTTATGTACAATGAATATATACAATGGTTATGATATATACAATGATTATAAACAATGGTTATGATATATACAATGGTTTATATATATATATATATATATATATATATATATATATATATATATATATATATACAATGGTTATATCTTAATTACAGCACAAAGCACAGAATCTTAATTAAGGATGATTTATGATTATATACAATAAAGATGGTTATATACAATGAAGGTGATTTATGATATATACAATGAAGGTGATTTATAATATATGCAATGAAGATTGTTATATATATATATATATATATATATATATATATATATATATATATACAATGATTAAGGATGATTTATGGTTATATACAATGAAGGTGATATATGATATATACAATGAAGATGATGGCCTTTTCTACTTGTGAACAGAAACTAGCTCACCCACCCCCAATATCAAATCCGTAGGGGTGTACAAAACTGTAACCCACAACGTTTACCTACCTACAATTGACGTTGAAGGTATGTATATTAATTTCTATTCACAAATAGAGGGCTGACCAAGGCCCCAATAAGTAGCTAATATTTCTTGGCATAATATCGCCCCCGTAGACAATTTTGCCTTTCACAGGATTCGAACCATAAGCGTCAGGATGACAGTTTTAACACGCTACCAATTGAGCTACGGACGCATTACAAAAATATATTGACTTAGTTAATATATATTTAACAAAAACAGCATTATTATATTTTCTGATTATGAAAACACGTAATTCTGCATTATATTTTCTGCTTTAAAAACGATATATTATAAATAAATTGAGAGTACACTAATTCTTGATTAAAATGACAAAAAAGATAAAAGCATCTGCTTTGAAAATATTTTAAATATGTGATTTCATTTGTGTATATAAAACGGAATTTCCAATGCCAGCTATATAAACATGACTGAATTGCTTGGCCGGTGTAATTATAGTTGTGTTACAACATACCAAATAGGCGGTTTCAATGACGACTCTACTGCAGAGACGAAAAGCAATAATTCGTATGAAACTTATGTGCTTTCTTACAAGTGAATATATACTTAGACAAAAAGATACAAATGTGAAAACTATCAGTATGCAGATCGTAGATTTTCTTGTTTATTTAGGTAATTTATCAAGCTACATACGGTTTTGAGTTCAGTATATATTTACGTAAAGGGCATTTATAATTATTTTAACAAATACAGATTTGCAACAGACTTTGTAAGTTTTAAACTGTCAGTTTTAAGCTGTCATATATCTACATTTCACTAAGAAACAATAAACAACTCGATCTGATTAAAAATTAGGAACAGATAAACAACATATTTTGCTATACAACATGCATTTTATGTTCGATAACTCGTGAATGATTTTAAAGTAATTCATATCGTTATTATTTCCCTTTTTAAACAATTAGTATCCACAGCAAAAGCTATATTTCTATTCCTATCGTTAATGTTTTTACACTTGCTATTAAGTGTAAAATATTTTCGCAATTATACAGAAAAAATGATACCAGAAATTTTACGGCGACTTTCGAAGAGCTCTTTCATTGCTAATTTGCTTAGAAGATATTTGCTACCTATTTCAAAAACCTTTGACCTGTCCAAGTCTATGATTTTTGTGTACTTATTTTGGCTGATTGGACTGTGTAGATTTTCATAACTCGATGAAAGCGCGTCTATTAAAATTTCGAGATACGGAAAATACTTCCTATCGTCTGTTTTAATAAGAGAAAGTTTTATTCTATCAAACAAATGCCTGAAACTTCATCATTAAATTCAAATGACAATTGTTGGTTATTTACCATTTTTTTTTTTATTTTGCTATTAACATAATCGGCTAATGTTAAATTTTCAAACATTATTTCAGATGCTTAGACAATATTACTAAAATAATGTCCAAGCGCGAGGGTATTAATTCCGTCTTTGCAATACCGTTTTATCATCAAAATTACTTAGTCCACGTTTAAAAATTGTATTCGTTTCAATCTTATGATAGTTAGTCCTAATTACACTGTACATTGGTTTTAATGAAGCTGACGCTATTGTGAAGAGCCACTTTGGAATCCTCAAAATGCATCATCTTTTTCACGTTTTCTTTGGTAATTCCTTTAGCTCTCTTTGTCCGTTTATTGTCGTCTAATATAACAGCATACATTTTGCTTCTTAGTCCAACAAACTCTCTCACAGGTACAAACATAAACTCGTCTTTCATTTTTCCAATAACATTCTTGTTAGAATTATCATGAAATCCACTACAAGTTGGATAATCTGATAAATCGAACAAATCTTTATTATCGTAAATATCTTGATAGACATTATCACAATTTATATTATATACTAGAGAATCCGTATCAGTAAATAGCAACTGTGAATCTGGTCACATTTGGGGGGGGGGTAAAATTATAATGAAAATCGTACATCAACCACTTTGATATATCAAGTACAGCTGCACCAACATAGATTGGTTTTTTTAACTCTAAATTTGTCTTTCGTCGTTACATTGCGGCAAGACTTTCATTAAATATTTTCATACTAACAAAACCATCGTCGCTAACTAATTTCTTTCTACGATTGACGTCATTAACTATCTCAATCGAAACTCTATGGCGTTAATTTTCCATAGTCTTACCAAACACTGAGTTGTTCATTACCTTGAAAAATATTTTCTCAAATTCGGCGCCATTTGACTAAACTTTTGCTACCGCTCTTTTTAATAACGTTTTCAATAACAAATACATCTTGTTCTGTTTTCTGAGGTTCCTGTTCATAAAAAAACTGCCAGTTATAGGTTCTGCTAATAAGTCTTTTAGCGAGTATGTGACTGTTATTGTTAAAAGTACTTTATCAACAACAAATACTTCTTCGCTCCAGTTCGGAGTAAATCCTTTTTCCTTTTTCAAATGTTTCTTTCGTCAAAGAAATTCTAACTTTATCGCCAAATCTAAATTTTCCGTAAATTGTCAACATAATTATTGTTTTAACTGTCAAATGATTATGAATTTTTTCGTTAACTGTGCGATTAAATCGTTTGACAATAACGCCTTTTCCCTCACTTCCAGTAACGTATTTTTTAATGTTATTTTGTTCCAAAAACTGCTCGAACTTTTTATTAAAAAACTCTGTTCAGTGATCGGTCCAAATTTTGTTTGGTTTTCTTTCTGTAGTTGTTATTTTGCTTTAACGCGTCAGTCATTGAAGTCCCTGTTTTATCAGAAACCGGTACGCTAAATGCATATTTACTAAAAACACCGACAACATTAAAAAAGTATCTCTTAATTTCGTTAAATTGAGCTAGATTTGACATATCAACTAAATCTTTTGTCCAAATGTCATCAACGGCATTGCGACAACTTTACGTCATGAAAACTTTTTAGGTTTATGTAGTTCGGCTGTCATCATCATCTCTACAGAGTCCAGACTCTCCGAGACCGAGTTTATATTTTGCTTCAATAAAACCCTGGATCAGCCTTCGGTCAACACGCTCTCGCATATATTCTGATTTCATTTCGCGAAGTTCGTCTAACATTACTTTGTCGCAGCTGTGTTTTGTTTCGCCACTAGATTGCTTAATATCTCTGTAACAGATATCATGGCTCATTGCTATTGCATCAACTTGATTGTCAGGTTCTTGTCCTGGCAGCGGATTATCATTTTCGTCAAGTTGCTCATCAAGCGGATTCCACAGGCCGGTATATTTATGGCCTGGCAATGTCCAACCAATTTCGGTTTCGGTAGTTTGCCAATTAATTTATGTATATCTATTCACGTTCCAATGTCTTCTCTGTTGCTGCATTTCTGGCAATATGTAACAATTTTACGTTGCTCAAGACATAAATCTCTATCAGCATCATAGTTGTAGGTCATTAATTATTTATAACTGACAAACTTTTTTTATACATTTTCTTGTTATTTGGTCAAATTCTGACGTCTGTGCTTGTTTTTTTTAGTCTAATTTCTCGTTTTCTGTACGGACAAACCCCAGGGTTTTTCAATATGAATTTGATCATTTTTTAGTATTTTTCATACAAAATTAAGCAAGATCGAGCAAGATCAAGTAGTTGGCAGCAAAATAAAATCATAATTTTGTATAAAACATGATAAAATTTATATTGAAAAACCCTTGGGGTTTGACCCTCAAGAAATAAGAAATATTAGTGAATTTTTCCGAAAAAAAACAAAACAACAAACAACAACATAACTATTGTTTTAGTCGTCTACTAAAATAACGTAAGGACAACACCCTCTGAACTTTTGTGCTGCTGGCAAAAACATACTTTTTCTTTTTCCGCAGATTGCACAAATACTTTTTAGCATTATTCTATTTTTTGGGTTTTTTTCTGTTTTTTATTCTTTAGTTTCTGTTTTACTTTTACACTTAAGACAATATGTTGACAAAATTAATCGCAAGCTTTACAAAAATTAATCGCAATCTCATCATTAGCATGAGAGGGTTGCTTGTCAAATTGCAAAATAAACTTTAAAAAATCTGGATTTTTGGTCATCTGTTTAATGAACATTATGCAATAATATCTACAAGCGGAAGTTCCAACTTGCCGAATTTGATTAGATGAATAATTTATTATTTTGTATTTACTCATATATCTCTTTACTGCATCACTTGGTAGAATTCCGAACAAGTAAAAATAGTTGCTATCAAAATACAGCTACCTAATGTGTACCAGATCCGTCATTAAAATCTTGTATATTTATAACACATGAACCTGGCAATGCTGAAGATGTACGCTCATCTTTGGAATAGACTCCGTGAAATTTTTAACTTTTTTTAATTGACCAAGGATATCAAAATTACTTAACGCAGGCGACTTTGTCGGCAGCGATTTTATCTCCTTGATCCTGGCAGCATTAGTCCTCTTCATCGTCCTAACAGACTCGGCAATAGACTTCCCGCTAATCCTGCTAGTAATGTATCTACTTGAATAAATCCACCTCGTCGCTGTCGTGTCTTTTTTTTTGATCGTCGTTTTTCTTTTTGCTGTTGTCTTTCGTTTTGGCAGTATTTCTAATCTTTAGACAAAAAAAATTTATACGAAAACTTTCTTTATTCCACCGCCGTAAACACCACTACCTTTAACTGCCTTTTTTGATGCGTCATGAACTGCTCCTGACGCCGCTGATAGCCCTATTGTACCTAACACTGGCAAAACTTTAGGCAGTAATATTTTGGCTATTACTGTTTTGATATGGCGGTTATTTGTGCACCGCTCAAATTTAAACCGAAAGGTTTTTTGCGATCGTATTTACTTGTTTAATTTTTGGTTAATAACAATTTTGTTAAAGTCCCCCAAACATTCGGGTTGATCTTCAGTGCAACCTTCTCGGCTTCGCAAAGGCAGCTTCTAATTTTTTAACTTGGCCATCGGTTAAATGTATTTTTTTATGATATATTTTGTCATCTTATATAACGATTACATATTTAACTTGTCATTTTACCTCTGACATAGTCGATTGTAACAAATCTGTCGCTGTTGGATCGGCTACTAGAGTCCAAGAAATCTCAATATCAACTGTGCTGTCTACAGCTCGTTCGCTATGTTTACTAACATCAAAGTAAAATATCGGATAAAGTGTACGAAATTCCTCTACTGATATTTGAGTCCCGTCTCCAGTATCCTGATATTTCTGCTTTGAGTCGAGCAGGTTCATGTAACGTCTAGTAATGTTTTTATTAGCGTCATCCGCAAAATTGCATTCGATATCTCGCTCCGGATATTGTTTTGAATTTATTCTAGCGTATATTGGTCTAACATCAGCGTTGTCAAATATTCCATTATTTTGTTGTTGATTTCCACGTCGATCTTGTCTCTGAAATACAACGAATAACTGACGCGCCAGCTGTTCACTCGATGTTGTTGTAACTCGCCATGTGTAGTCAGTGTTATTCGGAACTGCTGTTTGATATATTTTATGTTGATGAAAATGAATTTCATTCGTGCGTTCTGCCAGCATATCATCTAATTCTAACATTTTAGTGACAAACGAAGTTATTCGTGGCATCAATAGAGCAAGTTTGTTTATGACAAATTGTACATCAGCACCACCAAATCTAAATAAACAATCGTTTTGTTCTGTTCGATCTAAAATAAGTGTATGCTTAACTCCACGAAATACTTTATTATAGTCCCAGAAAAAGCCAAATATTGTACTTAACGGCAACATCATCGTAATTTGACGTGATGCTGCTGAGAGTTATTTTCGCCTTGCAAAACCTTCATAAAAAAGTCTATTTCTTATGTTAAGCGATCTGTTAACTAAATTAAACATTGCATTTCTATCATCTCCTGCTACTGGTACGGCTATACCAAGATTATTACAAGCAGCAACAAGCAAAACTCTTACAGCGTCTGCATTAGTAGCTGCATCTGGTGCGGCTATGCCTAGCTCATTAGAGTTTTCAATAAGAAAAGCTCTCACATTTGCAGAGCTTTCAGCTGCATTGGCTCCAGCAATTAATATTCCTTTTGAAAAAAATTTCAGGATCCTGCTGTTCCAATTCCAGTATCTTTAAACCACTTCATATTAGTAGCGACTGATCTGGAGTAGTCGTCGGAAAATGAAACGATATTTAAGATCGTACTTGCAACTTGTAAATGACTTGAAATATCTTCAACAGTTTGATTGGCCAGCTGATATCGAGCACTTCTAAATAAACACGAACCATTATTTATAAGAGCTACTTCTAAGTTACCTACAATTGCGATAGGTGGAATAGCTGTATCATAATCCGACCACGTACTTCCAACATTGCTTTGTGAGGCAGTAGAAATACGTCCTCGTCTCTGGTATTAAATGTTCTAACGCCAGTTTTATTAGGCTCGTTAGAATTTTCATCAAGATATTCAACATACTCAAATTCCGTTGCTGCGTCGTCTGTATCATAAGTTTCTGCAAAATCGAGATAATTTTTCACAGACATTTTTTTAATTAGATTACACAAAATTATTGCGGCGCTATAACTTTAGATATTAAAAAATATGACGAGGATTTATTTACATGAGAACCGGGTGGAACTTCTGGTGAAAAACTGTATATAGTTTGCCCTTTGCTGCCTTTGGCTGAATAAGAACCAGATGCAATAGAGCAATTTACCAATATTGTTTACATCATTTATATTTACTGGAAATTCACCATCATACGTGATAGGAGTATCAATAGGACCAGTATACATTTCTTGTTTAAATCCTATTAATGATGCAATACTCATTTGTAGTATAAAGCTAGCTATAAAACAATTTTTACTTTTATTCTAGCTTGCAATGTATTATAATATGGTGCTAGCTCAAAATCATTTGCATTTCCTTTATTTTAGTTCTTTTATTGTTTTATTTAGATCAGTTATATTATATAACTTGTACCACTTTATACAATTTTTAAACTAAAAATTCGGTTCAAACCGGTCAGAACCGGTCCCAACCGGTGCCATCTGGTAGAAGGCAGTTCAAACTTGTTCATACCGGTACCAAAACTGGTTTCGGACGAAAAAACGTGTACCACTTTACCCATTTTTTAAACGAAAAATTCGGTTTAAACCGGTTCCATCCGGTGCCATCTGGTCGCAGGCAGCTCAAACGTGTTCATACCGATATCAAAACCAGTTTCGGACGCCGAAACTTGTACCACTTTATCCACCTTGTAAGCAAAAAATTCGGTTTAGACCGGTAACAACCGGTCAGAACCGGTGCCATTTGGAAGTAGACTGTTCAGACGTGTCAATACCGGTACCAAGTCCGGTTTCTGACGTTAAAACTTGTACTACTTTATCCATTTTTAAGCAAAAAAATTCAGTTTAAACCGGTTCCAACTGGTCAAATCTGGTTTTAACCGGTTCTATCTGGTAGCAGGCAGTACAAACTAGTTCATACCGGTAGCAAAACTGGTTCTTGACGCCAAAACTTGTACCACTTTAACTTTTTTTAATGCGAGAAAAATCAGTTTAAACCGGTTCCAACGCCACTACTTCTACCGCTTTATCCATTTTTTAAGCGAAAAATTCGGTTTAAACCGTTTCCAACCGGTCAGAACCGGTCCAATCCGGTGCCATCTGGTAGCAGGCAGTTCAAACTTGTTTATTAGGGTACTAAAACCGGGGCCCCGAGTGGCCGAGTGGTCTAAAGCGCTGTCCGTTACGGATCACTGCCATCTCACCTCTGTTTGCGTGTGTTTGAGTCTAGGATTCGGCTAATGTAGATATGTGAGAAAGCTTGCCAGTAGCTTCTCGTGGGTCGGTGGTTCTTTCCGGTGATTTCCCGGTTTCTTCCTACACCATTAATACTGGCCGCCATGAATAGCCTATCGTGTGCTGAAAAATGGCGTTAAGCCCAACAACAAACAAACAAACAAACTAAAACCGGTTTCGGACGAAAAAAATTGTACCACTTTATCCATCTTTTAAGCGAAAAATTCGGTTTAAACCGGTTCCAACCGGTCAAAAACGATTCCGACCGGTCCCATCTGGTATCAGGCAGTTCAAACTTGTTCATAACGGTACATAAACCGGTTTCGGACGCCAAAACTTGAACCACTTTATTCATTTTTTAATGCGAAAAATTTGGTTTAAACCGGTTCCAACCGGTCAGAAACGGTTTCATCCGGTGCCATCTGGTAGCAAGCAGTTCAACTTGTTCATACCGGTACCAAAATCGGTTTCGAACGCCAAAACTTGTACCATTTCATTCATTTTTTTAAGCGAACAATTCGGTTTAAACCGGTTTCAGCCAATTAGAACCGATTCCTACAGGTGCCATGTGGAAGCAGGCAATTTAATCTTCTTCATACCGGTTTTTGAAGACACTACTTGTACCACTTTATCCATTCTTAATCGAAAATATCGGTTTAATCCGTTTCCAACCGGTCACAACCGGTGCCATCTGGTAGCAAGCAGTTCAAACATGTTCAAGCCGGTACCAAAACAGGTTTGGGACGCCAAAATTTGTACCACTTTATCCATTTTTTAAGCGAAAAATTCGGTTTTAACATGTTCCAACTCAACCAGTCAGAACGGTTCCAACCGGTGCTATCTGGTAGCAGGAAGTTTAAACTTGTTCATATCGTTACCAAAACCGGTTTTAGGGTGCCATCTGATAGCAGTCAGTTCAAACTTGTTCACACCGGTATCAAATCCGGTTTCGGACGCCAAAACCTGTACCACTTTATCCATCTTTTAAGCGAAAAATTCGGTTCAAACCGGTAACAACCGGTCAAAACTGGTTCAATCTGGTGCCAAAACTTGTACCACTTTATATCCATTTATAAGCGAAAAAATCGGTGTAAACCGGTTCGAACCTGAGCCATCTGGTAGGATACAGTTCAAACATGTTCATACCGGTCCAAAACCGGTTTCGGACGCCAAAACATGAACCATATTATTCATTTTCAAGCGAAAAATTCAGTTTAAACCGGTCGAAACCGATCAGATCCGGGTCAAATCGGTGCCATCTGGTAGAAGGCAGTTCAAACTTGTTCAATATGGTACCAAAACCTGTTTCAGACGCCAAAACTTGTACCACTTTATTCATTTTTTAAGCGAAAAATTCGGTTTGAACCGGTTCCAACCAGTCAGAACGGGTTCCTACAGGTGCCGTCTGGTAGCAGGCGGATCAAACTTGTTCATACCGGTATCAAAAACCGGTTTCGGACGCTAAAACCTGTACCACGTTATCCATCTTTTAAGCAAAAAATCCGGCTCAAACCGGTAACAACCGGTCAGAACCGGTTCCATCCGGTACCATCTGGTAGCAAATAGTTCAAACTTGTTCATACAGGTACCAAAACCGGTTTCGGACGCCAAAACTTGTACCACCTTATTCATTTTTTAAGCGAAAAATTCGGTTTAAACCGGTTCCTACCAGTAAGAACGGGTCCCTACAGGTGCCATCTGGTAGCAGGCAGTTCAAACTTGTTCATACCGGTACCAAAACCGGTTTCGGACGCCAAAACTTGTACCACTTTATCCATCTTTTAAGCGAAAATATCGGTGTAGACCGGTTCCAACAGGTAAGAACCGGTTCCAACTAGTGCAATCTGGTAGCAGGCAGTACAAACTTGTTCATACCAGTACCAAAACTAGTTTATGACGCAAAACCTTGTACTAATTTATTCATTTTTTTTAACGCAAAATTTGGTTTAAACCGGTTCCATCCGGTCAGAACCGGTTCCAACCGGTGCCATCAACTAGCAGCGAGTTCAAACTTGTTCATACCGGTACCAAAACCGGTTTCGGACGCCAAAACGTGTACGACTTTATCCATTTTTAAGCGAAAAATTCGGTTTAAACAGGTTCCAACCGGTCAGAACCGGTTCCAACAGGTGCCATCTGGTATCTGGTAGTTCAAACTTGTTCATACCGGTACCAAAACCGGTTTCGGACGCCAAAACTTTTACCATTTTATCGTTGTTTTTTTTTTAGGGATAAATTCGTTTTAAACCTGTTCCAACCAGTCAGAACCGGTTCCAACCGGTGCCATCTGGTAGCAAGCAGTTCAAACATGTTCTTGCCGGCACCAAGACCGGTTTCGGACCACAAAACTTGTATCATTTTATCCATTTTTTAGCAAAAAATTCGGTTCAAACCCTTTCCAACTCAACCAGTCTGAACCGGTTCCAACCGGAGCCATCTTGTAGCACGCAGTTCAAACTTGTTCATATCCGTACCAAAACCGGTTTCAGAAGCCAAATCTTGTACCACTTTATCCATTTTTGAAGCGAAAAATTCGGTTTAAACCGGTTCCAACCGTTGCCATCTTGTAGCAGGCAGTTCAAACTTGTTCATACCGGTACCAAAAACATGTTTCGGAGGCCAAAACTTGTACCACTTTATCCATTTTTAAAGCAAAAAACACGGTTTAAACCGGTTCCAGCCAGTCAGAACCGGTTCCATCTGGGAGCAGGCAGTTCAAACTTGTTCTTACCGGTACCAAAACCGGTTTCGGAGGGGAAAATGTGTACCACTTTATCCATTTGTGACCGAATAATTCGGTTTAAATCGGTTCCAAACGTTAGAATCGGTTCCAACCGGTGCCATCTGGTATTAAGCAGTTCAAACTTGTTCATACCGGTACCAAAACCGGTTTTTTGTCGCCATAACTTGTACTACTTTATCTATTTTTTTAAGCGAAAAATTCGGTTTAAACCGGTTACAACCAGTCAGAACATGTTTCAACTGGTGACATCTGGTAGCAGGCAGTTCAAACTTGTTCATACCGGTACCAAGACCGGTTTCGAACGCCAAAACTTGTACCACGTTATCTATTTTTTAAGCGAATAATTCGGTTTAAACAGGTTCCAACCGGTTAGAACCGGTTCCTACAGCTGCCATCTGGTAGCAGGCAGTTCAAACATGTTCATTCCGGTACCAAAACCGGTTTCGGACGCCAAAACTTGTACCATTTTATCCATTATTTAGCAAAAACTTCGGTTCAAACCCTTTCCAACTCAATCGGTCTGAACCGGTTCCAACCGGTGCCGTCTGGTAGCAGGCAGTTCAAACTTGTTCATATCTGCACCAAAACCGGTTTCAGAAGCCAAATCTTGTACCACTTTATCTATTTTTAAGCGAAAAATTCGGTTTAAACCGGTTACAACCGGTGAGAACCTGTTCCAACTGGTGACATCTGGTAGCAGGCAGTTCAAACTTGTTCATACCGGTACCAAGACCGGTTTCGAACGCCAAGAACTTGTACCATGTTATCTATTTTTTAAGTGAATAATTCGGTTTAAACCGGTTCCAATCGGTTAGAACCGGTTCCTACAGGTGCCATCTGGTAGCAGGCAGTTCGGACTTGTTCATACCGCTACAAGAATCAGTGTGAATTTCAACGTTAGTTCCCAATTCTGGTTCTTGTATACTCAAAACCTCATCCGCATGTGGAAACAATGCTATTCTCCTATGAATTTTCTCAACAGACTCCAGTGCAGTGTTGGTCACAAATTTTGAACCCAAAACTCTACATATGGAAGAATATAGGTCAGCAGCTTGACTTAAAGTATACTAGTTTTGCAGCAATGCAAACGAAAATGTGCAGTACTCTGCCAGTTCGTTGACAGCTATCACTTTTGAAAGTCTGGCGCGGACTCTTCTGATCAGATGAGCCGAACATAAGAACACTTTTGTGAATTTAGCTAGCGAAGTTGATTTATTCCCTTTTTCCGTGGCTCTTTTCAAATACCGTTTTATGTTTTCTTGATTGCAAATCAAAAGAACAGCAATAATCATCGCCACGAATAATCCATTTCTTTACGGGCTGGCTGCACTACAATTCGTGTCCTATATAAAGTGAATAATGCTTGCTTGACTCTAGCAAGAAGGAGAAAAATCACGGTTGTCGTGTGCTCGTTTGTTATCATCTTTGCACTTGGGATATGGGGCTCCTTTGATTTGCTGCCCTTTAAAACCGCAGCATAATAAAATATTTCCTTATTTGAATCTTTTAGTTTGCGAACAAATGAGCCAGTAGCATGAAGGTATAACACACTCTATTCGGTTTTCACCTTATTATGAAGATTCTTCAGCTGTTTTTCTGTGAAGAGTATCACTGTAAATGGTGGGATAGAAAGGAACTGAGCATAACCGCGTACGTGCGAACATTCTTTGTCACATTCGTCCAGAACATTTCTAGTTAATACCAAATCTTTCCAGTCATCATCATCCAAGTACTGTTCCTTGTTTCTTTCATTTTGTAGATTTTATTGCATTTGCTTAGTAGAAGCTTCTGTACGATTTCCAGCATCGAATGCAGTTTTGTCCATTCTGAATAATCTCATAATGCAACTTAGATGCACCAGACCTTTCTGTTTCTTGTCTATATTCTTCTCGTCTCTTACCACATAACTGTCGCCGCCTTTCTTCAAATTTTTTGTGTCTTACTTCACCTTTTCTTGTCACTTTGATCTGTACACCATTCATTTTAATCTCATTTCGACTTTAACCTTGCTCCATATTTTTAATTATAACAAAAACACAAGTGGTCTCCAGACAACGGAATCGTCCTTTCTGAATTACTCTATTGTACATTTTACCAGTCACGGATCACGAATACTGCACATGGACGCACATAATCGTTCGATATAGTTAGGTTTTTTTAGGGACTGATCAGCAACAGGGACATTTATGGGACTAAGACCTGAACTCACTATAAAATTAAACAATGCCGTCCTTGAATCTCAACAAGACTGCATTTTGTGACATTTTTTCCTAGCGATTGGCTAATTAGTCGGGCTGAGGACACCGACATCCCAAAATCAGGTGAGTGATCACTAAAATCTATAAAATCGTTTAAATAGAGACCTTTATGCAAATGGCAGATGCTCCAAATTTATTACAATATCAAAGATGGGTAGATGTAAAAACTGTATCAAGAGAGGACTTATAAGCCCAAATACAAACGTAATTTAAAGTCCTACGTCACGTGTTGTACTCCACTAACTTTATCTAGCGGACAATTTCTGCAATTGGCTCGACGTGTTTTCTTCCAATTTTTCCTTCTGTTATTTAAATAATAATCAACATACTCTTAGTAGAGGTTCAATTAGTGCAAAAGTTTGATATCATCTATCGAACACTTTAAACTTTTGCTACAGTTGGAATAGATCCCTATCGTCCGTGATCTGTCTATATTCAGCTTAATATAATACTCGTATTTCTCTGATCCGGTTAGAATTACGCTAATGCATGCCCTAAAGAGTTTTCATCTACATTAACGAATTGGTAACCAATTACATACTGAATTGGGAATAAGGAATAAATTAAAATCTCAGTGTGAATAAGGAATAAGTATTTAAATGTAAGTGAAAATATATGAATCGGGAATAAATAACTGGTTACTTATTCCTTATGGAATCTGGAATAAGGAGTAAGGAATAAATAACCAACTTGATTTCAATGACGATAGGCCTAAGCAAGCCCAACCTGAGGAAGCAAGGGGATATAATTATCAATGCCGGGGTTGTCATGGCTGATAAGCACGACCAATGAAATATAACACCAAAAACAATGGCATACACATACCTGGTTTATATCAGTAGTTATTACCGCTTAGAAACATAAGTAAGAAATATTAAAAAGCTGACTTTCAAATCCTAAATTTAAGGATTCACATGTTCTAGAATAAATACAAGATGGGTTAGGATCTATTTCAGATCTATTTAAAACAACAATTCAACATAAGCTCTGATGATCTTACTACCGAAATTACATTAAAGAAAAAATCATTAAAACAAGCATATTTTGCCAAACACACACATCATAATACATATAAATAACTGGATAAAACAGAGCACAAAACTTGAAACATGAGCAAGCAAAGCATTTAAAAGGCAGTGATAAAAAGTGAATTTAATAACTGAATAAATTAAATCCACAATTTAGGCTAATTTCAACCCAAATATTAATTATTGGTAAAACTCGAACATTAAATGCAGAAACACCAAATTAGGACTGAAATTAATCAGTGATGTAGCGTACACCTTACCTAAAAAGAAAGAAGCTAACAGCAGGACACTTTATCTTACATATGACAAGGACGGATAAATTATTTTTATAAAAAAAATTAAACACACACAACAACAACAACAACAACAACAACAACAACAAGAACAACAAAACGCTAACATTGATTGTCGTCATCATTGGGGGGAGGGGATGGGATTATGAGCAGATATTATATTTACAGTCTTTACCATTCTATGATAGAATTAAGGATCTAAAAAAAATGAATTAAAATTTGATCGCTCTCTAAAATTGTTTGGTAACTCAATCTATAGAATGGCATCTAGATATTGTAAAAAAAGTTTTGATCAGCTGTTGGTGTTTTAATTACTGGGATATCAAAACTATTAAAAGATCAAAAATTGTAATAATCGATATTAATCATACATTTGTCAGCACGACTATTCAGAATTTTTAAAGTATCTAGAGCCATATTCAATATTTGCCATAAGAAAGAGTTAATAATACACAAATCTCAAAACATTCTCTTGTATTTTGTTTCACGTGTAGTAGGGACATCGATTGAAGTTGGAGACGATAAGTGTATGCAATATTGTCCAGTTAGCTTCTAACCCACACATTTCAAGACAGGTAGTTGCCTTGAAGTTTTTCTACAGATATTTTTTTTTTTGCGTACAAATTGAATTGCAGCTGATAGTCAAATATCATTTGTTAACAGTTCAAAATTTCTTCACCGCTTATATTTAGAACAGGCTTCATATTGAACATGTTTTATCCACAGCTAGTGCTTGAAACATTTTGGGGTGGCTTGCAGTTTGTTTGTGACCTGGCCAATCAGAATGTTGGACTCAATTGTGTTAATCAATGTCAAAATCTAGTGAGGATAGAGCGTTTTCGTCCGAATGGTTATATTATTGGTATTGTGTAATAAATAATTGATAAAAACACTGAAGAGTAATGGTCCTTAGATTGACCCCAGTGGAACGCCTTTTTGAATTTCAGTCTAATTACTCACGGCCCTTTTCATCTTTATTGGCTGCTTTCTATTTGACAGACCAGTAAGAGTCCTACTGAACCATCCAACAGACCATAAGCCCTTAACTTGCAAATGAGAATATTATTTGAGAATATATAAAAGGTTACACATACTTTGATTGTCATTGTTTACAATTTTGTACCTTCAGCAAGAATTATCTTATCTTGACCATACGAAAGGTTTTTAGAAAATAAGGTTTAATAGTTGACCAGAACTAAATATTAACTACTTATTAGATTAATTGTAACCCTTCCCCAAACTCTTCACTTTCCTTATAATAAAAAAATGAAGTTATTCTTTGAAAATATTTAGAATTTCTGTAATGAATCACGCCATTATTATCAACTTTGGAAATCTTCGAATAGAAGTGTATATAAATAAAAGATTGATTTTATCGTGCCAATTGTGTTTGATTCGTGTGATTATGATTATGTGTAATGTGATTATGATTTTTAACGTAGCTGTAACAATTTTTCAGCCATATCGCTACATGTCTGCAGTGTGGCAGTTTATTGTGATGTCTAGCACTGGGGCATCGTGCCGCAGACATGTAGCATGATGTCCCACCCAGTCACATTATCTTGACACCAGGCCGACCAGTTCTAACACTAACTTCTTAATGCTGAGCTTCAAGCGAGGCAGCTGTTAATACCATTTTTGTAAGTCTTTGGTATGACTCAACTGGGGATGGAACCCACGACATCCTGCATCCAAGGCGGACGCTCTAACCACTAGGCCACTGGAGCGGTTGTGTTTGGTTCATATTCTATTTACCAAACACATATTGTATAAAGACTTATTGATCAATAACATAATATTAAAACGTACTGTTTTGCTGTCGCTGAATTTTTATCTTGCAAGTAAAATCACAAAATAATAGAAACAACTTATTTATTTATTATTCTAACTTTTGAAACTTTTGCAAAATATTAATTAACATAAACATTTCATTAAAAGCATATATTAAACTATTCAAGCTTGGTTTCAGAACATTATTTATTTATTACCCCATATACAAAATAACAGCACTTCTATGTAACCAAAATATTACAAAGTTATTTAAAAGCAGCATTATTTTGTAAATTTATCAATAACAGTGCTTGAATTAATATACAAAGTTTTGCAAACTGATCGTCAGATGGCCTTGCTGTTATTGTTTGCATTAAACGGATGGCTTATTGATGTAATAAAGTATTAAACATACGATAATAATTTATTTATAGTGGCATCAATAACTTCAGTGTGAGTAATCTGCAGAAATTAATTGATACATTATAAATTAGGGGAAGAGTGGAGAAAATAACCTATTCTTTATGCAACAGATTCTAGTATTCTCACACTCCCACCTTTGTTTGACCCTACATCCGGATTTAAAAGAAAACCACAAAGGATATTAAAAAATTGCACAAAACATAGTTATGCCAATCATCAATTTCATTACAGTCGCCGTTGGTTCCTTAACACTGTCATCTTATTCGCCTTTCAAATTAATGTAAGACCTTAATGGATCACAATTATATTCACAATTATATTTCCTACCTAGTCTCTACATTTGTTTCTTAGAAATTCCACGGTAATCAAATCATAATAAATTAAATGTTAATCCAAAATACTTTCAAAGATAAATTCACAGCGAAGTTTGTATCGTAAGTTATCCGGCATTTCTTTGACAGGCTGGACTGTAAAAAAGCAATGTGCAATTGATCAAACATTTTACTTACGGATCAGCATCAATGCTCCATTACTCACTATGCACAGTTGACGAAATATACACAAACATACACACCATAATATTCATACTTTAAAGAATAAACACACACCTTTAAATCAATATTTAGAATGCCTAAATTTGACTCCTGCATCACCATCAGAATGAGAGAGAACAAAAATCGCTCTAAAACAGATTACGACTACATTGGTTTGGTTTTGAACCGGAAGTAATAATTGTGACCTGATTCATAATTGAAACAAGCACTGTAACTTAACGGTGTCTAGAATAGTCCGTATCAGTAAAAACTGTGTACAGTAACTCTAATAAAGGGGAACAACCTGACAGAAATTAATAAATAATTTGCGCGCGTCAAGTTAGAAGTTACCTCTCTTGATGACAACATGCTCATCAGATTGAGGAAAGTAAACTTCGGTCGTGCTAAAGTTACTGTTATCACGGTACCAATTGTTTTTCCATAGACCTCAATGCTAATGTTTTGTAAATTGAATATACTTTCTATCCTACCTCAGCATGCATGTCAGACGCTGTCATAGACAGCATAGCTTGATTGTCAATTGGACATAGACAGAAGCAGAAATTCCGTTTCATTTAAGAGAGATAATTCTGCTTGAACTAAACGGACGTAAGAGTTATCCGGTTACAACAGACGCATTTTCAGTGATATGTATCACAATTTAAAACAAAACAAAATTAAACACAAAATATGATCTAGATATGAATTGAGATATTCTCACATGTTGCGAAGAGACTCAACTTTTTTTTTAAAAAAGCCTGACTGAAATTAAATTTACATAATGTACCAATCACAGCTAGTTTTGTTGTTTTTTTTTTTCCGAATACAATGTGAATGGTGAATGCACTTTAAGCTCCTCCCACCTGGAGGTTGTACAATTGGTACCGTTATAACTGCCTAACGGTATTTACATCGCCAAAGTTGACAGTATTTAACCTCGTGTAAGGTAAGTACCGTATTGTATCACTAAATGTATCATAACATTCACATAGTAAAACAAGATATACGAAGAATATTAGAGTAAATGGCAATTGAACAAACTGGTACAATATTGCATTGCTACAGTTACGTGTCTTATTACTTTGAAAGTACAGTAGAACGTCAATTATCCGGCATCCGATTAACCGTCAGTCTCTATTAACCGGCTGGGCATTGTACGCCAAAATATTAAAAACAGGTACATGTACAAATGTAGATATGATTTTTTGATAACCCGGTCTATTGTATAATACTTCTAAAGTACATATTTTATTATCACTCTATTCTCATATCCGTCACGGTCTCGGTCCCTCAATCTGACGGATAATCGAAGTTCTACTGTATTTTTAAAATTTATCACTCTGTGTATTGTTGAGTAGATTGGCTAGAGTGTATGTAGTGTTTTGGATAATCGTGGATAATCGTGTTCGGTTTTATTTTCAACGCTGTCTTTCTGACATCTTGAAAATTAAATCAAGAGTATGTTGCATAAAGATTTATAATGTTGAATGGATTTGTTAGTTTTAACTTTAAGTCCAGTTCTCATCTCGATCAAGTCAGACAAAACAGTGGATGAAGAGGGCTTGGTAACTTATTGACTTAGGGGTAGAGAGATACCCACAAGTCTACCATTGTTTTGTGTGTGTGTGTGTGTGTGTGTGTGTGTGTGTGTGTGTGTGTGTGTGTGTGTGTGTGTGACGATACAAGCAATTGTGTAGATACCGTGGACAACAGATAACGCGAAAACCAATAATAAGCCGTGTTACAATTGCTTTTAGGTTGGAAAGAATTCCTTTTTAATGTCACACCTGCTTTCAGCTGGTATTATTGAGGTGAGGGGGTTGTTTTCAATATTTAAGACAGTATATGTGAAAGGCTGAATTTAGCTTTTTACCCACCATCTACTAAAGAGTTAGCCACATGTCACCATGCCCTGTAGGAATGGGATGCTCCTATCTAAAGTATTGTTCTTGGGTCTAGCATACAGGTTTTATAATGCCCTCAATTTAAAATGATTCTAAGCGTACATGCGTGCATAGTTGATGTTCAGTAGGTATGTGAATTTAAATGAGGATGTTGATAGGACATAACATCAATGGAAAATACTTATCACAGGTCATGTTTCATATAACAATATGAAGCTATTTCATGATTATATTGATGGATGATGGAGGCAGATTGCTTGTATTAAAAATTAATACGAACTGATGATATAAGTGGGTTTAGCTGTGATGGTAAAGGCGTACCGAACTTACAACATACTGCATGTTCGAGCTCGCAATCCAAGAAAGGTCTTTTAATTTAATTAGAAAAGTGCAACGAGTATTTTGACATAAACAAAAAGGCCCAGCTTGTACAAATGAATTAGCACATGTCAGCCAGAAAGGCACTGAGAAAAATATTATCCTATATATGACATGCATCAAGAGCTAAGTAAAATCATTGTCTGTAGAAAACTGCATGGAGTGGGAGCCTCGTTAAATACAACGCGTGTAACTTTAAAGCCCATGTCAGTCAGAAAGGAGCCAAGAAGGAGTTGGCCCAATGCACGACTTGAATGAATAATTTAGTAAAACTAGAAGCACTGTACAAATAATCCGCGATGTGTAGACCAAATTTGGCAATTAAAAAGTATATTAACATGACTAGTCTAGTGGGTGTGCAACATTTTCCTTACGAAACAATCAGAGGTACGTGCATTTTGCGGATGGTAGTAAAAACCCACCTTCGCCACCACCTCTACATGGAGTGTCCCTAACAAAAAAAGGGTTTGGTAGTCCATGATCGGCATACGCAGCGACCTGCGTAAGACGAGGGTCTACCCCATAAAAAGACGCGTCTAAGAACAACGGACATTAATAAATGGATCGCCCTAGGCGCTATTTAGCTGTATTAAGCAATGCGATGAGTAAGAACATGGGGGGGGGTATACATGAGTGTATTCATGCACTTTATGCATTTCTTCGCTAAGGAAACTTGTGGGCATCGCTTTTAGGCCACAAAATCAGCGAGCCACTCATTGCTGCACTCGTTCTCTTGGCAACAGCATATCCTTGGTGTACAGATACCCAAATAGCCACTCAGGACGGTGAACGACAGCCTTTTTCCGCCTCACGTGTCAGTTGTGTTTGGCCAAGAGCAATAAATGCAGCACCCATAAATTACTGTCAGGTGTCAATCCTCTGCAGCTTGGGCCACATTAGCGGCTCGTCTTGATGGTACGTGTTAACATGTCGATAACTTTGATAGTCTCCTTAGTGCCCAAGAGCTTAGACTCCTTAGACTGGCGACAACAACAACGGTCAGCGCCTACTCATCACAATCCACACTTGTCGCTGTCATGCAGCAGAATTGGAGGTCGACCTGATGCACCTCGCTAGTGGGTTGGAACATCAAACCGCGGCTGGGAAATTTTCCTCGGCACGTGTAGGTAAATTTCCCACATGACCAGCTTTTTCATTCCTTCCCTAGCAATCGTCAAGCAGAAAAAGCGTGGTAGTTTCCTTACACTTTCTAGCAAACGCAGAAAGCAGGGCGTCCGGATCAGACAATTAGGGTTTACGAAAAATATTTTCGCGTCTTTTAAGTCGAGGACACCAGGCCTATCGTACGGCTTGTTGAGGTGTACGGTCGGGTATGTGATGACGATGCAAACGGTGTGTAACCGTAAATACCGATTCGAGTAGTTCTCATACACATTCTTGACACAGCCGCGGAAGCCAACGATCTGGGAATTGGGGTGGCTGTAAGTTATCAAAGAACTGGAGGAACGCCAGGTTACCACATGGCTGAAATAGTCTAGTTATATTTTATAATAAACTGAGCGTCAATCATGGTATATATCCTCGGGTTCAACACGCGTGGCGCCTGTGTCGAATTTTCGAGTTGCAGGGTTACACCTTTCGCGTTTTCGATCTGTCTGACCTATAGAGTGTAATCTCTCGTAACCTCATGTTGAAGACTAGAATAAATTTGTTTTGGTGAAATTCACCAATGCTTATCGAATGCAGCTCCGCGTCCTTGATAGATTCCCTTCACGTTATATTTCAGGCCTCTTACCCTGTTTATATCACGCCTGCATACAACTGGTTTAGAACGCTTTCGAACTTGAGTATCGCGTCTGAATCATGGCTTTCTGTAGTGTCCATGAAATTTATGGCAATTATCTTTACCCTTCCTAACTTGCATCAGAATAAAGTTGGTTTGGTATTGAATCTCGCGATCATTCTGAACACAACTTCGTGTATGAAATATTCATTTATAATAAAATTGAACGATTAATGATCTTAACACCGTATTCGTGCTTATAAAGTCCAGCAAAGCATTTAACAGTACGATGTTCACCGAGTCAGGCACGGATATTATAAAATGAAATCGTTTCTAAATTGAATAAATCATAACTTGTTATCAAACGAGATACACTGTATGGAGCTCATAAATACGTATGATTGACATAGGGCCTATCGCCAGGGATATTAAATGTATAGCATGTATAAACAAATATGACCTCTCTCTCTCTCTCTCTCTCTCTCTCTCTCTCTCTCTCTCTCTCTCTCTCTCTCTCTCTCTCTCTCTCTCTCTCTCTCTCAGTGTATGGTATATAACCTAGTATGATACTATTCATCGATTTTTACTCGTACAGCAAGCGATATTCAGTTACATTTCCCCACAGATAACGATACTAAGTTACAATGTATACTCGAATAGTGCTATATATACGAGTATGATACATATCATCGATTTTCACTCGCACAGCGAGCGATATTCAAAAACATTTTCCTACAGATAGTGATGGTATATATATATATATATATATATATATATATATATATGTGTGTGTGTGTGTGTGTGCGTGTGTGTGTGTGTGCGTGCGTGCGTGCGTGCGTGCGTGTGTGTGTGTGTGTACAATCGACGACCAATGTATTTCCGGTTCCACAACCAATGGTAAAAAGCAACTATACATGGCTCGCTCCTCCCAGCTTCTCAAGGGATTCATTGAGATCATCCTTATTCCTTGCAGCCTCCATGGTTTCGTATATTGAGTTGTTGGTCACATCAATCGTTTAGAAAGAGTGGAATTGTGGGGTTTGTTTCCTTATTGACTCGAGTTAATATTGGAGTGCATGTGCCCTCTCTTCCATAAGAGACTGTAGTTGCTGCTGTGTAAAGCGAATTACATGGCTGAAGGCGGATTTAAGATGGAAAAGTTTGGCCATACAATGCTAAAACAATTGAAACTGCAAACATAGCTGAAGTCAATGAAAAATAAGAGCTTCAAAACTGAAATGCCTTCGGCGTCAGGTGGCAGCAATGTGCCAGTCAGGTGGAAGCAAGATGTTGAATCTACGGGGGATCCTAAAATGCCTAGCCGAGTTTGATGCATGTAATGAACAAAATGAGTTCTCTAGAAAACCAGAAATCAGTTTAAACTTTCGAGCTAAAAAGGATGCCACATTAGCAGTAAAGTGTGGGAAAAATCTGGTTTCCGTTCTTCAGTTTCGAATTTTCAAAGGTCTGGAATTTTAAGGAAAAAAAAATTCACCGGGTTTCTTCACTGGTTAAACTGGCTATTTAAAAAAGACCTTGTATATCTTAGGCAGTATTCCAAGAACCTTTAATAGCCCATTTCATACAGGATTTAACCGAGTTGCTCCGTAATAATCCGAAAACCCCCGAGTCCCTTTATACTCCAGCCAATCAAACGCTGGTAGGCATATGTACACCACAAAATGACGCTACATTAAAACAATACGAGCCCCTGTGAGCAAGTGGATCTAATATAATGATTTATGTTTAAATGTAAATAATCCACAGACTTTCACAAACAAATGTGATAAACTCATATTAAACACATTTCATTTTAGTGACGTTTCGGATACAAATAAATAGTTTGAACAACTTGCTCTTTGATTGTCAGGATTAAATTTTTAACATGGACACCGTTTCCATACTCACATGTACATGTCTAGATGTAAAAAGCTCATAGCTACTCTCTCGTATGGCTTTAAAATCCGCCCTGGTATCCAGAAAATAAGACAGGATGGTTCCGATATTAAATTTAGTCAATATCTGTGGCATCATAGCCGTTGAATATGCATTTTTCAACTCGATAAACGAAGCTGAAGTAGTTAGAACAATTGATGCTGATGCTGAGGCGTTCCCCATGTTTTGACTACCAGCTATCGATTGGATATTGCAGTCATCTGACCGCCCGCCATGTGATCAAAATTCCGAGCAAATTACGAAGTTTGCCGAAGTCTTCATTCTATGCTGATGCGTCCGCCTTGTTTTGACCACTAGTCTGGTCCCCTGCTAAGAATTCTCCCTGCGATTCACTCCGCTATACTATACTAGGGAGCATATTAAGCAGGGGACCAGACTATTTGCCAACCAGCTATCGCTTGGATATTGCGGTCAGTTGACCACCCGCCACGTGATCTAAATTCCGAGCAAATTACGAAGTTCGCCGATGTCTCCATGAAATGGTCTATTCCCTTTATTTTGGTTTATAATTCATGGGTGTGATATGGGTTATAGAGTATACAGCTTGTCCTTACTCCAGATGTGCACTTTTGGTGGCGCTCTACAGTTTCGTATTTAGCATAGGGTTAAAATTTTAAAGAAAAAGAGTTTCCCCGGGTTTCCTCACTAGTTATACTGGTTATTTAAAAGAGACTTTGTATATCTTAGGTATTGTTCAAAGATCCTTTAATTCCCTTTATTTTGATGTATGATTGGTGGGTGTAATATGGGTTAGAGAGTATACAGCTTGGCCTTACTGCAGATGTGCACCTTTCAAAAACGTGCTAGCTCTACTTGCTCATATTCACTTCTCGAACTTCAGAGGTAAATTGTAAAAAAAAGAGCCTATAACTTTTTTTTACATTTTATGTATTTGGTAATTCAGGCATTGCACTTTTAGAAGCTGGTATTATCTAGTTTGGCAAAATTCATTTTCCATATTTTAATAGCTGCCAAGAATAGTGCACTTTAGACAAATTTAGGTTGATTTTTGGAGCACAAGGGAGCAGTCATTTTAGTTAGCAGTGTCCCAAGATCATTTAAAATTTCCAAAAGTACAATATCCAAAGAAATTTCATCCACATTACATGAAAGTAGTATATAGGTATGCCAACATTCTCTGCACTGTGCATGTTTAAAATGCAAACAACTTCATCTTACATACATCACTCTCTCAAAAGTACATAATAACTGGTGAGCGCCACCTTTCAAAAAACTGCTAGCTCCACTTGGTCATTTTCACTTCCTTGACTTCAGAGGTAAATTGTAAAAAAAGAGCTGATGACTTCCTTTGTATTTTATGTATTTTATTTGGTAATTCATCCATTACACTTTCAGAAGCTGGTATTGTCTAGCTGGGCAAAATTAATTTTCCCAATTTTAATAGTAGCTAAAAATGGTGTACTTTAGACTAATTCAGGGTGATCTTTTAGCACAAGGGAGCATACATTTTAGTTAGCAGTGTTCTTAGATCATGTACAATTTCCATAAGTACAATATCCAAACAAATGTCAGCTACATTACATCAAAGTAGCACAGCGGTATGCCAACATTCTTTCCACTGTGCATGTTTCAAATGCAAACAACTTCACTTTACATACGTCACTCTCTCAAAAGTACACAATAACTTGTGAGCTCCCCCCCCCAAAAAAAAACAACCAAAACAAATTCTTATCATTATCCACGTTGCAAGATCATGGGGTTGATTTCGCGTCTCGGCTGAAACACAAGAAATCTCATCACAAGCGTAGAAGAGATTCCAAGCCATATATCTAAGGACATGTATGCAGACAGATCATCATCACCTACTCATTGTAGCTGGATCAGAGAACTTAGTGCTCCGGCAGCATAGGAACCTAACAACCTCTAGGCCGTTCCCAAGAACTTAATTCAGCTTGCATATGGCGTTTTTGAGCAAGTCTGAAACTTGTTCTGCAGATCGGGTATAACGTCTGGGATATCAGTTGCCTTTTCCACAAGTTCGCGAAACGTTTTGTATGTTGTCGGCCTTTCTTCTTCCATGATTGTACTGTTCATTTGAATCTGTGTTGTTTTGAATTTTTCCTTTCAACCTGTGTTTTCACTGAGACGAACCATCCAGGCAGACGTGGGGCGTTTGGACTGGTCAAACATGAATGCTACCCAGATATTCTCTATGTCAGATCCTTGATGTGAATAATAAGATCAGTTTTAGCTCATGGTAAGCAGAAGAATTGTTGTAATTCATCCTCAGCACATCGTTGTTGATGTGCTTGTTAAGTTAATTGAGTAGTCCAAATTTTTAAAAGAGCCCACACTTTTTTTTCGAAATGGCACCAAATCAAAAGTCTATATGTCTATTTACTCAAAAAGTGCATGGTACCAAAAAAAACTTGCGTAAGAATAAAACGATGGTCAAACTTAAAGTCACAAATGACTGTATATTTGTATGTGTTCGTTTTTGTTTTTAGTTTTTAGGCAGGAGAGGGTTTTCGAAAACCATGGAAACCCTATCCCACCCACCCCATCGATCCGACTGTGTACCCATCCTGAGCAATTAAACTTTCATATTATGCTGCTCATAGAGGACTTGTAATGTCTCTAACCGATACACTCAAGACTCTAAAACCCATTTTTTGTTGTTATAAAAAGCAAAAACAAATCTAAGACTATAAAAGTTCTTGACGGGCACTGCTTTGATTAAACTCACTGCAAGAGAAATTTGTTTGGATCAAAATTTAGTCGACTGAGTCCCATATTCAGTTCAGTACACAAGCATTACACACTTGACCGACTTACCTGTTGAAAATGCAGTATGTTCAAAATACATTTAGGTTCATTTATTATAATATACACCTGCACGATAGACCAAAGTATCATTAATTTGGTTGGCCCAATGGACGTGGAGGAGGAGGGATATATGGTCAACCCCCATATCAGGGAGTCAATAAATATATTTCTGAAATTTTCATTTCATTAAGTACTGTAATAGAATCAATTAGCAGTTTCGATAGTCTTCATTCTCTGTCCTAATTAAAACTGAATCTTTTAACGTTATTCTTTTAGCGCTTTTAAGAGTTATTGACAATTTAATTTCATAAAATTACATGCGGCCATGTTTGTCAGAAAACATAAAAACGCATTTTGGAAATTTCCCTACTCCGTGTGAATTGTATCAAGTTGGTGCACGAGAAAAACATGATTATTTCGCCTGCAACCTTCATGTTAATGATTCACACACACACACACACACACACACACACACACACACACACATATATATATATATATATATATATATATATATATATATATATATATATATATATATATATATATATATATATATATATATATAACCACGACACAACTGTATATGCTCAGTATTCTTCGACATCAGAAGAAATAATAAAAAAGCTAGGAAATAATCATTCCTGGAATAAGCTACGTATAGGTAGGCCTAATAACATTATTATCGATATCGTTGTTCTTCATTTCGAACATATACTACACTCTTCTTGGTTGCATCAGTTCATATATCCCTCAAGGTTTTAGTTTACTTAGTTATGTGTTACTCTTAGATCTGTGCGCCAATTCATCCCGTCTTGGTCCCCCCTCTCGCATTAGACAATACGATAATAGTTGGTTATAAATCATCGCCGGACGTGAAAAATGCGTGTTAAGTAAGGTAAACTCACGTTTCAGTCACATTGCAAAAGACAAAGTGAAATACCTGTGTCTGATGGCGCAATTAACCGACGACGACGACTACAAAGTGAGATTTTTGTAATTCTTTCGCCACAAAGCCTTCATTAGGCACGGGCATATGATCCGCCGATATATCAGCTCATCAGTGAAGAAATGAAGAAACTGTTGGGCACAAAATATGTATTTTGAGTTTACCTGGATACAAATTTTCATGGCTACGAAGAACTTCACAAATCAATTTGTTTATTTATTTTTCGTCTGCAGTACATGCCCAGCAATTTAATTGCATCGTCAGCAAGGTGCAGAACCTGCTGAAATACCTATCATATCCTCCGGTAACGGTCCTAACCAGATTGGACGTCACGAAGCCAAGCAGATTGCTGGATGTAAGGTGATGTCCCTGTAAAGTAGATATTTCATACAGACATGAACTTTAATCAGCACTTTTGTGGTTGATAATTGGCGAAGGAGATGTGGAGAAAGAATGTTGCTGAGTACAGGCGGCCATGGTAAAGGATTAGAACGTAGTTTTTCAGAGATTATTCGCATTGGTCGTCAAATTAGCTTGGTATGGGATTATCGAGCCTATACTGGAGCGCAACTCAGTGCTGTTAGTTAACAGAGGGTCAGAGCTGATGCCTTGAGTGTCTGAGCATTTGATAGTATCTACTGCAATACTACATATCCAGTTACATATGTATGTAGTTTATCTCATGAACAACCACAACGAGAATTTACTGACCTCTATGAAAACCGGTTAAATTAACTGTGGCATATTTCCCAAATTTTATACGTGGATTTGGTTATACTGACTGAGCAACGACCTGCAAAAATATCTCAGTGGGAAAATAATTTTAGAAAATTAGGTGCTAAACTCAGTGATATTACCGCCCTCGAACGATCACTGAAGGCACCTATTATCACAACGATTGCCTGAGAACAGTAGGGTAATCATAAAACTTATCGAGTATAACAGACATGCGTGGTCAGCTATTTTACAGTTTTCATCAAATCGCGTTGTTAAATTGTAATCCGGTGATGTTTAAGGTGCAATTGCAAAGGTTTTTAAGAACCATCCTGTGTCAGTGTGGCTTCTTCGTTGTGAGTTTGGTCCAGCTCTTCTTTTCCCACTGTCTATTTTCACTAGATGAGTAAAGATATCGCACTACAGACTCCCAACCTAACACCTCCCAATCTTGTTCAAATTTTAGCAGTGGTGCCCAGTGCATTTACTCGCCATACTGATGTTACTATATTTTTTATTGCTATTATGGGCTTCGTTACAATTGCGTAGGAACTTTATTTTCATTGCGGCTACCACTGCAGGAAGTCCTGCTTCCGATTCTCTTGATCATATGTTTTTGCCTCAACCTTTCCTACGTATATAGATGTCCAAATAATCGTTGTTCAAGTGTAAGGTTAAATCGTGCAAAAATAGCTTGATCGCCATGAATGACAACATGTCCCTGGTGGATTTTCATCCCGTTTCGTTTCATCAACGCGGTTACCTCGTAAAATTATCGGCTTGGATCAACATGCAGTAGACTTGGTAAACGTAATGGTCCACGTGCGTATATACGTCCGAATACACTTGCGACCTCTGTGGCCTTTTTTATATCAACTGCACAGCTGCCTTGTAGCAACTGGCAATATCGAGAATGGTCAAACGTATTTGTATTTGCAGTCGTGTGACAGAAACAAAATATCAGGTGAATTCTGTTTGGGGTTCTGACGTCAAAGAATCAACCCGGATTTTTTTTTTAAGTCGGAAAATAAATTAGTCATAATACTTGTGGCGCCAGCACATCAGCACATTTTTATCCACGCAAGCGGCATTCGCTTATTTGCTGATAACCATGGTGACTTTCCCAGTAACCACTGGGACTGTAATAAATTGATTCCATTATTAGAGTACTAGAACTCCAAATGCTAGCATTTTAGTATTAAAACGCCAATATTTATTAATACCCTAATCGATTAACATAGACAATGAATTGTCCCACCACTAACTTTGCCAGCATATCGGTCGTTATTAACCATCGTGCAAGCCATTGTCGCTCTGTTGGTGAAATAATGTTATTTAATGTGTCATTTAACTCAGTATCAGCTATGTGTCGCTGTGTTAAATCAAAATTAAGGTATGCAAGATCGTGTCGACAACATAAGTGGTGCATCTCATTGATTGAATTCTCACCATCGAATCGAACGCCGCGTGGATCTAGTCGAATATGCATTATAATTCCAGGACCACATTTTTTATGTCCCGCCAAATGTTTCTGTCCTGGGTACTTCTTCCATGGCGGCTATAAAGATTCCACCCCCAACGACAATGCCATGTCGCCACCATGTACCGTTAGAGGTCTGCGAGTTTGCTTGCCAGACATAATTTTTTTTTCTCGTGCCACATCGTGCACACACTCCTGTAGTTGTGGGCCGTTTATTGTTCATGGTGACTACGCTTGTGTCTGCTGGGCCCGTGAAGCCTTTGCATCACAGGCAATATAAACGGATGGGTATTTTATAACTCAATTGCAGCACTCAATTCAGGACGACCGCAGATAATTCACTGGTCAAGAACAAATAACGTTTACTATCCATTCTCTCCCAACGGCTTTTATATAGTTAACCTTTAAGCGAAAAATTAATCATAGGACCGTCTGGTTGTTGTAAGACGCACTTGCTATACCTCGTTACGAGAATGATACGAATGGACAAGTTTCATCTGGTTGCGTTAACCGCAGATTACCAGGCATGTTATAAAATCCTGTGAGAGTAAAACTAGGCCGCCAAGAACATCTAAGACGATAATGACGTTGAATAGATCACAATCGAAAACGCAGCTGCCATCTACGACATAGATGGCAGTATTAATAGTTTCTTAGTGTAGGACGACGTGATGTTTTAGAACAATTTAATCATCATATCTTCTAAAAGTAGACATAAAAATACTGACGTCATATATTTCACACAACAATACACGCAGGTTTCCAAAGTCATCCGGCTCAATGCCAATATGTTATTTGTGTTTAACGTGGTAGACTCACACCTGATCAGAAATATTATTGTCACACAATGTCCCTTAGACACATATTTCAAAACCCGTTTCAAAAATGGTTTCACTTGTACAAGGAACCGCACACGGATTTGTTACCATATCGATGTCAACGCCAGTGTGGTACCAGATTGGCATTAATAAAATATAGTGTGATTATTCACGTCGACTTAAGCATGCACTTGCAATATAATGAATAGAATATAATGAATAGTACATGGTTGTCTGGCAACAGTACAACAATATTTACTAGTTTTTGATGTGCGAGAGCAATTACAATCTATTCTGTCAACGATGGATGATCTCAGTGTGATATTCGAATAAACATTTGCCCTGTTAATTAAGTCGTCTGAGAATCATCGCGGAAACAGAAACCATCGCGTAAGCGCTACATCGTATTCCGGGGACACTGAAGTAATGACGTTTCACGGCAAACATGCCAGAACAAATTAGGGAAACCAAAGCAGCAGAACGCTCATTAATAACCGTCAAGAAACAGGTACAATTTTTTAAAGAAGATAACCGTAGGAAAATTTTGATAACACCGCAAGTTTTCCTCGAGTTAGTATGACCACAGATATAAACATTTACTGAAGCGAAAAATCCCAGATCAAATGGAAATTGCTTCAGATGTGCTTATCGAGTTGCTAGCGATCTCAGTAAGATGAATGACAATGCCCCCGCTGGTGATAATTTTCAAGACAAGCAGGGTTTGTCCTATTTGAATATAAGCACTGTAATTAAAATCAAGCGAACCTACAGATAAAAATTCAACTTTACCTCCAGTTGAAAAATAAATTAAAGATATTTTTTTTCAAATAATACAAACCAATAAAATAAAATATAAAAACGGGGAGCAGCTTAGAGACACATTGGTGTCCCAATAACGTTGACATAGGTTGGTCGATTAAAACTCTTTATTCGTAGTTTACCTGCTGACAATAATTCCCTTGATGTCGTCAACGAAGCTACAGCAATTCTGTCAGCGCCTGTACACGAGCGAGGTAATTGTTTCGCATGTGTACTCCGAGCTGATCAACAAGGTCACATATCTGCGATGACGCATATAGCGACAGTGAGTAATCTCCACAACTACGTGTGATAGTGGTATAAATAAGCACAATTGCATGTGTTACCGGTATAAATAATGGAATCCACGATGAATCACGATAGATTAATTTTATGACGAGATATAATAATTGTAAAATATCAACCCGAATGCCATCACGTTAGTGTCGGTGCTCACGAGGCCAGAATTTGACATTGTATTTCTCAGCGAGAAAAATATGGCACCACCTGGTAGCACACTTAAGATAGCATTCGCTCCGCTTCGCTTTACAGTTGACCCAACATTAATTCGATGCCATTTTGTGGGCTACCAGCCAGTAACACGCTTCTTTTTACATAGAAAACGCTAAAGGCGGCGATAGAATCGCTGAACACGAATGGCACGCTGTGACACCGATTACAAAATCAAGGAAATCATTGCTGAATTTCAGTGGTGTTTAACCGCGATAACAGGACGACATAATAACTCCCTTCGGCCTTCGAGACTAAATATTCTGGCTACCGAGTCGACGTAGGAAAATCTTCGATCAAAACTGCTCGGGAGGCTAGCAGTTGCGACTGTAGAACTAAACTTGGATAATTTTCTAGATTGGGATGGACGTCATAAAGTATCTGGATTCGTTAACATTACATCGACAATCGAAGTCAATATCACATGTAACGTCATCGATGGAGGGTTTTTATCGGAGGCGGCGGTTTTGCCATGCAAGGTTATAGTTTTTATAGTGTTTACCCGAATATGTCCTCGAGCAACTTAATCACGATGATGCCCTCTCAAACAATGTTTTTGCGCTATTACAAAAAGATCCATTCCCACAAGAAATTTACATAATCCGATCAAAATGGACATTTACTTGATATAGATGGAGCAACACTTGTCGACAGTTTGTATATTAGGGATAGGGCGGTGTATTGGTCAGCGATAATTAACGACGATTTTAACAACTTACGCAACAATCCGGGAGTCAAGAACCCCTATCAGGGTAGTAAATTCAGGCTAACATGTGTATCAAGTTTATTAAGATGAACTTGGCAATGTTTGTCAAGGGTTATTTAGCAGAATTACCCCAGTGGATCACAAACATGGAATTTCATTGGCAAAAAGGGTCAAGGAGAATGCCATTTGAGCTGTCCTGGAAAAGACCGCCAAGGCTAGATTGGTTCCCAGTGTGACCACTGCGGCAAGAAAATCGTCGCAGACAATTATTAGTTTGCGGTGGTGCAACTGCCACCTACCTATGATATGTCCGATAAGATCAGCAAAATAATCAGTAACGCAACAGTTGCACGACTAAATAATTTGGTGATAACTAACAGTAATTGAAGGGCGAATGTGGTTGAGGGCAGAGTGACGTGAACAACCAATTGATCATCCGCTATAATATAAACTGTCCCAACTTGTATAATATCCATCTTTTGAAATGATGATTAATAAACCCGTCTGTGATTATCAATAATATTCTCATGATGATCGTGTTCCAAATAAACGGGGCCGAATAGAATTAAAGGTTCAGGATACAAACTGTTATTTATTGCACGCTAAAGTGTTTACTAATGTCAAAGGAACTCTCATGAAAATTGATGGCAATTCATACACTGATGGGGAACGTCATGATTTTGTTAGCAACGGAATAATGACTCTTTTTAACAGCGCCCGTTCCATCATAGATGACAAAGAAATCAAAGCATGCCTGGACAATGTTAACGTGGCAACGACATAATTTGAACTAATACTACGAATTTTTCTAAGTGCAGAGCACTCAATAATGGTAGTCAATGATACAGAGATATTGCTGTTGATCGTTCGTATAATATTCAATGACCCAGAAATAATATCAGTATGGTCAATGCAGATGTCTGGGATATAGTCTATGGCGTTAATACCACATTCCTCTCGGGATTTTCAGCACGTCAATCATAAATTAATGCACAAGATTAAATTAATTGTGTTGTTCCACTGTCCGGAATTTACGGAATTTGCAGGGATGTTAGAAACATTTCTTAGGCTAAATCCAAGTGACGATGAAACTATTTGGCACGCTGAAGACGCACTTTCAGCGTTCCATGGCAGGGTTACACCGACAAAATTGTCTCTGTGGATGACCACACTGACACCATAGTTGACTGAAGAACAACAACTACTTAGTTGTAAGCAGGGCCACAACCAGTCTACCCTAAGAAGGCTAATAATGACGACAGACTTTGTTTAAGATGCATTAGCAGTTTTGTTCACTTGGCAGACTGCACTCCAGCAGGGGGTTTCTGTGTCGCTACACGTATTTACAGTGTTTCAAGATATTTGACGGCTGAACTCGCAGACAAGAAACCAAACGATGTTAGACCACCACAACGGGTCTAAAGAATCGTCGTGACAAAGCGGACATCAAGAACCATCGAAGAAGTATTTTCAGCAGAACCATGTCGCACGACCATACCACAGACTGATGAATTTCATGGGACGCGACCAGAACGTCGACACAGAACTCAAGATATCTCGGAAGGATTTCACAACGTTGTACCCAGTTTATTATCTTTTACTGCAACAGATGGATTATTTAGACAATCCATAGTAGATACGCATTTTCGGGCTCGCTTGGGAGCATTTCCTAGTGGAGTTGTTGCATATAGATGTATTAATGTCATGTTGTCGAACAAAACACTGCGTGTTGAAGGGTTTTGCAGACCAATGAAGGTCGTTGATACCTATTGATAAACATGAAGTGGAATGCTAGCATTCTAATTTATCATACGCGCTATCAATATAAACATGCCCAAAAACACATACGACCACAATGATCTTTAACTGAGTCAGGATGAAATTAGAAAACTAAGATCGGCCGCCAAAAGCAACCGTGAAGCAACAATGCGATTATCAAACACGCAGCTGTCCGGGCGGGGGAAGGGTCAAATAGTCTAGAGCTAACTGAGGAACTGATGATTCATTTAAATGAGGCATACAAAGCACGTCATGGAATGGAAATAACGATATGCGCCGCCAAGATCAACCATACATCCAAATCCAAAAAGATATTGCCTTTCTCTCTGCAATGCCACTACTGGTGTCTGCTGAAAAGACGCCGACATTATTGATTCAAATGCAGTCACGCGTGGCGTTTCCAGATATGACGGCACTAAAATAGCACATAAAATAACAGGTGGATTAACTTGGATAAAATTAAATCGAAGTCAGGCAATGGATTCGAATGGCCCGGTAGAGCCGTTATCAACTTTTGATCTACTTGAAATGGTATGGAGAAAATGAATCAAGTATTGGAGAGGGTTTTATGCGCGATAAATTAGCTGATGCGTATCGGACTAGTGAAACACGAATACTTAATTTACATTCGTATGAAGGTCTCAGCAATCACTGCGTAAGGTAATACATCATTCCACGGATCGTCATATTAGTTGAGAACTATGATTAGGCACCGCCGAGAGACGTTATCAAGTATGCCGCCGCGAATGGAAGCGTTAAACCGCTTTGAGTGTCAATCCTAACAACACAAAACTTGATCGATCCTCCAATAGTGTACGTGAATATATAAGACGCAGCAATTTTTAGAACGTACCACCAACCCGGGTAATTAAAAATTGTTGTAATTGCAATAACAATATGACCACAGCTATTTATGGACGATCAAACGCGCAGAGAGACTGCAAGAAAACAATTGCGTTCGTGGACAAAATTTGACACAAAAGACAATTTAGTCGCGTTAGTGGACTACCCCAAGGTAGATAAGAACGAATTTGTTCGTGTTTCAAAATCAATTTGCCAGATAAAAACTAGCAACGTTCATATTGATTAATATTATTACTGAAATACCAGGGCCGGTCGCCGACAATTCGCTGAAATCAACGAGGTATGTAAAATTAGAGAATCTGGGATGATCCGTGTTCTTATTGCAGATGAAATATGAAGTCATGTTTAACATATAAAGTTATCGGTGATTTTTTGCGGGAGGAGCCAAATGTAGTTACAGCAAAACTTGCTGATAATTACACAAAACAATAGAGGGTAATGTTAAACGCTACACTTTGGTCTGGGATTTACCGAGATCGGTATTAACACACACACACACACACACACACACACACACACACACACACACACACACACACACACACACACAAGATGGGTAACATCGATAAATCATCAATGATTTCTGCGACAACAGTAAAACCATGGATCAATTTTTTGAAATTATCACAGAAATTCCATTGAAACTTGCTGAAATTGCCACGAAAAAACCCCTGCTGGAAGAAAAGAACACATCACAGGTGCAGAATTACATTAAATCGTTTTACAATGTGATCTTTAAGCTATACCCAGGTATGAAATCAGTAAAGTTTGGGATAAAACTCCGTCCTCGTGAGTTGTAAAAAGAAGATTTGGAAAAGCAGATGGTGAAAGCAAACAAACCCATCTATGGTGGCGTGGATGCAAGCCCAAATTGTTATTATGTTAATATATCTGGTATTGGGGTTAGTAGCAACCAACTGGCTCATCAAACAGCTGCGCTGGTGTATGTGTGTGTGTGTGTCTGTGCGTCTGTGTGAGTGTGTGTAAGTGATGGAATGGTAGCGTGGCTATAAACACTTTGTTTCCCTGGCTGGTAAGATAGTCTGGTTGTTATTTTATATATAGTGAGTGTGTGTTGATAAAAAGTGAACGTGAGTGTCTCTTATAGGTACGCGTGTTCCATGTTTTTGATAATGGTATGGGTACTGTTAGTTTTTGTGTAACTGGGATGTTCGTCAGTCTGGTTATCGCAGCGTTCACCGATTAACTTCAAAGAAGATGAGCAAAATGGCAAGCAATCCCGTCAACAAAAAATGCAGAAGTTGCCAGAAATGGTGGGAGATATAGGGATGGTGGAGGAAATGTTGGTCAGGTTGGAAGATGGATGATATAGTCCTCACTGAGTAAAAATGGAGATCAATAATTTAAGAAAGACCAAGGAAAGACTTAGTGAGCTTATAAAAGAGGAAAAGGAAGAGAAAGAGGATAAAGAGAAAAATGTATAAACGAGAGCCTACAATGCTAAACTTGAAACAGAAGATGAGAATAAGAAAAGGAAACAATAAGAAGAACAACAAGAACAAGACAAATGTATGTAATGAATGAGATAAGAAGATGGTAGAAAAGAAGAAGGGGGGAGAAAAATTAAAAATCCTATTTGAGGCCACTCCATTCCCTCCAAAAGATATATAATAACTCTTGCATAAAATAATTTTTAGTCGGTTGTATAGCTCTTTGAGTAATAGATTTATGTCCATAAATCTATGTTGGTGTGATATGTCTATGTTTTTGCCTGTGGCTATAACACTGTCTCTAGCCACGTCTGTTAAATTCCTGTAGTCCATTACAGTCCCATTCCTTTGTCACTATACATCCCTATGTTCAATTCCCCTTGTCCAGAGGTATATCATTGATACAGCGCACGTACTGTACATATATTTTACTTATATCACATACAAATACATATATCTGCTCTTTGAGCGGATTTCAGATTTACTACAGGCAGCCGTGTATTGACCTACTGAATGAACTCACATCTCCTAGTGTGTCCGCTACAAAATGTAGTTCTGTTCCTTTAGTGGCTATCTACAATCACCTCGGCATGTTGATAAGTTGATTGTTTTATTGTCTTGGTTTATATATTTTTTTTCCACATTAATTAAATCAATATAATACACACTTAATTTTTACATGAAAGATGGTTTTAATGAAACTAAGCCAACTGATGAACCAATAAGAGGTAATTCAAATATTTTGATATATTTACAGTTGATCCAAGTCATTATTCTGCTTTAGTAACAGTACAACCGACTCTTTTTCTCTCTCTCTCTCTCTCTCTCTCTCTCTCTCTCTCTCTCTCTCTCTCTCTCTCTCTCTCTCTCTCTCTCTCTCTCTCTCTCTCTCTCTCTCTCTCTCTCATAATTCATTAGTCCAGAGATATCGTGGCATGACACAAAGGAAAATCCTCTACGTTCGCCATTTCATTGATTTAGCCCGTATCCTGAGAGAGAGAGAGAGAGAGAGAGAGAGAGAGAGAGAGAGAGAGAGAGAGAGAGAGAGAGAGAGAGAGAGAGAGAGAGGGGCCTTTGGACATTTTTATGTTTAAGTAATAATAATCAATTTTGTTTAAAACATTGTGGTATATTTAAGAAAAATCAACAAAATATAACATTAAATATATCACACAGTATGTGCACTACGTATCCAAGGAATTTAATGGTTTACAACTTCGTATCGTTGATAAACATTGTAGATAAATCCAGAGGAATCTGCACACGCATCATTACGACGAACCATATTATTGTAGGTTACTTGGTGTAGTTTTTATTTCATCATTTTAATCCAGCTGAAAATCCTTTACTCTCTCATTCCACATTTCTGCGGAGTTTGACCGTTACTCATGAGAGGGAAAGAGAGAACAGAAAGCAGAAAGGATTGTCATGAAGATATGTGCCATATTAAATTCATTTAGAAAACGAGGATTATTAATACTTTTCATCGTTATTTTCATGCGTCACTAGTGACTGTGTGGAAATTGATCACTGAAATAGAATCATCTGCAGACGCTTGCAAGGTTGTTTAGATATACGTATTATTGTGCCAGTTTTATATACCAATACTATATATATATATATATATATATATATATATATATATATATATATATATATATATATATATATATATATATATATATATATATATATATATATATATATATATATATATATATAATTGTTGCAAATGTATCTGTATACTTGTACATATGATATATATGTTCGTTTATATCTACAATGTTTTACTCTGTATATTATATCCGTATTTTAATTTAGATGTATGGACTATGCAGTCTGAAATAAAGAATTATATATATATATATATATATATATATATATATATATATATATATATATATATATATATATATATATATATATATATATATATATATATATATATATATATATATTCCGTCAAGTTTAGTCATGCAAATGAAGCAAAAAATATGTCACAGGATTTTGTTTAAACCGCTTAATAAATATTAGCTTTAGTTTCAGACTGCTTCTTATAATAACTCTGCCGGTCCTGACTGACTGCCCTCTCCAACCACCGAAAATCCTGCAAACCCATGCTCAAAATCCCCTTCTCTCTCTCTCTCTCTCTCTCTCTCTCTCTCTCTCTCTCTCTCTCTCTCTCTCTCTCTCTCTCTCTCTACGCACACTCACACACACACACACACACACACACACACACACACACACACACACACACGCGCGCACACATACACATCTGCCAAGAAATTTTTTTTATGGCGATCATGAGTTTATGTATGAGTTGTTCAATTGTAAACAGCAATACGAATCCCTGTAGGTTACACACAAATGGAAAACTGGGGGGGGTGTTTTGTTGTTGCTTTGTGGGGGGTAATTGTGTGTGTGTGTGTGTGTGTGTGTGTGTGTGTGTGTATGTGGAAGTGTAGTTTGTGAGGGTTGGTTTGTGGTTGATGTGATTGGGTGGGCATGTTTTCTATTATTTCTATTATCTCTTTAGATATGTATTTGGGTCAAAATATCGGTCGATTAGCTCCCACGTTTACTTAATAAACAAACTCTCGACCGATTTACCTGTTGAAAGGGCAATCCGTACGAAAAGAACATTCAACAGATGTAGGTTTGTCAGGGGACATAACTGTTTCTGGCTTCCCGATATAATTCTATTGACATTTAGGCCGCTTAATTTCCATAACAATGTTTCGGGGATATAACCATGTACGTTTTGCAAACCATCACACAGAATATACATCCAGATACATGTGTATGACATTAAGCGACTGGTGGATTGAAAATACATTCTACAAGAACTGGAAAATTCTGAATTGTTATTTCAGTATACTAAGACGAGGTAACAACCATAAACTAAGATATTTGGATTTTTGATTATCAATGTATGTTTCATATTTCACAGTATCATCTATTTTTACGAAGCAAAATTGTTGGCATAAACTTAGGAGAAAACTGTGAATCCCAAAGGGACCTGCATCTAATAATAAATGAATAAAAATAGAATACAGTTACTTTGAGAACAATAAAATGAGAATGTTTTATCACTTTGCCTTTGAATATTGAGGCAGTGCTCCGTGGGTCTACTGACAGCCTGAAGGAATGTACCCTATTACGTCATTTACAAACATCAAATCTTATTTGAAGCTTTGTACATTGCCTTCTGAAATAAAATAGGTTGTTTAGATGCATATAACTTATATTGTTCCAAACATGAAAATATCAATAATGGGCTTAAATTGGACACACAAAAACAAAAAAGAAAATTTTTGTATCAGTTATTAAACCTTTTAAATTTGGATGTCGGATCTCTCTCTCTCTCTCTCTCTCTCTCTCTCTCTCTCTCTCTCTCTCTCTCTCTCTCTCTCTCTCTCTCTCTCTCTCTCTCTCTCTTCTTTATATATAAACAAGCACTGAAGCTTTATTTCTTAAAACGAAGGATATGGTGAAAGGGAGATAACTGAATGAAATTCGTAATGCGTGGTATTTTATTATCCTAGGATATATTATCCATGTAATATAAATTTTCAGAAAAAAAAAATATCCATTATCTTTAATTATCTAACAATAATGTAATGTTAAATTTAGAATTTAAAATTCAGTCTTCATTATGTAATGGAGACTTTGAAAGTGATTTAATTTTATTCTCGGATGAGGAGCTTCTCTGAACTATAGAATGCAGCCTTTTGCAAAACATGCCAATATGATCCCATGCTACTTTGGATTCTTGCAACGGGATGCAGAGTTTTGAGAACAGTATGGATTTATGAATGGAAGGAATGAACAATATGTGACTAACATGGTTACCACTCAGAAATGTTTTACTATATACGAGGAAATTTCAAAAGAAAGGAAGGTTATAAATGGACCTAAGCAAGTGTTAATGTGACATTCTGACTTAAAGAAACAGCTTTTGCCTGATGGTAATCCTGCTTCTAAAAAAGGGAAAGTAAATGAAAATATCTTAATAAACTGCATGAGAATTTCATGAGAAGAATGTGTCAGAAAAGGGAATTTTATTTGACACTAAAAGAAAAGCGGCAAGGAAGACCATCCTTATAATAAATTACCTGAAATCACTCATACCAGAATATTGTATATGTTACAAAATAATGAACAGCAACTAAAACCACTTCTTTGAACTTTATGTTGTTCTCTATCCTGGTTGATGATATACCTTAGAGGAACTCAAGAGCTATTTTTTTTACGCATGATTTATCATGAGATGCAGTAGTTAATATTTGACCAAATCATCCATGTTGTGATTACTTAACTTAGTTTGTTGCATGTATGCCACTACTGATATCAAACCATCAGGTCATACACATCTGTCTGCCATAGCTGTATCTGTCATAAGCCTACTGCAAAGCCAACATGTGTTTTTTTTAAGTCTTAATACATTTTTTTTTAAAAGCTTGTCATTATTTGACCAAAGATGTACAGTGTCCATTTATTTTACTACATCAAACCATATATATATTCTCATAAGTTGCCAAGAGAATAAACCAAAGTCATAGAGAAACTACAACTATTAAATAATGTAGCAATACTAGCTAGTTCTGGTTGTTTGTTTCTAAAAAAAATGTTCCCTAAAAATTAAGTTTACCCCACCTCCTATGCTCATTTTTTAAAGTATTAAAGAATATGATTTTCTTGTTTGTCTTTATGCTACAAATGGAATTTTACATTTAAATGAAACAAATCCTTAAAATTTCTTTCAGTTTATTAACTCAAGAATTTAAAAGCAAAATCACACAATCATGTCTATATGTTTCTAATCATGAAAGTTTGCACTTACGGGGTATGGTATGGTTTTATATTTGAAGATGCGAAGGAAATAAATAATTCAGATTGGCTGTTGTGGATTAGAAGACTGATATGGCTTGCTTTTTACAAAGGATTTTTACTAACGTTTCTGTTTTTCTTGCATCTAAAAACAAGTAGTCTCCCTTTCCATGCAGTTGATTATTGAGAAATTTCCAACTCAAACCATGTTTTCCTGGACACAACAACCAAACTGGTGGAAAACAAATTACACACAGACATCTACTCGAAACCAACCGACAAACACCAGTATCTTCTCCCAACCAGCTGTCATCCAAAACACTGCATTAAGAACATTCCATATAGCCAGGCACTGAGGATACGCAGAATTTGCTCCGACGATGAAAGATTCCTAGAAAGGTCTGAAGAGCTGGCTAAACATTTAATTTACCGAGGCTATGACAAAGACCTGATTGCGGAGGCAATCCAAAGGGCCAAACAAACAAACCGTGATGACCTACTCAGATATGGACAGAAAGAAAAGGTTGATAGGATACCATTTATTCTGACCTATCACCCAGACAATCCCAAAGTAGGTAAAATCATCGCAAACCACTGGCCAACCGTGCAATCGTCAGACATACTAAACCTAATACTTCCGAACAAACCTGTAGTAGCTTACCGGAGACCAAAAAACCTCAAGGACATCCTAGTCAGGGCCAAGCTAACAACAATCGCTAGTCAAAACCAACCAAGTCAATCTGGACCCTGTGGCGATAAAAGATGCAAAACCTGTCAACATATGATAGAGACCAAGACATTCACTAGCACAGTGACTAAAGAAAAACTAAACATACATGGTCCAAACAAAACGTGCAAAACAGAGAATGTGATTTATCTCATCACATGTGAGATCTGTGGCCTTCAGTACGTGGGAGAAACTGAAAAGCTACACATAAGGATAAACCTTCATAGATCTGATTGGATGACAAAAAAGCTGTACAGAAGCCCGGTCGCAGAACACTTCTCCTCCCCTGGCCACACTTTCAGTGATATAATACTTATCGCTATTGCCAACAACCACAGCTGGAGTTCCGAAACCAGGAAGGAAAAGGAATCATACTGGATACGCCGCCTTAGAACATTGAAACCAAGCGGTCTAAACCAAGAAGACTAGAAAATGAAAACTATGCACTAGTAGAATTTAACATTTTCTAAATCTTCTTATCCTTCAATTTTTACTATAAGAATAACCGGTATAGAACCAAATATCCGGGATATAATCTGCGTTACATATGTACACAAAGTAAAAATAGATGTCGCTTTGGCTTGTAGACTTTTAGGGAATTATACAACGTTTTCAGTTTCCGCAACTAGTCTATACAAGCTGGTTGTATTTATAGTTTTAGCACATGTGAAGATAGAAATGTAGAGGTTTACAAACGCAACGTTTTTGTGTTTATTTGTTTGTCGTAACTATGTTTTGTATTTGCCTTTGAAAAAGACTCATTAAGAGTCGAAAGCGCTTAGGCTAGTTAGTTACTAGTTTCGTACTGTTCGTCGTCAGTTTATTGCATCTATTTTAATTAATCCCTGACAAACGTGATCCCTTGGTGGATCCAGTACGCTTGAGAGGGTTGTTATTCGCCATATGATTTGTATTCTTTATATATATATATATATATATATATATATATATATATATATATATATATATATATATATATATATATATAGTTCAGATAAATATAGCAGCATTCCTGTTTCTTCTGTGGAAATGGATGTATTCAATGTATTTAGCTAATTTGGTGTTAATGTAAGATTATTCCTGTATGACTTGTTCTCTAAGAAAGCGCAATTCATACTAATCTGTATAAATGACAACAAATTCGTGTGGATTTTTCCATCTTTCATGTTCTTCTGTACCAGATGTCTTCTTTTCAAATTCACATGTTAATAGAAATAAATACAAATTATCAATGCAATGTATATTTTTATATTTAACAGATGAACTTGAACTTTTAGTCTTGAATTGCAGGAGTCACATTGAAATGTTGTAAAATTGAGATGTTTTTAGGTTTTTGCAAAAACAAACATTTGGTTTACATCATATTCATTTAGAATGTACATTTGTTTTTATTCATGTTATTGTGTTTTGCACCTGTTCCAGACTAAATAAAATATTTAAATGTTATGGTAATTTTTTGCTGATAATTGCCCATGCTGTTCATGGGGAAACTCTTAATAATGACCAAAAATTAAGTTCTGCTAGTGCTAGTATCTCTTCTATTGGCAATAGGAACAATAATGAGTGCAGGATTATTTCAAACAATGTGTGTGCTCTTCTTTAAAAGAATAATTTGTCACTCTTATGGGTTAAAAATAATCACATGCATCATGTCACAGCAAATATATGGAAGCTTATTTCAGGGCTGAAAAAAAATCCATTTTTGCTTGATGGAGTTACTGTGTGGAACACTTAACTTGTCAACTTCGTTGCACTTTTCGTGCCTTAAAGTTGAGGTGGAAGCAGAGCAGCTCTTGGCTTTGATATTTTCTGTGAGATAAAGTAGGATTTTGGAACATGTAATAATTTCTACTGCAAAAAGCCAAAATACTTACAACAATAGTTTTTGTTTCTGTAAAAGCATACACAATATTTCAGATAAATGCATTTCATTATTGACAGATAATGCACCTGCGCTGCAATACAGAATGACATCATTATTTATTTTAGATATTGTGAGCTGTCTTTGGAGGTTTTTTTTTGTTCAGGGTATGATATTCCTGTAATCTACTTTTTGGATATTCTGTGTCTGTATCACACTGACATAAAGATATTAAAAAAGCCCCCATGCATTTACCTCATTTAAGATGGATGCATCACATGTCATTGCCCTGTATTTAATGAAGCTATTTAAAATTTGGGCCACTGTGTTTGATAAAGAAGCCTTTATCTTAATTGCACCCTGAGGTAGCTGTTATTACCAATTTTATAAGTCTTTGGTATGGCTTGGCTGGGGTTTTGAATTTATGACCTCCTGCATCGGAGGCAGATACTCTAACTGGTAGTCATTGCAGAAAGATAAATATAATAGACTGACAGTAATTAACCCAGGTCACTCAGTGTGAAATGAATATGCTGGTTTAATAGGGTGAGAATATGCAGTGCTAAGTGTGAAAGGAATAGATTGTGTTTAATAGGTGGGGATATGTAATGCTAAGTGTGAAATGAATATGCTGTATTTAATATGGTGAGAATATCTAATGCTAAGTGTGAAAGGAATATGCTGTGTTTTATATGGTGAAAATATGTAATGCTAAGTGAGAAAGGAATAGATTGTGTTTAATAGGTGGGGATATGTATTGCTAGGCCACTCAAGTTACTTTGCAAGTACAAGAGCTTGTCTCCTCAAATTTGGAATAAGGCAATGACTCCTTTTAGATGAAATATTTAATATTTCTGATACACGCATCACATGAGCTCGCAAAACTCTTAATCATGTAGTATTCTAAGAACTGCATTATTGCAAAATTAGACATTTGTTTGTTTATTTGAACATTATAATGAGGTCATTGACAATTTCCTTTTATGTGTAATCTTGTTATAATGAAGAGTACTATACTGAATGAGAATTATATTGACAAATATTTGAGGTTATTAGTGCAAATTCACATACAATTAGCATTAAGTATATGGTAAAAATTTTTAAGTAATCAAAAAAGATTTAGAGAGAATAACCTTGGATCTGTACTTTTTCATAATTAGTGCCTTTGTCCTTTCCTGCTTGGTTAAATATATACATGTAAATATATAAATCATTGAAAATATAAATATTTATGTTGGCTAATATAGGGGATAGTGTTTTACAAATGTATCATGTATTTTAGGGCTGTTTATCTTAAATCAACAGATTGACCCATGATAATGTCTCATCACAGAGGAAAATTTACACATTTCTTAACCAGGGATGACTAGCTGGATCATTTATGTTAAATACTTGAGGTATATTGATTTAAATGAGCTCATATAAGCAAGATATTCATAAAAAGTACAAATAATATGATAGGCTGGCTCAATAAACTTGTGTTCATTTATGGGCAAGAGCTATTAATAACATTTACTTAACATTTATAATTTTCTCTAACTTTTTCTAATCTGTCATACCAAATGGTTTAACAACTGGATAAAAACTAATTGGACTCCAGTGGAGACTTTCCTGACTTAAGCTCAAAGTCAAACAGTTTATCTGATATCAGGGGACATAATAATTCAGAATACCTGTTCCATTGTGCATTTACTTAACAATATCATCATGCACTTTTATCATCTCTTATGAGCTTTGAATCTTTTTTTGACAGCTCAAAGATTTACTATGTTTCTTTTTACAGGTAAATGACAAGAGCTGGGTGCCATTTTTCAAAATGAACTGCAGCCCACCATGTGCCAGAATTCACATCTTCCATGTTCTTGTGATACTGCTAACCTTGACCTTAGCCTCATGTTACCATGACTACTGCATTATTGGATCTGGCCCATCCGGCTTGCAGATGGGCTACTTTTTCAAAAAAAGTGGCAGGGACTACATTATTTTTGAAAAATCAAATATTTCAGGTATTCATGAATTTGTGTAAAGTTTTAACTGTCTTATGAATTAAATTAAATCATAACATGAAACCATGTGGCTCAGGGGTTAGTATGCTGAATTTGCAGCCAAAGGGTGTGGGTTTGAATCCTGTCATTGAATCCAAAGTCTGCTACTGTGGTGTATCTTTGGGCTAGATACTTTACTCCTGTTGTCTAAGCACCAAATAACCCACTTGTGTTTCTTTGCCATAAAAACCTAAACACAAAGTAACACCATTTATGACACTAACCTAAATCAAAATGCCAACAATGTTGACTAAGATATGTTAGTATATCAGAGTGTACATTGTACTTAAGACTTCAAAAACAACACATGACAGATTAGTGTTTGCAGTTTCATGTATATTAGAAATGGGTAAAAACATTCCATTTGGGACCAACATTTGGAACATCTCTCTCACAATTGTACACTGATAAAAATGAACAGCCTGATTATAGAGGAGACCTTGTTAGATTAGAAATTCAAAGAAGTTAATTGAATAATTTTGCTTGACATGTCATGCTGGCCTGCTTTTGTTGAGATGCATGTTTATCATTTGATGCATTTAATAAATTTCATAGTAAGTTAAATTATTCTAACTTTTTTTTATACTGATATTCAGATTTTTATGACTGAATGGTCTTGTTAGATAAGTGTAGGCTACAATATCAAGTTTTATGCCACATTGTGGCATATAATATTTATGTAATATTTATGATTTGATTTATTGACACAAAATAGAAATGTATGAACCTATTTATGGTAATAATTTATGAACTATGTTTACTAGCTTATTCTTGAAAGTCCTATTTAAAATTCTGTCTAAAGGATATGTACTTTAATCATACCATATATACTCGCTTGTAAGTTGGGTCCAAACAACATGGAACCTCATCTGCCATTACATAATGTGCTGACAGCTCAGGGTCTATGTTATTTGTTCTACTGATTGCCCCAAATAAACTATTTAGATGCTAGTGCATTATGGGATGGTAATTCTGAATCCATAGGTCTGCAGTAGAATCCAACTTATACATCAATAATTATCTGCAAAGACAATAAAGACTACCAATTTCATAAATTTATACACTGAAGAAAATCTCATTTTTTGCACAACAGCATACACAGTAAAACCTGTCTTGAGAGACCACTGATATGAGAGACCACCTGTCTTGAGAGACCAGGTTTTTCATGTACAGATTTATTGATTATATAGTATTATGACCTGTTATGAGAAACTACCTGTCATGAGAGACCATTATGTTTTGGGAAAATGGGTGGTCATTCAAGACAGGTTCCACTGTATTAAGATATGCTGTCATATGCCTAATACACTACTGAATCAAATGCACTAACAAATCATGTCTTGGTATTTTTTCTAAATGCATACATGCCAACCTCTGGCGAGGAAAAGCATATACCAAGTGGACAAAAGGAGTAATCTAAGCAGAAAAAGTGTAATCCACATATAACATAATAACATTCAATGCGCATATGTACAAAACACGTGTATATTTTGACTTCAGGAAGCATCCATTTGAACAAAGGACCAAAGTTGTATTCTACAAGTTGTAGTCAGTGATCTATTAAGAGCTGGGTAAATAACGCCCCTGCATTTATGCAATTCGTTCCACAATTTAGTTCTGCTGTAAAAAAGAAGTTACCTTAATATTTGAGTTAAACAATCTAATTCAAGGCGTCTGTTTTAAACTATGACCTATTAAAATCCTTTCCACACAACCTGCAGTGGGCATGAAGCTACCCTAGAATGGCACTGTATTATGTTATTCATGTATTCATCTAAGTCATTTTTTCTGTTTTTTTTTTCTTTCTAATCCATCTGTGAAATCACTTGTTTAACATTTTACCATAACATATGCATGGACTAGAATAAATAGGCAAATTTTACTGCCAAATTCTTACAGAATGGTTCTGTACCTCACATTATTTTTAACAAAAAATATGTGAGCAAAGATTACAAATTATAAAACCAGCCTGTTCTGTCCTAAGCAAAACAGCTGCTATAAATAGAAATAGAGGTCTTCTTGGAAATAGGGCAGCTGCTATAAATAGAACATAACACATAGGAAGGTCACCGCTGGTCTACAGACAAGTGTACTTTTAAGTCATAGTTACACAGAAGCAGTCTTTTCTAGAATACATTCTGTGCTATTAGTGGGATTTTAATAAAAATGAGAAAACAAATTATTAACTTTTTTAGGAGGGGGATATACAAAAAAAAAAAGCGTAGTCCAAATACATTTACGCGCAGGGTGTAATTTAGTGAAAAAAGTGTAATATGATTATGCCAAAAGTGTAATGGTTGGCATGTATGTAAATGTATAGTATTTCCTCTTTGTAATTTTTATCTTAGGAGCCATACAAATGACCTGCATTATAAGTGAGGTCACCTCAAACTAAGGCAAGATCAGAGCTGTGGTTCAGTGAGGCCACCCATACTGAGGTAGGGTCCAACAGGCCATATAATTGGTGGTTCAGTAAGTCCACCACCTCATACTGAGGCAAGGTGCAATAGGTATGGAAGCTGTGGTGGCTCAGCAAGTATACCTCATACTGAGACAGGGTCTGGGAGCTGTGTCGTCACACTTAGAGCCAACTGACCAGGTTTGGGAGCTGTGATGGCTCATTGGTTGGCATGCTAAACCCTCATCCAAAATGGTTTGGGTTCAAATCCTGACCATTGGATCATCCCTAATCTGCTACTATAGTGCATCTTTGGACAGGACACATTTCTCCAATTGCCATGACATGAAATAATCTACATGGTGTTGCTGTGCAATAAAACACCATAACAGACAAGCAGGTCTGTGTCAAAGTAGTGCCTTAAAAACATGAAAATATTATACCTAATCAAGTAAAATTACCTTATGAATGATTTCATTAATTTCTAGGTACATGTCATTGTAATTAAGTAAGTAGTAATATTCCAACAAAATGTAACCATTCTGATGGTATCCATGACTATATCCACACTATAAGTGGGAAGACTGTACAGTAGGGGATGACTGTGTATCTATGTAGACTAGGATCTGGTGGCACAATAACAACTTTACATCTGACCTGGGAAGGATAAAACTCTTCGAGTTTTAATTTTGCGTCAACCTATCACAAATATCTATGACAAATAACATTACTTGTGAAAGCTTGGCTGATAGCAGGTAGTGGAAACTATCATAACATCATCATTTGTACACATTTGGACAGTGCTGTGATTTTTTTTTGCCGGCATCATTTTACCACACATTTTGGACTATTTTGAAGAAGAGCCAGAAGTTAAGTGACTTTTCTTAAAAGTGAAGTCCAATGAGGATAAATTTTATGGAGTTTGACACGTGTATTTGCATGACATGTATATTTGACTGTATGATATATAATAAGTTTTGCTGTATGACATGTAAATTAGTCTATGAATTATAGTACATTTTGCTTTATAACATGTATATTTGACTTTATGACATGTAAATTAGACAGTTGGTTATGTAAATTTGATTGCATCCACTGTTGAATGAAAACTTCTATTTTTTATCAGCTGAAGGAAATATGCTTTTTAAATGGAAAACTTTCAACATGATCAAACTAAAATTTACCTGGAAATCTTATAGTACATTATTTTCTGAGATAAATTCATAGTTTGTTCAAATGAAATAGTTTTGCAGAACTTATACTTGTCAAATTTGGCCAAAATATGTCAAACTTAACACAGATGGCAAAACTTATTATTGGTGGAATAGTTATTACAGAAGGTAAATCTTGTTTATTCTATCTTAGTGGTTCAGGTAGATGTTTATTCATTTTGATATTTTCTTTCTTTATGCATGTACATGATCACAGTAAATAAAAGCAGTTTTCATTGTCCTCAATTCATTTTTTCACTCTCAGTTTTGAACATTTACTGTTTCTCTGTTAGTCAAGTGGTCCAAAGTGCTTACCTTTACCAATCACTGCCAACTCATATCTGTCTGTGGGGGTTTGAGTCTTGGACTTAGCCAAGGTGGGTATGTGAGAAGGCTAGCCGGTAGCTTCCCATGGGACAGTGGTTTTTACTGGGTCTTTATGGACTCTTCCTCCACCAGTTATACTGGCCACTGTGAATAGCCTATCTTGCCCTTAGAAATGGTGTTTAACCCAAATCAAAAACAACTTTCTCATTGTTGCCTGATTTTTTTTCCTTCTGTTTTGTCTTCTCAGATGTAATGTTTTCTTTTATTGTTCATTTACAGGATGGCATGATAAATACAAGCAATTATCAGTGTCTTCTGCTTCAGTTTATTCATAAAGTTAATTGATTTTCAAAATTTTATCTCTCTCACATTGTAGACTATATCTATTCAAACAGAGACAGCAGATATCATTGGACATCATTAATCAGTCTCACACTTAGTGACATGCATCATTGGCATATAAACTTTTAACATGCTTCAGTCAACACAGGAAACATCTGTGGGGGTTTGAGTCTTGGACTCAGCCAAAGTGGGTATGTGAGAAAGCTAGCCAGTAGCTTCCCATGGGACTGGTTTTTACTGGGTCTTTGTGGACTCTTCCTCCACCAGTTATACTGGCCACTGTGAATAGCCTATCTTGCTCTTAGAAATGGTGTTTAACCCTTAATATAATATTAAGCTATGATGGGTTTATCATTTTCTTATAACAGTAAGCATAAGATTCTGTCTTTTCTTTGTTTCAGGTGATTTTTTCACTCTCTATCCCCGTCATAAAACATTGATCAGCATCAATAAAAGAAATACAGGAAAAACAAACAAAGAGTTCAATCTGCGACATGACTGGAATTCTCTCCTCAGTGATGATGAGAGTTTGCTTTTCCGATACTATTCCAAAGAAATGTTCCCCAGCTCTGATGACTTAGTGCGATACCTTAATGACTACCAGACAAAACTAGGACTTAAAGTCCAGTTTAACACCTATATTCGCAATATCCAGATGATACCATGTGAGGCGGCAGTAGATGAACATATTTTCACCATGAGTGATCAACATGGCAACTCCTACAGATGTGGGTGAGTGACTGATTTTATCTTCATGATTGTCTCCACATTTTAACTCTGCTTTCTTAGACCATGTTTTGTGTGTGTGTGTGTGTGTGTGTGTGTGTGTGTGTGTGTGTGTGTGTGAATGCATGCATGTGTCTATATGTGAAGTACCTATTTACATAAGGGTACCCACCCATTTGTGAGTCATGCCTACCTGTGACTATTAGACTATAGAGTAATTGATAAAATGCTACCACTCTACAGTCTTAAATCCAGTTACAGAAGAAGCAAAACCAATGAGTTTGTTAAAATCAACAAATAATTTATTTCTTTAAGTTACAAACTAAAAATTAAACAGGAACTTGCAGTATTGTGTATAAATTCCCAAATAATGCTAATGTTCTATCACAAGTCCAAAAGTATAAAATGTTCCAATAAGAAATTCAATAATCTTGAATGTGTTGATGTACCAATAGTCATTGTGTCTTTTATTGAGATCTCTGTAATCCAAAAAGTAGTATTTTAGTTCAAAACATCAATGAGCTCTTTGCAATTCCAATGAATAATTTAAGTAAATGATTCCTCTCAAATTATATTTGAACACAAATAAAAGTGATTATATGGACCGATATTAAAATAGAAATAAATACTTTTGTTTACCAAAATCAAAATTTAAGACAATAAAATGACTAGGATGTAGGTTACAAGTTCTCTTTCAGAACATCCTAAGTTTGTAAATGAATTCAGATATCAATAAACAACTTATTTCTAACTTACAAAATAGGGCAATCAGGTACATGCAAAAACTCTATCTCAGTCATGGGCAAAGATCAAGCACATGATATTAATTAAATATATGTAACAAGTGAACCTTTATACAGAAAAGCATGTAATGAAACACACTGATAGTTTTCAGTTGGAAATAATTGCACAGTATTTGTAGGCATGTATACAGATTACCTGCACTTCTTCAGTCCATCCAAATGGCTACTTGCATTTGTGGCAGTGTATTCTGGTACTGGAATGCAGCAGTTATGGATGATACTCAATGCAATGTTTATAAGTCAAGTCAAACTGTAGTAAAAAAGATCCTGTTCTGCCATAGCTAAATGTATTGCCATTTTTGTCACTCGTTTAAATATATAAAGGTCTCATCAATGTTATCAGTTAACATTGATAAAATGCAAAGTTATAAATTTAGAAACATTGTAGTTATTTATGATGTCATGTCATTTTTTCTGCATCATATATCGTTAAGGAAAAAAATATCTAGTCTAGCAAAACTCTGATGTATGTAGAAATCTCACATTTGCTACGAGAAAAATCTTAGACCTTATAATCAAGCAAACCTTACAGTAATTACAAAATATTGGAACAGTTGTCCTTTTCCAAAAACTCTAAGGAACTAACATATTGGCTTGAAAAATGTGTCTCAAAACATTGATTTGAAAAATGTGTCCTGAAACATTGACTTTAAAAATGTTTCCCAAAACTGTCAAAACCAAATGATCAGAGGGAATGTGAGTCTTATCTATTGAAACATCACCATTAAGTTCTGGCCATGGTAGTCAATGTCTTTGTAATTACTGGATAGCTATTTTTATTGGTGTTGGCAGCTTTGTCTATATACAGTACACAGACAATGCATTGATCATTTTCCTGGATTATTTCTCTATCAGGATGATGAAATGCAACCATAATTTGGACTAAAATAGTTGGGTAGTACTTGTTGTAGTGGTTATAGATGTTTGCTATGCAGTTAGTGTTCATATTTTAGAACTATGTTGAGCTGAAAGGGAAACCCAGCTGTTTACCTAACTAGTAAGAAGAGATTTTAGCCACCACTTTGCATTAGTCAACGAGCCTGATTTCTAATTAGGAATCATAAAAGGGGTTAATTAATTAATCATGCAAAGTAAGGAAACAAATCACACACATGGAAGAAGATGACAGTTATGTGCAAATATCTAAAAAATCCTTTTATAAAAAATATTAAACTGATATGTTCAGAAACTTGCAGTACATTATAATTAAACTAGTTTTATAAATAATTTAGGGTGTCATAACTTTTACAGTGTCCCAGCACATACAGTAAATACATTTATTAATTTGTTGTTGTCTCTGAGAAATTTATAAGTACTATTGAAGAGAAAGGTTTCAAACATTGCTACACAAGGAACAAAGTTTATTTTGAGATATGATAAAGCATGATTACAAAGGCAGCATTTGCTATGATTTCATAAGTAATGTACATAGTCTTAGATGTTTTCCTTGCCTTCTTGATTATAAAGGTATGTAGCATACAGATACATAATTAATATGAAACACATACAGTATTTAGAGAAAAATAAGAAAAAAAATACCTTAATGCAAAGAAACTGCTTTTAAAAAAAGAAACAAAAAAAAATCTGCAATATAAATACACCTTTTTCCATCAATTCATTACCTAATTATTTTGAACAAGTACTAAATACATATAATTTTTGCAGCTACCATGCTAACAGCACCAAGGTCTTCCACTCCATGAAGTCATAGTGCCTGTAGCATAGAGGTCTAGAGGGTTGACCAGTTGAACTAAATGTTTGTGGGTTCAAATTCCCCATGATAATGTGTTTCTTTTCTCATCATTAGATAAATAGAGTCCAAGATTCTCACTAACATGAAAAAGAGAATCCATAGTTCTTATAATCCTGGATATCCAAAGGAACAGAGTTTTGAATACAATTTCAGATTGCTGTGAAAGTGGTCACAGATGTAGATTATGGCCATAATTAAAACATGCATAATTATTGGGCTAAGACTGAAAGAAGCACCCAGGTTGAGTGAGGAAGATATATCAGAGACTTGTACTCAACATATTCATTCCAAGCAAACGAGGCTCTGATTTTAACATTTTTCATCATTTTGCATGAATATTTGGCTAAAGGAGTTCTCTTCCAAAATTGGAATATTGCTGTCAGCACAAGTAAAACTAGAAATCTTGTTAGATGCAGAGACAGACAGTATCATTTTAAGTATGCAGTCATCCTGAAATTGCACTGAGTTTTCAAATGTTTTATATATATATATATATATATATATATATATATATATATATATATATATATATATATATATATATATATATATATATATATATATATAAAGAATACAAATCATATGGCGAATAACAACCCTCTCAAGCGTACTGGATCCACCAAGGGATCACGTTTGTCAGGGATTAATTAAAATAGATGCAATAAACTGAAGACGAACAGTATGAAACTAGTAACTAACTAGCCTAAGCGCTTTCGACTCTTAATGAGTCTTTTTCAAAGGCAAATACAAAACATAGTTACGACAAACAAATAAACACAAAAACGTTGCGTTTGTAAACCTCTACATTTCTATCTTCACATGTGCTAAAACTATAAATACAACCAGCTTGTATAGACTAGTTGCGGAAACTGAAACGCAGTAGTAGAATTTAACATTTTCTAAATCTTCGTATCCTTCAATTTTTACTATAAGAATAACCGGTATAGAACCAAATATCCGGGATATAATCTGCGTTACATATGTACACAAAGTAAAAATAGATGTCGCTTTGGCTTGTAGACTTTTAGGGAATTATACAACGTTTTCAGTTTCCGCAACTAGTCTATACAAGCTGGTTGTATTTATAGTTTTAGCACATGTGAAGATAGAAATGTAGAGGTTTACAAATGCAACGTTTTTGTGTTTATTTGTTTGTCGTAACTATGTTTTGTATTTGCCTTTGAAAAAGACTCATTAAGAGTCGAAAGCGCTTAGGCTAGTTAGTTACTAGTTTCGTACTGTTCGTCGTCAGTTTATTGCATCTATATATATATATATATATATATATATATATATATATATATATATATATATATATTGCCACCAAATCAAAATATTTCAATATCTCCATCATATACTTAAAAGTGCAGGTGAGGGTGACCAGTGATTTTTTTTTTACCACATGCATGTCTGATTAGACAAGTGCAGATTTCCAGCTGATGCCTGAATGATATGAATAGGACAAGTGTAACTTCAAATTTACTTGTCCTGCTGAAGGAGTGGCCATTGGGAACATTATGTCATCTTGCAGTTTTACCTTACATGCTAAGGACAGTAGGATGTTCTTATCCCATTATAAATAGGGTGTCAGATCAGAGCCCATATTTCCTAAATTTTTAGGCATGAAAACTTTGTCAACCTCAAAACCCAAGATCAGATTGGTTGACTTTGAGTGAATCATTGCCATTAATTTTAGTCATCCTTGTTGAGACACCAATCAAAATGTTTTGAAGATTCTGTTATTTTTATCATTATTTGAATTAAGTAAACAGAATGTCAAAAGTTCTCCATCTTTAAGGTTCAGCTTAAATTTTGTATTTAGAAACTTGCAAATAGATAGGTTTTACTTGAGCACTTTTGAAGAAAATGTTTATGCTGGAGGATTCCAGGGTTTTCTTGTGTGCAGCTTTGAAAAATGTTTATACTTGGTCAACCATATAGGTTTGTGCTGGAGGATTCCTGGGTTTTCTTGTATGCAGCTTTGGAAAATGTTTATTATACTTGGTCAACCATATAGGTTTGTGCTGGAGGATTCCTGGGTTTTCTTGTATGCAGCTTTGGAAAATGTTTTTATACTTGGTCAACCATATAGGATAATTATTTTCTTTATAAATTAAATAAATGAACTATGTACACATTACTTTTAAAAATTCTTTTGATAGTGTCTGTATTTTCATCTTGCCTGCACAAAGTGCATGAGAAGCTATGCTATACACTGGTATCATAATTGATGGAAGCCTCTCAGTATTACAGATAATGTTGATTCGTACAAGTTGATTTTGCATGCAACCTGAATAGTACATACTAGAAGTAGGTCACTTGTATACTTTCCATGGGCAAATGCTCCTGTACACTTTTATGTTTAGGTCATTTTTTAGACATTTCTGCTTTTGTCATAAATACAGATCAGTGCAGGAATCCTGGGGAGTATTACACCTACATTCTAAAGCAGGTCAGTGTGACCCAGATTTCATGCTCAATGATCATGTACACCCATCATGTCTAGAGGAGTTTTGTTGCTTGTACAGTCATCATACCTGATATGTACATGGATGCTAAGGAGTACATGTACTACTTAGACATCAAAAGAGTTACTCAGACACTGTTGTTTGTACAGTCATCAGTTCACATTAAAAAGTAGATCATCATACCTACTTTTTTGCACGGCAGTGATTATGCACTTTTAATGTGTAGGTGATTCTGTTTGACTCTGTTGCTTGTACAGTTGACAAACTGGATTTGAACATATCTCTTGAGAAGAACAGCATTACCATATTAAAAAAAATTAACTGTAACCTACCTTAATCTCTTGATTAGTCTCCATCACAGACTCAGTATTCATTACCTTGGGTATTGACAAATACACAACACTTATGTCTGAATAAATGTATGCAGATGAGTGGTGCTATCTCATGTCAACTCATTTCTTGATGTACTCCTGTATTAAAGGTGTGTTAGTCAGTTCAAAGCCATATAACTTGCTTTTTTAAACTGCATGACTTTTGTATATTTTAAAGGAAACTCATAGTAGCAACAGGGGTATCCACGCCCAATATTCCTGATATTCCTGGGATTGAGTATACAGAAGGGTACGAATCAATATCTACTAATCGAGATGATTATGAGGGAAAAACAGTTCTTATTCTTGGTAAGTAGTGTTATGTGTATTTCATTTACTTTTTGTCTTTATCATGTCCATGATTGAGAGTGGTGAAAAAGGAGTTTTCACTAAACTGATGGTTCTCATGAGTCTAAGAGGTAACAAAAGATATTTACTCAAATTTGATTTCAAGGCCTAACCTTGTTTACAGGCTTAGAGGGTCGGGAAGTTGAACTTGTTTACAGTTGAGTGTAATTTTCCATTAGGAAAATTGGATTTTCCAGATCACATTGGTCAAGTGAAATATGTATGTAACAGATTTGGTTACAAATTATTCATTCCTGTTAACCCTTTACTGCATGATGATGCCTTTTGGTGCATTTCATGATAAATTCCATTAAGATACCCAGCACTACCAAAATGAAGCCTGCATAATTATCACCCACACACAAATGAATCTAGAAAATAGATCGTTAGTTTATTTTTCGCAGGATTAAAGCAGCTGTGCATTTAAATATACACTTATCATGTGTATGTAACAGCGTGTCCACTATCTGCAATCATGTACTCTGCATACCACAGTTTTGATGTGAAATCCTTTGAAATGTTGAAAAGTACATTTAAAAGATTTTTGAGAATAAGCACAGGAATATGCCATTCTTTGAACTTGTTCAGATTATTGTTATAAAGTTTTTACAAAAAAGAGGATTGTTAGAACAAACTCCAAAGTTTGGAATGAGGCTATAGGTTATAAATAACTTATTTCTGTGTGTTCACTTCTGAAGATCATATCCTTCATTTCAGCAAAAATATATAACTAATATATAACTAATAATCACCATTTATGTATTTAAATAGCATTTACTCATCAATTGTAATACTAAGCAATGCAAAAATATACAAATGAAGTCCTCAAATATGTTTCTTACTTTTAGAAACAATGAAAAACCATTAGTCACATGGCACCGCAAATTTTGATACACCAGTACTCAACAGTGTTTGTTTATTGCATTAAAAGTAGGATTTGCTTGTAAAGAAAAGTGTTTCATTACTTTTACATCTTTATTTAATGTCACATATGATTTACAAATCATTATAGTTAATATTTTTTTTTAATTTCACAAAGTTGATAAACAATAGTAAGTCCCCCAATCATGACATTATATATAGCTAGTCTGTCCGTATTGTTTACATTGTGTAGTGCAAGATGCTTTCTGATGGTTAACTGATGTGACATCATGAAGGCATTCAGTTAAATTTCATGTTCCAAATTTCTTTGATGTTTTATATGTGATGAACCTAATCTAAGTCAAAGTGTTCTTATGTAAAAAATCATAAACAATGAACTCTCTACATTGATCACTTTTAATTATCCTTTAGAAATTAATTATTCTGCTTAGATTTTCTTACTTTTACTTTTTATTCTTGTGTTTGAAACATTTTGTAAATAAAATATTATGTTGTACACATAGCACAGGTATGTAAACTGTCACCCTATGGACAGGTTAATAGAACTGAAATGCAGAGCTCAAGTGGAAATCATTGGTGAAAGAGAAATTTTTGTCTCCTGCATCACTCAGCACCACTTAAAAACAGTTTTTATTTAAGTAAGCAAATTCATGGATTCTTAAAATGGTAAAATGCCATCATAAATATTCTACATTTATGTACCATTTCAGACATTTTAATGGTGTAAAGTCACCTTGGATTTGCTAAATGGTAAAATAATTTTTTTCTTCATATAATGAGATTTTAATCTTCCTCAATTCGTCTGTGACATAACAAACTGGATGAAATGTAGTTTCATTAACAATGGGTGAAAAATAATATACTGTAATATCTTATATGAGTTTTGTAAATCTTGAAATTTGTGTTTATTAATTAGGATAGATATTCACAGTTGTAATTTAAAAGGGTTTTAAAATAATATTGCTTTCACATATCCTTATTATTCACATTTCGGAGTTCTATTAATCTTGTTGTGAATTGCGTATGGAGAAACATAACGGAAACATTCTAGATCAGTGGTTCCCAAACTCTTTTGGTCACTGCCTCATTTTTTCCATATACTCATCCCCTACCTAACCCTGTGAAAGTGTCACCCCATCACCCCCCTTGCCTATTATCACCCACCTCAATAATCCCAATCCCCCCAGGGGGTGGTACCACCCACTTTCGGAACCACTGTCCTATTTTAGTCCTTCACTTGATGCCAAAATACAGTATTTATAAATACTTATTTTTAACTTTCATAGAAAGTAATTTATTATCAAATAAATTCAAGAAAACCTGTATCAAGAGACCAACCCTTCTGCAAAGAAATTTGGTCTTACATAACAGGTGGTCTGTGAATACAGGTCATGACATTGTTTAACCAAATTACATTGTCATTAATGATCATTGTCTCCTAAAACAGTGGCCTTCAAGTCAGAGATAAATACAACAATTTACTTAATTTAGCAGATGATAGAATTTATCAGATGGTAGAAGCAAAATACCCAAATGGTTCTTATCAGATAGAGAATTCTTATACAGAATTTTGTGTATCTGCTTTGATGAAGGAAATATGACTCTGGAAACATGCTTGATTTTTTTGCCTTTTTTAATTTCAGGGAGAGGTAATTCTGCATTTGAAGTTGCTAGTTCAATTTACGGTTCATCCAATTTAATCCATATGGTGGGAAGATCCAGAGTACGACTGGCATGGGAAACTCATTATGTCGGTGATTTAAGGTAACATGTTTACTTCTTCTACAGCACCATAATGATAAATAAAGTCATAATAATAATAATAATAATAATCAAGCCTACATTAACAGCCATCCACATAAGGACCACCTGTACATAAAGGTAAGATTTCAAAAGGTCCAATTTATATATAAATCAGTTCAAATTTACCTGCATATAAATACTACATACTCATAACGTTCACTTCTGTATGGTCCCCAGAATGATGGCTATGCTTTGATTTGACTATATATATATATATATATATATATATATATATATATATATATATATATATATATATATATATATATATATATATATATATATATATATATATATAAATTTGCATTTTTTTAGGGACATTGTAATATATGTTTGGGGATGTGTCAACAAAGGTAAATGTGTGACATGTTCAAATAGGACTCTCATTTGATAGTAGATTGGAGATATGAATGAATGATATACAGCTGTACTATCAGTTTGACAGTATTACTTTTGTACCCATGACCCAAGCAGTTAATTTCAAGGAGAATATTTGTTATACCCCAGTATCTATAGAGATATGGGTAGATAGGAATTCTCCTTTCCATCCATCCATTTATCTGTCCATCCACCTATCCTGTCACATAAAGTTTTGAATTCAACTAGTCCCAGATTTGTTATGGATTACCAGGAAACTTGGTATATATTATAGCCATCATTTGAATATTCACATGTCAACAAATCCGACTTTCCTCCCAAATGTTTTATTTATTCATCATTGAATGCAGTTTGTGATAAAATCAGAATGAAATGAAATTTTGGGAAGTGTTATATGGTCACCAGTGGAAAATGCACATGTCAACAAATGACAACATATTACCTTCCTGTGACAATATTTGTTAGAATTATTACTGTTTCTGTCTTGCAGCTGAGGTTCACTGTGTGGTTTCATATTTTGTACAGTGGTGAAGTTGTAAAAAAAGTGAATCCTAAAATTTGAAAAATTGGATCATTTGTTGTTTACAGTAAATTCCAAAAATGATTACTTTAGTGTGAATCAGTTCTAAATAATGTACTTGATGCAATGGTTATTTAATTTTGTATGATTATCATATATTTTATATTTTTAAAAAATTCTATGCATTTAGAGTGCATGTCTGGTTTTAAAAAGCAAAAATGTATATTAGATATTTTAGGTAAAATAACATGTTTGGCTGGTCATATTTTATTGAAATTTTGTAAAGGGAAAGGCAACATCAGGTAATTATGTCTCCTCATTAGAGAAGTCAAAATTTTGGAAAATCTCTACCGGATACCTGTCATACATAATGATCGGTTACCTGGGTACTCAATCAAAGGGAAATTGTATTAAATGTGAACCTGAACTGCTTTGTTTTAGGTTCACACACAGCAACCTTCAAGAGAGGTATGAGTGTGATTTATTACTAATATCAATGGCAAAAAGCATAATCTGAGAATAAAAAGAAAAATCTTTATATTACATGCCAGTTATAGTATCCTCAACCTGCCAGGGTTCGTCCCTTAATGACAGTCTGGTGCAACAGCTATAGTATCCTCAACCTGCCAGGGTTCATCCCTTAATGACAGTCTGGTGCAACAAGTTTTTAAGTTTAACAATCCCTCTCTTCAAACATTTTTCAGTGATATAAGATCCAACAATCACATCAATACAGCCTGTATTTGTTTAATGATATCTGGTACCATTTGTTTTCAGTTGAGACTGGTCTACTATGCATATGGTATAAAATAGAATTAATGAATCTGTGACAAATGGTATCACATTCAAGAATCCCATCTGTTTTCTTTGAACTGTTTCATGAAAAATTATTGCAAAAATTACAATATTTACACAAGTCAATTTCTATTTTTAAAAATTTTTTATTATTAAATAATAAAGATTATCCTTATATTTAAATATTTCAGTGAAAAATTTCATTTTGTATAGTTGTCCATTTCATTCATTTTTAACATGGTATAAGAAGTAAACAAGTTTTTGTGTTGCCATTGTTGTGACAAAAATATGTCTTGGGTTTCCCACTAATAAAAAAAGAGCCCAGTAACAAACATGTGAACAGCAACCCACACTCACTCAAAGGCCACAAACTTGAGGCAAAAATGGCAGCTGTTAAACCAGCTTTCTTTTTTTTTAATTGTAGTATGTATTTAAATTTTATTTAATCAAATATTTCTCAATCAGTACTTACTGTTGCTGTTAATGAAAGGTATTAACCTAGTTAATGTCATCAGGATCTCAAAACAAACATGTTTAAGTCACGAGAAAAATGGTCCACAAGCCATGAACAGGCATGAAGTTAGGACAGTCAATCTTTAAATATCAGCATTAATTCTTAAACAGATAAAATGAGAAAGAAGAGAAGTGTCCTCCCTTGTATTATTATATAGTACATGTATGGCAAAAAAAATTGTAAGGAACAATACAAGCACCTGCGGTGATGAATAAATGCACATGGGACATGATCCTCAAACTGATCGCTATTCTGTGTCTAGATCTGAACTTGGAATACATTTTTTTAATGGGAACCCAGTTGTTAGTTTTATTACCTGGGTGCTTTTTAGAGGTGAGTACCTGACTACTTGTTGGTATGTTTAGGAAGACTATTACCTTCAGCTCAGGTGCCATATATTTGTAATATTAAAGATGTACCTAAGATATGAAAAGCTAAGAGGGAAGACATACCAGCAAATAGTGTTCAAAAGCAAATCTCATGGTTGTGATTATGTACTTTGGACCATGTTGAAGATCTTATTGACCTTAATCAATTGTGAGGGGTTATCCATTAATAAGAAAGTTATATCTGTAATATGGGTTAATATTCTTATTGATCGGTTTCAGCTGGTAACATGTTGCACAGTCTAAGAGAAAATGCTTTATGTCTTCTGTCTCACTGTGTGAACAGATATTACTTTATGATAAATGTTGTCATTTAATAAATTACAACCATGTTAAAGTCTTTTATGGTTACTTTCTGTTATTCTTTCTCACTGATAGCAATATATTGGGACCATATCTGGATTAATATTTCAGTGCAATTTAAAGAAGCATTATGAATGGTTCTTTCAAATTTTCCATGAGAAGATTCCTTTATGCAACAGATTTTGGTAAAAGTAATTTTAGTATAGATTTGTTCTGGTGAAGGGTATTTGGAGGTTTGTTCCATCAGGAAGTTGTCTATTACTTACTTGCTGGATGCTTGAATATCCAAAGCCCACATGTATCCTGGAGCATGGAATGTTGATTTTTTAAAAAAAAGTTATTATTCTATGTTTGTAGTGTTTTGTTGAAAGTCTTTCCCCTTTCAATATCCCCCCAAACTAAAGCATAAGATGTCAACTTTGTTGCCTGGTAAGTGATTCTACCTGGTTCTTTTTGTATTTTCTATTTTATCTTTTGTACTGGGTGCATTTATCCCAAGTAATAGCCCTATACTCTAAACTAGGTCTCATAAGGGTGACATAAAGAAGTTATAATGATTTTCTATCAAGTTTTGAATTTTAAACTTTGCAGTATATATGTTTCCAAGCTTTTGTTATTTCATGTATCTGTATATGCCAAGATAAGAATTCATTTAACATTAGACCACAGTGCTTAAGTGGCATTTTTAATAACCAGATCATTCATTAATAGTTGTGGTTGTTGTTCCCTTGGATTCTTAATAACTATATCATTCAGTTAAAGTTGTGGATATTGTTTCCTTTGAGATTTTCTAGATATGGTCATTGATTCAGTTTTGTTTGGATCAAAATCATCTAACCATCAATTACTACAGAAATTAATTGCGAGTAGGTTTTCATTGAAAATACCAGCAGCCAGGGCTGGGTCCTTAATGGTATAATTGACAATGATGTATCATCATCAATCTTGCTCAATGGATTCAATACCAGTGACAATGCTAATTAAAAATAATAGTGTTACAATAGATCCCTGGGGCATATTGGTCCTGACATACTGTTGGTTTGAAATACAACCCATCTATACAACCTATTTCTTTAATTGCTTTCAGTTTGACTTTCTGTATAATCAGGATTGTCATTTTGCAATATCTATGATGGAATCATTGTTAGATATTGGTAAAGTTCAAGGTAATTGCTGTTTGAAACAAACATTTTCATTGATACTTTTTTGTGGTCCTTGATATAAAAAGCTACTGACAGAAGGGTATCATAGGAATATTTACACTGACGTTTCTCTTTCATCCAGAGATTTGTGCCCAAATTTGGGGTAATGTATTATGTAAAGAAGAAGACAATGTTAAATGAAAGCCACATTTAAATGGTAGAAAAAGTGATAAATTATCATGTTCAGGTAAATACTGTAATTTGTTGCTTCTGTCATTGCAATGCATATAACATTGGTTGAATATAAGACTATCATTTATATTCACTTAAATGCATTGACCCAGCTCTGCCATCACATAATGCATTGTCAGATCTTGGTCTGTATAGTTTGGTAGGAGTAATCAGCAAACCACATATAACACACCCTGATTTGCCGTTGAATATTGCACAGGTTGATCAGGGTCTACAAGAACTAACATATATCAAACCTTGGACCAAAAGTATGCAAAGCCAGTACAAGACTACTATTCCTGCCCCCATATGCAAATCTTGTATTTCCACCATATCTAAATTTATGCTTGTGATTTTGATGAATAGATCAATTTGTTGGAACTTCAATGCATGGAAAGTCATAGAAGTGAAACTGTTGTGATATACGTCATCAAAGACATCTGTATTTTATATTTTATAGAGCAGTAAATAATGCCCTTCTGGATACATACCAGCTCAAGTCTCTAGATGGAATTCTGCAGGTGGGATTGGATGAGATGAAAATAGTGAAAAGAGGAAACAAATTCCAATTACAAGTCAGTAATATGAAAGGATCAGGAAAATCAAGGGATCAAATGCATGACAACTTTCCCATGAGAGAACCCTATGACAAAATCATACGTTGTCTTGGATTCAAGTTTGATAGTGACATCTTTAACTTGTAAGTTTACAAGATGTATATTGATGTGTATATTGATGCTTGCCAGCACTTGTGATAAAAAAAGTAAGGAAATTTTGTAGAAGAGCTGAAATTTTTTACATTTATTTGTAAAGTTATGTGTGAGAGAACTGTAGCACAAAGTGATATGTTAAATGCCTTGTTACACACTACTTTGGCTTTATATTTCAATTTTCATTTGTAAGAGAGCAAAATTCTTGTATACTGCCTGCAGTTTTTTTCTTTGAGAGTAAGAATAACATTTTATGGAGAATAATATATTTTAGTACCAGGCCTTAACGACACCCTGTGACAAAAATATGTTATGTCTTGGCTAAACAAACAGTATGATGACACCTGTCTGTGATGGGTTCTCATTGCAAAGCCTCATGGTTTTGGATCCTCCATCATATTCTGTGTAATGAGTATATTATGTTAAGCAAGACCATATGTACATGTCAGAAATTTCGTTACTGTTGAATAACATTCGAAGGATTTAATGGCTTGAAACCAAATTGGGAATGAGTCTTGATAAAAGACTTTGTTCATGTTTGATTTTTATCTCTTTTTGTCACACTTTTATTCAATTATGATCACTTTTCAAATGAGATGTTTTTCTTTACCATATTGAAATAAGAATATAGATGCAGGTTTGACTCATCAGTTTATCTGGTAAACATGTTTAAGATCCAGGGTGGTTGTCACTGATTTTGACAGCTGTTTATGCTCAGATTATAAAAGCAACCAAAAATGGTAATAATATTTTAAGTTAATTAGTAATAGTTTCAGATAGTTTTAATGTGTGGTACATACATTTTATCTTTAATTAACATACTTTATCCAAGTTTGTCAACTTATTTGCTAGGAAAATTTATATTATGCAGTGTTTTTATGTATAAAAGTCTTGTGTATTTATGGGTATCCAGTTTTGCTTCATTGAAACCAGTCTCTGGTGACATGAATACAAAAGATAACTTTTACTTTGATATAATTAACTTGTGTGAGGTATTTCTGATCCTGACCAATGTTTATCAATCTTTTTCAGGTTAGTTTTATTTTCTTAAAACAATTTTAGAAAATTGTTCAAAAAACTTTATAGAAGCCAGAACTATTAAGATGATAAAATATTTTTTTATCAAAACATGCAAGTAATTTGATATTTACAAATTCCACACTTAATTTAGATCCTCCTCATTTAAAATGGATGATGGAAGAGGCAAGAAATACCCAGCCATTGGAAACGATTACGAGTCTGTCAGCATGAAAGGCGTGTTTCTTGCAGGATCTGCAAGCCACTCCCTTGACTTCCGAAAATCAGCTGGAGGTTTTATTCATGGCTTTAGATACACAGGTCAGTATTGTACATATATTATGGCAATTGTTAGTAATTGTGTCTAGGCTTAATGTAAATGGATTATTTTACTAATTAATAATTACATGTACATATTTGAATCTAATTACCATGTAATTACTATTGGAACTGACAGATTTATCTTTAATAAATTCTTTACTATTGGTGTGTGAATGTATGTATATTTGTGTTGTTATTATAAGATTTAATAAGGTATTCCTTTGTTTTAAATTGCTCATTTATGTATTCACTTATTTATATTGTTCTTGTTTTGTTTTTTTTTAAATTAAAATAAAACTAACAAATACAAACTGAACATTGCTGTATTAGGAAATCCTGTCTTTTAGCCAGGTTGATGTCCAAACATTAAATTCACAGACTCCAAAATTATATACTGTATTTAGCACCCTGATGCCAGTCAAATTTTACATGTAGATTAAAGTATGTATATGAAAATAATTCCTCATTTATAATGATTTTATGCCAATCCTAAATAAAATAATTTAAATTTTCTGAAATGCATGTAGAGTAAATTATATTTCAATGCCATTTATTGTTGAGCATATTCATTTAATGGGGACACAGTATATCTCATGAATGTTTCAGGTCGTGTCTTGCATCGTTTGCTGGAGTGGCGGTATCACCAGGTCCCTTGGCCCATCACCACGCAGCCAGTTACAAATTTACTTGCTGTCATATTAAAGAGACTGAATGAGGCCTCGGGAATCTATCAGATGGTGTCTGTGCTTGCAGACATTGTCATATTTAAAAAGTATGTTTGTGCCTAGGTCTTTGAGGTAACAGGAGAAAATGAATATTCTGTCCTTGCTGACTACAGTACTAAGTGTCTCAACTGTTAATTTTTGTGTAAATGTAAGAACAAGTGCTACACTTTTTGCCTACCTGATTAAATTTAGTTACTTTTAAATGCTACATCAATCTACAGTGTAAGCAGCTCAGACATTTGCATAATTGGTCCTCTCTTAATGAGCTTTTGATAGCAAACTTTGCAAACATGTATTCACTTAGTCTCAGAAAGAAAAATATGTAGAAAAAATGCAATATGTAGCAACACTTGTTTCATTGTGTTATTATCAACATCATGATCAGTGTCTGTGTTGTCATTAGCATATATTTGACACTGACATGAGGAATTACTATTGTTGTCAGCATCAACTCAACATTAAGTTTTTTCTTAGTGTTTATAATACTAAAACTATGTATGGGAATTAGGTGAAACTCCCTTCACATACTTTTCAAAAAGTTGGAGTTTGATTTTATTTTCTTCAGTGTTAATTTTACTTCACTATGGAAGTGGTATAAAGGTAAAAGGTCACTCCTAATTTCTACATATTATGAAAGAAATCAATGCTTATTTGCAGTGATGCATGCATGTATCTGTAAAATATAGCAGCATTATACAGCTTACTTTGTTCCTGTATCTTGTCTTTTGGGGATTTTTTTTTGAGTCGTTTTAATGCTGATGTCATTGTTGTCATCAGCATCATTGATGTTGTTGGCAACATCAACTCATTGTTAAAGATTTTTCCAGTCTTTAACTCTTAAACTAACAGTAGAATTAGATGAAACATCTTTACCATTTAGGGAGTGAAGATTAATGAATCTTGATATTCTTACTGTTTAGGGAGTGGAGATTGAGTTGAATCCAAGTCCATAGCTTTAAAACTAACAACAGAAATTTGATGAACCTTGTTTCTCATACTGTTTAGGTAGTATAGATTATATTTGCTTTCAGCCAACTGAATCCTACCGAAGGGTAGTGGGTGGGTTGGGAATGTCAAAGTTCACTCTAAATATCTAAGTCAATGCTAACTTTCAATGATGTATGCATTTATCATTAGATTTAGCTTTTGGAATATTGTGTAGGTGGACAGATGACTTTGATTTGAATCATAACCAACATTATCTTTTAGTCATGATTCTGTTTGTCCTTATATTACATTGGACTCTGGCCTTCCAGGATTTTAACCTAAACACAGTTCATAAAGCCCCCTCAAAAGTATAAATGCATTCACTTGGCATGAATGGAGAATTTATTTATGTATTTATTAAACATTACTGAGTCTGCCCTTGCCCCTCATGGACACAGTTGATGGGGTCATAAAATGGAAACCATTGAAATCCCCATTCCTGTAAACCATTGTACGTTTTCTTGACACAATATATATGGCATTAAAAGGGTTAGTCATTTAAAGTAACTAACAGATCGTCTTTTGGCTGTGTTAAAGTTACTGTCAGAAAGCCATTAAGCTGTGTTAAAGTTTTCAACAGAAAATCATGATACCATGTTTAAGTTACCAACTGAAGGCTGCAAGTCATATTTGGCAAGATTTATTTTCATTTATTTTCATAACATTGATAGTTACTTAATACTGCCAAATCACTTTCTCAAATAATAGATGTTATTTGAATATGTTAAAAGTTCTTTCTTTGTTTTCCTACAGAAACAATACAGAGTTTGATTACCTTGAGGAATTTCCATTAAACCTTCTTCATGAATTGCCAGCAAGGACTGGTCATGAGGCAGAGAATGTCCTTGTGGTCAACATGCAATATGGAGAAGATTTTTCTATCCCTGGCAGTGACATCTTCACATTTTACAAACCAAGTTTAAATTCATCAGATGCCCATAATTCCAACTTCCTTCATCCCTGCTTATATTACTTTGACACACTTCCAACAGGTAACTATGTATTATCAGTTTTACAATGATAATAATGATAATAAAGTGGCACCTGGAGTCAGGGCCTTTCTTGCAATGTGAAAATTATGTGGCAGAACCAGCTGATAGCCATCTAAAAATTCTTGATAATTGCTGCCTGTTGTTTTGCAGTATGGAAGCATTATTGGAAAAATGCATCATAATTTTCTGAAATAGCAGTGCATGGATGGATTGCATTCAATGACCGCAATTAACCTCATATGTACTTTTCACCACCAGCATTGCCTTGGGTATGTGAAAGTCTTTCCCAGTCACACATTCATGTTTGTAACCTCACCTGGCTCCTATGGCCAAGTGAGCTTACAGTGTGGTCCTTTGTCCTTCATGTTTTATGCATCAATGATTCAATCTTTCCTTCCAAAACCGTTTCAAAGAATTCAACTAAATTTCACAGGTGTTTTCATGGCATGGGTCTCTCTGGTTTGTACAAAATAATGCTTATCTGCCATCAGATTCAGACACCATTACTAAAACTACAAAAACACCATAAACCAGTCTGTCAAAATCAATTAAGCAGAATTAGATTCAGTTTAACATAAAGCATCAGTCTGACATCAGAAATTAAAGAATGTCTCTTAAAAAGCTGCTCAACAGAATTTGACCTAATTGAAGAGAAAGCATTTGGTATAAAGAGCTGTCACATTTAGAGAGATGGTGCCATTAAAACTACCTGTATATTAAAAATAGATTCTTTTTCCTTTGCCCACATAAACACATGATGAAGATTCTATTCTAAGTTAATCTGTTTAATATTTGTTAAAGCTTACAAAAAATTTATCATAGAACTGTGGTTACAAACTATGGTTTCTAAATGGAATGTCATTTCAATTGTATGGAAGAAACTTAATATGGCATGCTTGTGTTTGTGGTAATGTTCGTGTCAAATTTGGAATCAGTTTTAAATCTACTGCAATGCATTATCATTTTCTGTAATATTTGTTTACAAAGTATATCAGTGGCTAGTTAGTTACTAAATAGCTGTTCATAATAGGCTAGACGTTACATTTTTGTAAAAAGACACCCATATTTTGTCTCCATGTTTATCCCTCTTAATTTCATTTTGTACTGTGAATGACATTAAAATCATGTGGTGTCAGGGATCATTAAATTTCTGTCAGTGAATGACATTGTTTTGGCCTTTCATTTGAAATTTGTAACTTATCTTTAAAGTCCTCTGTAATTGCTGCATCCTTGAGAATCCCCCATTCCTTCTTTAATTGTACTCAGCTTTCAGCCATGTCAATCATCCACTACTTCATTTTGTACTCAGCTTCCAGTCATGTCAATCCTCCACTACTCCATTTTGTACTCAGCTTCCAGCTATGTCAATCCTCCACTACTCCATTTTGTACTCAGCTTCCAGCCATGTCAATCCTCCACTACTCCATTTTGTACTCAGCTTCCAGTGATGTCAAATAGTCCTCAGTATCTTGCTTCATGGTAATGTACAGCAAATGCTCTCTGCAAACACCAGCTAAAAGTTAGTTTTTATCATTATAATGCTTATGCTTTGGCACCATGAATAGTAGTCTCAAAAACAGTAAATTAGGACTAATGCTAATGATTGTCTCATCTATGCATGTATGAGCCTACCAATTTAAACAGAACCTTTTAAATAATAATCAAACGTCTTTTCAGAGAAGCTGAGTGAATATTCATAACAAAAGGATTCAGTTGCCCAATGTTACCCATATTTGACCAGGTAACTATGAGCAGTATGGCCTTCTTGCAGTTGAGATAGCTCTAGAAAGCTTACTCAGTACCACCTGTTGATTCTCCAACAAAGGAACTAGACATAGTGACCATGGAATGTTATTTGCTTAATATGTTTCAGAGCTCTATACAAATATAATAACAATCTGGTGCAGTAGTAACAAATGCTAAATTTCTAATGGCTGTTTGTCCTCCTCTTTAAAGAGCACATATAACCATTTATAATCATGAATATTGAATAAATCTTGATGCAATCCAGAGAAATTTGGAAACATCAGAGAAATTTGAAAGCATCAAAGAAAACAAAATGTGGGGCCTCGAGTGGTCTAAAGCGCTGACCATTACAGATCACTGCCATCTCACCTCTGTCTGCGTGAGTGCGAGTCCAGACTCGGCTAATGTGGGTGAGTGAGAAAGCCTACCAGTAGTAGCTTCTCGTGGGTCGATGATTCTTTCCTGTGTTTTTCAGGGTTCTTCCTCCACCAATAATACTGGCCGACATGTATAGCCTATCTTGCGCTGAACAATGGCGTTAAACCCTACAACAACAAAAAACAAAATGTCAATCAGTGTGTGCCTTTTCTGAAACAGATATCTTAGGATAAGATTAGTAGCATTATTAGCCATTTATCTATGATAAAAGCCATTGTAATGAAGTGATTAGTGGCTAAAATTCTGGTTGCAAAGATTTGTTTGTGAAAATATAGTGCAAAATTGGGACCTCCTACCCTCTACATACATAAAGATAATTTCTGGGCCTTCAGCACTATTGACATAGTGGAGATAAGACATGTATGTTTTGTGGAGTTTTTTTCAAGATATTTCTGCTGAATTTAGGAAAACTTTTGATACAAAAATGAAGATGCTGGCAAGTCAAAGGATTGGTGTTACTAAGAGAAAATGCAAACCCTTTAGGCCAATAAAAAAGTTTACTGTCAGCTAATCATCACTGTTGTTCATTGCTGACTGTAGCACTCTTTTCCATACCTACCCTAATTTTAAAATGGGTGCAATAGGAAACAGACATTTTGTTTTATTTGATTTCATGCTTCTCACTTTATAAACAAACATGAATATTGATTTTGTGTTTGAATATTGTCTAAAAATATATTTCAGATTTGAACGCTTAGTTATTAATTTTAAATCTGTTGGAGTTCATCCGTATTCCACATCCAGATTAGTGTCAATGAATCTTAAGAGTTTTTTTCAGCATTCAGGATTGTGGTCCTTAATTACCCATCTGATTTGGTTTTCACAGCATATTTTTACTGAGATTTTTTGGATTTCAACCATATTTGATTGTTACTCTATTATTATAAATATTGAATAATATCTTGGCTTCATTCCACTTCTTTATCCTTTAAAAGAAACATCAGAATAATTGATACTTTCTTTATGATATGAAATGATGCTAAGAAATGTAAGTTGTGACACTGAAAACTACACAAGTATCTTACTCCGATCAGTTCTGACCATGCAACAATTACAGTCAGACATCAGATATGCCAATAAACCATTGGAATACCTGTTGTACAAGAGTTTATTAAGAGCTGCCACACATGGCCATGAGGGCAGTGGATGTTTGAGCATATCATTGACCATGGTGGGACTCAAACCCATGATCTTCTGGCCTAAGTCTTTACCATTTGCATTTTATTCTTTCAGAAGAGGACATGAAGTACAAAGAAGAGAAGAAACATCTTCCTACCCCTAAAGCTATTCATCATATTATGGAAGACTTCCTCACAACTTGGGATGCACCCATCAGTCATGTCCTGCCACTCCGACGTTTCCTGGAAAACATATTTGACACTGACATGAGGGATTTCCACTGGGAAACTTGTATGGAGTATGCCTTGACTCGCACCACTGTGCCATTAACTTGTCAAGAGTTCTTTCTGAAAGGACAGGGGATGGGGTCAACTCTTGGCTAAAATGCAAAGAAAAGTAACTGTGAAAATGGATTTTTGCACTTGAAAAATGAGTTTTTAATATGCTAAAAGTATCTTTTATGTTTATCATTATCATGGCATATCCTGGATAAATCTTTAAGCTACAACATAAATCATAATGTCTAATAATAAACAGAGAGGGAAAAAATAAGTAAAAGTAAGGCTTGTACAGACTTACAGATAGATTAAGAAACAATAGCAAAAAAAATATCTTCACTATCCACTATCAGAAAACATTTATTATTACAAAGGGGAGATAAATCTTGTAAGATATGGTGTGAAGATATACCATATATACTCATGTATAAGCTTGTTCTCCTGTAAGCCAATCTCCCAAATTGAACAGGTATAAACACTAAAAAGTGCATGACCTGCACATAAGCCGATCTACAAGTCAAAGACATTACAAAATGCACATGGTAAGTTCTAAATGCATTTATTTAGGCAAACTTATATTAACAAAAAATATATGTATACTTATTTCGGGCATGTCATATATGATTATTAAAAAGAAATGATATAAACTTGTTTGAAAAGTATTTTATTTTTGTTTTCTTATTGTATCTGCCTAATTTCGCTATATGTATATTAATTTGATCAAATAATGACAAGAATTGATCAATCACATGTTGCTGTAACATTAATTCTCACTTTTTACTCAATTATTGTTTGTTTATGCATTATTGCATTGGACATTTTATATTGGTGCACCAGTAATTACGATTTTATTTTTCCTTGAAATTGTAAATACCTAACTCATTATTATTAAATGGTTTTATTCATTGCCCACAATTAAGCTCCAGAATGTATTTAAATAATGGCACCATCATGTGTACATTGTAGGTTTGAACACATGCCAAATGAAGTACATTCCATGAATGAAGTACGTACCATGGAGTCAAATCATAAGCATCCCCTGCAATAAACTTTAATGATATCTTCAAAATACAATAATGAAGATTCAAAATAATCGTTCAAAATTTATGATAATACTGAAAAAGCTGAGTTGTATTTGCTTTGATTTAAAAAACTTACACCATAACTTTAAACTCTCAGGCTGGGAGGAAAGAAACCTCACAAATTTTGAGGTCACTACATGCTTACCTCCCTTTTTCATATTATCTCCCGATTTTTGCAGAGAACTCCTAATTATTACATTATGTCTTTGATTTTCATTTCTCCTAATAAAAGAAAAGTCCTACACACACACACACACACACACACACATATATATATATATGTATATATATTGTATGCAATCCATGGAAGCTAAGTTCCTTTGTATTACCTGCGAATATTATCATGACAAAATAATTACTTGACTAGAAAGAGTTCTCTTCTTTACTAAATAGGATGTTAAGTTTAAAAATTATTCATGTAAATTTCTGATCTTTTTTGATCTACAGCAACACAAAATTCAGAAAATAAACCAGAACAAAAAGTAAACCACGTCAATAAAATTGTTGGCAATTAATTTCAATTCCAGTTACAGTTATGATCAGTGCTAAAATTCCATATGCAGTAGCCACATTTCCACCAAAGAAACTTACATGAGTAAAACTAATTCAGAATACATGTTTTAGGTAAACAATACTAAATGCCTTATGAGTTGATAATAAGGGAATAAGGTTGAATATACAACGAAAGGAAAATAACTGCCACATGTATGGTACCATGAGGCTGCCTGTTTTGGTTCCTTTAGTTCAACAAAATTAATAATCCTTTATTTGCTAATCAATTGCTGGTATTTGCATAACACACAGTAGTGTAGAACATGGCTACTTTGAATCATGATGGAGGACTAGTCTTTTTTACAAAATAGTTGCCTCAATAAAGATTAGCATTTAATTGGTTGCTCTGGCTTTCTTGGTTGTTATTTAAGACTAACCTTTAGCCATTGTGCAGTTTGGGCACAGCTGATCAGAATATTGGCACGTCCTGGAGAAAAATAAGGTGTGTTGTAGCGAAAAACTGTGCTTCCTTTGCGATTTTCACCAATATTAGACCCAAAGATCAATCAATATTTAGTGAAAAAAAGGCTTTAAAAATGCCATAAAAACTCCCAAGTTTAGGTCCCAATCTCTTTACTTTTTTATTCAGTCTCCCTACTTGGCTTTTGAAAAGTTGACAGGAGTGACTTACAGCCAATTTTACAAAACTGCGGTAATTGTGCTAATATTATGGAATGAAAGGCAATTACACAGCAGTGTACTGGTAAAGTTGCCAATTAAAATTCCCTGTTAACACAAGCCAGTTTGGGCATTTTAATGACTAATTGGCCTGTATTGCTGTTGGTAAATGAAAGACAAATAACCCAACTTTCAACAAAGGAGAGGCTTTTAAATTGTGTGGTGGACAGTTATGATTTTGTTCAGCCAGAACACAAAAAAAAAACAGATTTATGATGATCTATAATGAGAATTTTAGCCATTATCATTACCACTTTTTGTAAACATGTAAGTTATTCTGGTTATGTGCCTTGTAACATTACAACATGCATGCCTTTTCATAAATATTACCTCAGTTTATATGATCATTTATTTCACTGAATACAAGGAACTCATGCTTGTGTGATTCAACATAAATGAAACAGCTATTAAAGGCTAGCTGAAATGTTATCTGGAAGAATGCAATTTGATCAAAACAAGGATAAGAGCAAAATCTTCATCTGTTTGGGAATAAATAAGAATTTAAGGGATGCCATGCATGCTTTGCACTGTGTATGTACTGTATATTATAGTTCAGTCTCCCGGGTGAACTCAACTGGCACGCAAATAATGAAGACAATCTTTACCTTTATTTAATTTCATCGGAAAATATTCACATGCAAAATTATAGCAAAATCAATAATAGTACTTGATAACAGTTTAATATTTGTCGGGTCACCAAAAGTGAATTTTTTTACATGGATCTGTCTTAGGACACAGAAAAATATTTGTTTGGTGTCCCAAGATTTACAGCCTTTACAGCAATCAACAAAAAGACTTAATAACTGTCATGTTTAGACATTGGCCCATGGTTAAGTCACACACACACTCCTTCCAGGGCTTTATTTTTGTCTAAGTTATTTGGCTTATACCTGAGTATATGTGGTATATTAATAAAATCACTTAATACTGATTTTGTGTATATATATATATATATATATATATATATATATATATATATATATATATATATATATATATATATATATATATATATATGTATATATATATATATATATATATATATATATATATATATATATATATATATATATATATATATATATATATATATATATATATATATATATATATATATATGCTTCTGTTTCAAAGAGCACGGATATAAAAAATGAAGGAAAGAATTATTTTAATCAAAACAGGTTTAAAAAATTTAAATATCACCAAAATGATGGCAGTGGAAAAAAGTACCAATTCCATATAGTGTCCTTTAAAATTTTTTTGATTGATATGCTTGTTGATTCTAAATTTGTGTCCTACAACATGTGTTAAAAATAATGCCAATAATGTAATTTAAACACTAAATGATATGTTTAGGTGTGTTATACTTTAATAGATAAATAACAATATGGATTTTCTATGAAGATTGTAGAGGATTCCTAATGAATTCTTTTGACTTACTGACTTCTATGCTACATTTGACTGAGTATTCTTACATTTAATCATCAGAAAACCACCTTGTTTAGATTGATCGGTTAAATGTGATTCATATACATTGACTCTCTTGCTCCAGCGTAAAAATCGAAAGTATTTACCCAGTACAATTAGTCATTTACTAAATCATAAAATTCATAATCCATAATGATTATAGTTTTACTTAGGATAGAGGTGTTGTTAATAAATGAATTTAACTTGTTGCAGACTTTTCATTATCATGGTGTCTTAGTCACATTTGAATATTCCAGATTTCATTTTTTTGTCATAGTAATTTCCTGTAAATATAGTCCTTAATAAAATTATATTATTAAGCTTAATCATATACATGGATTATACTTTTATTATATTTAATTTATGCTACTTTGAAACAAATCAAGCTTGTTTATGTACTAATACTTTATGCATATGTTTATGAGAAAATAATACTTAACAAATCAAAAATTTCTTTTATATAGTTAATTTTTATCGCCTCACTAGCAAAGTGGTTGGGGGTGTGTGTGTATATTGTTGTGCCAGTATGTTCATGTGTTCATTCATTCCTTGGGTTATGCCCTCAGTATCTTGGTCATTTTCACCTATGCTCATGAAAATTAGTATGTGAATGTATATCAGAATAACTGAACCATATAAAAACTACATGAACTTGACCCAGTTTTCATACTTGAATAGCTTGTATTTTCAGTCATCCATTTAATATATCCTCAGTATTTTGTATTATATTTCACCTACTCTCTGAATATTGGTATGTCAATGAATTTTCATGAATAACTCGCTGATACCAAAATTAGGTTACTGTCACCTAATTTTTGCTTATAATTTTAGATATCTGATTCAATCTTTATTGAGAGTAACTCAGCCATACTAAAATTAGTTTCCAATGACCTAAAGTTTATTCTTGAGTAAATTTTTATATTTTAACTATCTGTTTGTTTCACTAATAGTATAAAAACCAACTTCTGTTTTGGAAATAGGTTTTTTTATTAGCTTTTCTGGTCATAGAGCAGGAGAGTTTGCGGGATGGTTTGTTGTTCATCACCACAAATTTATTATTGCTACTGGGAAGAGTGTCATGAAACTGTAAAAACACCTTCATCCCAATGTTTGGTAGGCCTTCAATGAAAATGGTGCTGCTCAGACATCTTTTGTCACAACAGCAGTCATCCTGAAAATCATATTATCTCAATTCCTATCAATAGATAACTGTATCAACATGGGGTTTTCACTGAAAGACTTCTTAGATAACTAGTCGGAACCAAATGAAAAATGGTGCCAATCCTGTGTCCAATAATTCTGTCAGGTAGCCATCTTGACAATCTTGTCTCTCCTCCTGAATGGAAAGTGAAATCTAAATGGGGTTTTCACCAGAAGACTTCATTTCATGTCTAGTTGTTCCCAAAATGTAAATGATTCCACTTGGATAACCAGCATGGCCACAACAGTAGCCATCTTGAAATCATGTTATTGCCACTCCTGTTGAATAGATGGTCATATTAAAATTCAGTTGTCATTGAAAATTTTTTGCTGATGTCTAGTTGGTCATAAATGAAAATGGTGCCAATCTGATACCAATAGGGCTGCCATGGAAACCATCTTGAAAAATCATTTTCTTCCTCCTGTTTCTGAAAAGAAAGTCCTATTGGCATGGTGTTTTCACCAGAAGATGAATTATATCTCATTCACCCTGAATGAAAATGGTACCAATCTGCTCAAATATGGCTGCCACAATGAACACACTAAAAATCATCTTGTCTCTGATTCTTCTGAATGTATGCTTATATGGACTTGGGGGTTTTCACCAAAAGTCCTCTAATGGTATCTAGTTTGTCCAGAATTAAAATGGTGTTGATTGTACATCAAATATGGCTTCTACAATTATGGCCGATTTTCTCTCAAAAATATCAGATGATTTCAATATTCATCAGTTTACAACAAGAAACTGGCTTATATTTAATTCTGGGATATTTTTTTTGATATCAGGGCATTGGTCTCCTCAGTGGACTGTTGTTTATTTTGCTTTTACTTTCCATTTTCCAAGTTAGACTGATGTGCATAAATCATGTGCAGAGAAGTGTTTGCCAACATTCTTTTAATGGTAAGGCTGTTTTCAAGGGTTTACATACAAACATTTAGGAAGCAAAATATTACATACTGTACTTGGTTAGTCTGAGCATCCATCTTCACTTTCAGACAGCTGTTATTGTATTCCAACATAAATAGTTTTCCAATTGCCTTTTTTAGTCAACTGCCTAAGTAGATGTCTGATCTGAATTTATATAGACATATATTGTGTGTGTGATACTAGCACTTCTTTACTTCCAATCATAGATCATCTTAGTCATTACATTCCATATTGGGCTTTATTTACTTCAAGTATGAGCTACAATGTGGGATTGAAATAAAGAACTATTAGTAATAGGCACAATATACAAAATGTTTATTGAAATTTGGAAGATAGCATAGGTAACAGGCAAAGAAACACAATGTCTATTGAAATTTGGAAGATAGCATGGGTAACAGGCAAAGATACGCAATGTCTATTGAAATTTGGAAGATGGCATGGGTAATAGGCAAAGATACACAATATTTATTGAAATTTGGAAGATGGCATGGGTAATAGGCAAAGATAATTAATGTCTATTGAAATTTGGAAGATGGCTGGGTAATAGGCAAAGATACACAATGTCTATTGAAATTTGGAAGATGGCATGGGTAACAGACAAAGATACACAATGTCTATTGAAATTTGGAAGATGGCATGGGTAATAGGCAAAGATACACAATGTTTATTGAAATTTGGAAGATGGCATGGGTAATAGGCAAAGATACACAATGTCTATTGAAATTTGGAAGATGGCAGGGTAATAGGCAAAGATACACAATGTCTGTTGAAATTTGGAAGATGGCATGGGTAAATGATTCACAAGGACAACTTGATTAGAACAGTGCCTATCTAGTTGAAGACAAATGTTCAGGCTAACAACATATATATATATATATATATATATATATATATATATATATATATATATATATATATATATATATATATATATATATATATATATATATATATATATATATATATATATATATATCATATTTTGCTTCCTAAATGAGTGGTGAGTCCTGTAAATCACCGCCATAAGAATGCTAACAAATTTTGTACTTCTCTTAAAACAATTTATGTGCATCACATTTTGCCATGAAAATGTACTGTAATAGCCAGATAATAAAAAGCTATTGACAAAGACAGAGGAAACTGTCTGCACTAATGTGGATGGTTTACCATTTTAGACTGCACCAATTATCTTGTCATGTGCTTGATCAATAATATATGTATGGAAAATTAAATGTACTTTATCTAACAAGTCTGCATACATTTGTGTGGACCAATGACAGAAATACTTACTGCAGATAATGATTAGTGAGCAAACCAACCCTTTTTTTATGACAGAAAGCTTTTTAATAACTTGACATCAGCTACTTTTTGTCCAAACTACCAGCACTAATTTGTTATAGATTTAAAGATCGTAACAATTTATCTTTAAGTGAATGATACAGTATAGATCCCTGCAATGCCCAGACCTACACTCTTCAACATTTCCTGGAAACGATCAAGGAGGATGCCTTGCAAGATCACCAGGTCTTTGTTAGTATCAAGGAAGAACAATTAGCAGACTTCTCTTTGCAGATAATATTGATGGCTTGGCAGGAGATAAAAAAAGAACTGGCTGACTTGGTAGAATGCCTCAACACAAAAAAGGATTTGAACTTTCTAAATGAGATGCTGCCACAAGATCTTGGGTATCTCATACATTGATCATGTAACCAACAAAGAGGTCCAAAACAGGTTCCAATGAGCCATCTTCTGACCACTGTGAAAATAATGCAAACTTAAGTGGTACAGTTATGTCTCAGTTTCAGTTGCACTCACAAAACAGTCATGCAAGGCACATTACAGGGGTGCAGAAGAAGAGTCAGAAAAATAGGTGGGAAGATAACATTAAAGAGTGGACAGGTATGGGGTTTGGAGATTTCCAAATGGCAGTAGAGAACAGGGAAAGATGGAGAGATTGGTTTTAAGGTCATCTTTGATGCCACAGTGACCTCTTGTGTCATAGAATTGATGATGATGATAATGAATAATACAATCCAAAATGTCTTCTTTGTGTTACCAAACTTGATAGCCCATGACTGTGTGTGGTTCCAAGCTTTTTAGCTCATGTCACTTTGTGGTAGCAAGCTTTATGGTTCATGTCTCTTGGTGGTACCAAGCTTTTATAGCTAATGTCTTTTGTTGTACCATGCTTTATTGCTCATGTGTCTTGGTGGTATCAAGCTCTATAGCTAATACCTCTTTGTGGTACCAGTCTTTATAGCTGATACTTCTTTATTGTATCAAGTTGTATAGCTAATGTACATGTGGTACCAAGCTTTATAGCTAATGCCTCTTTGTGGTATCAAGCATTATTACTCCTGTGGGACAAAGCTGTATAGCTAATGTCTCTTTGTGGTTCCAAGCTTTATAGCTAATGCTTTTATGTGGTACCAAGATTAATAGCTAATGCCTCATTGTGGTACCAAGCATTATAGCTTATGCCTCCTTGTGGTATCAGTCTTTATAGCTAATGCATCTGTGGGACCAAGCTTTATAGCTAATACCTCTTTGTTGTACCAAGCATTATTGTTCATAACTTTTTGTGGTACCATTCTTTACAGCTAATGCCTCTTTGTGGTACCAAGCTTTATTGTTTTAACTCTTTGTGGTACCAAGCTTAAAAGCTAATGCCTCTTTGTGGTTCCAAGATTTATAGCTAATGCCTTTTGGTGGTACCAAGCTTTGTAGCTATGACCTCTTTGTGGTTCCAAGCTGTATACCTTATGCATTTTTTGTGGTATGAAGCTTTATAACTAATGCCTCTTTTTGTGGTACCAAGATTTATAGCTAATGCCTTTTGAGGTACCAAGCATTATAGCTATGACCTTTATGTGGTACCAAGCTTTATAGCTGATGCCTCTTTGATTTTTAAAGAATTTTTTGCAATCATAAAATTTACAAAATTGACATGCAATAAATGAAAGTGAATTTACATTTTTATATGTAGTGCTATACATAAGTATCTAATGGTATGGTTATGTTTTTAAAATTAATTCCTCAGTTTTTTATTTTCTAATGTTAGCATATCACTCATATTTGTATCATGTATGGAAGTAGCTAATGGTTTTAACAATTCCATGATGCAAAATCTACCATGGTTGTCTTGTTGTTTTCATTTTTGTTGTTATATTATTATCTGCACTTACTGCTGCATTTCAAAGAATTGCATAATTTATTTATATTTTTATTATGTGTTTCAGTCTCATGATCTTTCTAATGAAAATTTTCATAGCACAAAGTTTGAACTTTTATTTTAAAACACTAAAAAATTATTCACTTGTTTTAATACTCTTTTTTATTACCTTTATTATTAAAATGTTAACGTGCAGAAAATGTTGATTAAGGTATCAAAATGGATCATTGATATAGGTATCAAAAGGAAGCATTGATTCAGGCATCAAAAGAAACACTGATTCAGGCATCATAAGAGAGCATTGATTCAGGTATCAAAAGGGATCACTGATTAAGGCATTAAAAGGGAAAACTGATTCAGGCATCAAAAAGGATACATTGATTTAGGTATCAAAAGGGAGAATTAATTCAAGCATCAAAAGGGAACACTGATTCAGGCATCAAAAGGGAACATTGATTTAGGTATCACAAGGGAGAATTAATTCAGGTATCAAAAGGGAGAATTAATTCAGGTATCAAAATGGAGAATTAATTCAGGTATCAAAAGGGAATGATGATTTGGGTATCAAACTGGAGAATTGATTCAGGTATCAAAAGGGAGAATTAATTCAGGTATCAAGTGTGAATGAATTCAGGTATCAAAAGGGATAATTGATTCAGGTATCAAGGGAATATTGATTCAGGTATCAAAAGGGAGAATTAATTCAGGTATCAAAAGGGAAAATAAATTCAGGTATCAAAAGGAAGAATTAATTCAGGAATCAAAAAGGAGAATTAATTCAGGTATCAAAAGGGAGAATTAATTTAGGTATCAAAAGGGAGAAATAATTCAGGTATCAAAAGGGAGAATTAATTTAGGTATCAAAAGGGAGAATTGATTCAGGTATCAAAAGGGAGAATTAATTCAGGTATCAAAAGGGAGAATTGATTCATGTATCAAAAGGGAATGCTGATTTAGGTATCAAAAGGGAGAATTAATTCAGGTATCAAAAGGGAATATTGATTCAGGCATCAAATGGGATAAATAATTCAGGTATCAAAAGGGATAATTAATTCAGGTATCAAAAGGGAGAATAAATTCTGGTATTAAAAGGGAGAAATAATTCAGGTATCAAAAGGGAGAACTAATTCAGGTATCAAAAGTGTGAATGAATTCAGGTATCAAAAGGGATAATTGATTCAGGTATCAAGGGAATATTGATTCAGGTATCAAAAGGAAGAATTACCTCAGGTATCAAAATGGATTATTAATTTAGGTATCAAAAGGGAGAATAAATTCAGGTATCAAAAGGGAGAATTAATTCAGGAATCAAAAAGGAGAATTAATTCAGGTATCAAAAGGGAGAATTAATTCAGGTATCAAAAGGGAGAATTAATTCAGGTATCAAAAGGGAGAATTAATTTAGGTATCAAAAGGGATTATTGATTCAGGTATCAAAAGGGAGAATTGATTCATGTATCAAAAGGGAATGCTGATTTAGGTATCAAAAGGGAGAATTAATTCAGGTATCAAAAGGGATAATTAATTCAGGTATCAAAAGGGAGAATAAATTCTGGTATTAAAAGGGAGAAATAATTCAGGTATCAAAAGGGGGAATTAATTCAGGTATCAAAAGGGTGAATTAATTCAGGTATCAAAAGGGAATATTGATTTAGGTATCAAAAGGGAGAATAATTTCAGGTATCAAAAGGGAGAATTGATTCAGGTATCAAAAGGGAGAATTAATTCAGGTATCAAAAGGGAGAATTGATTCATGTATCAAAAGGGAATGCTGATTTAGGTATCAAAAGGGAGAATTAATTCAGGTATCAAAAGGGAATATTGATTCAGGCATCAAAAGGGATAAATAATTCAGGTATCAAAAGGGATAATTAATTCAGGTATCAAAAGGGAGAATAAATTCTGGTATTAAAAGGGAGAAATAATTCAGGTATCAAAAGGGAGAACTAATTCAGGTATCAAAAGTGTGAATGAATTCAGGTATCAAAAGGGATAATTGATTCAGGTATCAAGGGAATATTGATTCAGGTATCAAAAGGAAGAATTATCTCAGGTATCAAAATGGATTATTAATTTAGGTATCAAAAGGGAGAATAAATTCAGGTATCAAAAGGGAGAATTAATTCAGGAATCAAAAAGGAGAATTAATTCAGGTATCAAAAGGGAGAATTAATTCAGGTATCAAAAGGGAGAAATAATTCAGGTATCAAAAGGGAGAATTAATTTAGGTATCAAAAGGGATTATTGATTCAGGTATCAAAAGGGAGAATTGATTCATGTATCAAAAGGGAATGCTGATTTAGGTATCAAAAGGGAGAATTAATTCAGGTATCAAAAGGGATAATTAATTCAGGTATCAAAAGGGAGAATAAATTCTGGTATTAAAAGGGAGAAATAATTCAGGTATCAAAAGGGAGAACTAATTCAGGTATCAAAAGTGTGAATGAATTCAGGTATCAAAAGGGATAATTGATTCAGGTATCAAGGGAATATTGATTCAGGTATCAAAAGGAAGAATTATCTCAGGTATCAAAATGGATTATTAATTTAGGTATCAAAAGGGAGAATAAATTCAGGTATCAAAAGGGAGAATTAATTCAGGAATCAAAAAGGAGAATTAATTCAGGTATCAAAAGGGAGAATTAATTCAGGTATCAAAAGGGAGAAATAATTCAGGTATCAAAAGGGAGAATTAATTTAGGTATCAAAAGGGATTATTGATTCAGGTATCAAAAGGGAGAATTGATTCATGTATCAAAAGGGAATGCTGATTTAGGTATCAAAAGGGAGAATTAATTCAGGTATCAAAAGGGATAATTAATTCAGGTATCAAAAGGGAGAATAAATTCTGGTATTAAAAGGGAGAAATAATTCAGGTATCAAAAGGGGGAATTAATTCAGGTATCAAAAGGGTGAATTAATTCAGGTATCAAAAGGGAATATTGATTTAGGTATCAAAAGGGAGAATAATTTCAGGTATCAAAAGGGAGAATTAATTTAGGTATCAAAAGGGAGAAATCAGGTATCAAAAGGGAGAATGAATGCAAGTATCAAAAGGGAGAATTAATTCAGATATCAAAAGGGAAAATTAATTTAGGTATCAAAAGGGATAATTAATTTGGGTATCAAAAGGGAGAATTAATTCAGGTATCAAAAGGGAATATTAATTCAGGTATCAAATTGGAGAATTAATTCAGGTATCAAAGGGAGAATTAATTAAGGTACCAAAAGGGAGATTTAATTCAGGTATCAAAAGGGAATATTGATTCAGGTATCGAAAGGGAGAATTCAGGTATCAAAAGGGAAGATTGATTCAGGTATCAAACTCTACTTTTCATTTGAAGTAATTTAAAGAAAGCAGTTAAAATTTAGAGATGTAGAATCAGTAATCAAACATATTTCCTTTCTCATTTATTATTTTACAGAGTAAAATTTAAATTACAAAACTGTCATATTTTCAAACATTGATTCTTGTCCATAGTTATCAAACGTCATTGGCTAGATGATGCTTTTCTTTCCTTATTTCTGCTTTGTCTTTCATTTACTGTGTCCATAGCCAATGAAGTCCAATCTAAAGCATGATATAATAGAACACGTTTATCTGGAACCCCAAGGGATGACCCAGTCAAGCTTATTTGTTGTATAGTTTTGGGAATAAGAAATACACTAATGCCTGAGTCAGGTATCAGATTGTGATTGTTGAAAAATATTTTTTAGTTTGCATTTAGAAGGTCAGGTACAATAATGATGGTGTCTGTTAAGGTCATGCATGTTACAGTGAGGTTGTAATGTATGATCATGCACGTCACAGCAAGTGTATCATATAAGGTCAAGTATGTCACAGCCTGGGTATCATTTAAGGTCAAGTATGTTATAGCAAGGGTATCATTTAAAGTATGTCACAGCTAGGGTATTATTTAAGGTTGAGTATGTCACAGCTAGGGTATCATTTAAAGTCAAGCAAGTCACAGTGAGAGTGTCATTTAAGGTCAAGCATGTCACAATGAGGGTGTCATTTAAGGTCATGCATGTTACACTGCTGGCATCATTTAAAGTAAGCATGTCACAGTGAGGATTTTATGCAAAGTCATGCATGTTAAAGGGAGGGTGTCATTTAAGGTCATGGATGTCACAATAAGGGTATCAGTTAAAGGCATTCATGTATTATATTAAGCAGTATCTAAACCATCTTTATATTCTATATCAATATCTATAAAACCATTATTTTCTTTTCTGTATATTTTCTTATAGTTTCTCTTTAAAATCACTATAAGTTTGGAAAATATGGCTGGGTGACAAGGGAATAAAGCCTGTTGTTGTTGTTGTTGTTGGGCTTAATGCCATTTTTCAGCACACGATAGGCTATTCATGGAGGTCAGTATTAATGGTGGAGGAAGAAAATGAGAAATCACCGGAAAGAACCACCGACCCACGAGAAGCTACTGGCAAGCTTTCTCACATATCTACATTAGCCGAATCCTAGACTTGAACACATGCAGACAGAGGTGAGATGGCAGTGATCCGTGATGGACATCAATTTAGAACATTTCGGAATAAAGCCTGTACATGTACATTTTGAACTGTTACAGGTATTCCAATGAAAGCAAGATAATATTTGTCAGAGGCATGTGGCCTTTTTCATACAAGAAGACTGGATTACTTTTCATATGATGTCACAACTTACAAGACCATATTCAGTAACAGATTCTTCAGACAACTGTCTTCTTTATGCTGTTGCATTTAATTCACACAGAAAAATGTGTCTTGTTTCTTTGCTTCTAGTTCACTAAATGGAATTTAATACTGTTTTTGAACATATGCAAAATTATTGCCCATATTTCACTGAAAGTTGTAAAACTTGCTTTTGACAAATATTCATGAGATGCAGTTATTATGCCCCAGACAATTCATACTCATTACTGTAATACTTTTCAACTACAGCAGCATAGACCCAGATCTGCTTGAACATAATAGAGTTGGATCTGTAATGCATTATGTGCTGGCATATCAGGGTCTCCACTATTCTTGCAAACCAATACTTCAAGCAGTCACTAGACTTTGATATGTCAAGACATTGTGTAATGGTCAGTGTCGTTGTTGGTCACATTTTGGTACTTGTTTTACATCAGTCAATATGCTGTGTTACATCAGTCAATATGCTTGTTTTACATCAGTCAATATGCTGTGTTACATCAGCCATGTTTTTTCCTTTAGATTGTAAACATGATGTGCATAGTTATCTTGATGAAAAATTATTTTTAGTCACGTTCTTAATTTTGCTGAAAGAAGTTTTAAGTCAGTTGTGAAACAAATAATTCTACATTATGTGGTTCATTATTTGTTATAGTGAAATTCACTTGAACATAGTGGCAGCATTGCAATCATTATATGTTATATTTACTTTGTTAGTGATAGCTGACTAAATTGTCAGTTTCCTAAATCAAAAATGAAATTTCTAAAGGGTTTATATTATAACTGTATCTGCATTGTTGCCATAAGACGCTTATGAGGATAATGACTTGTTTGATAGATTACATTAACAACATAGTTACTCTAGTTTCATTGCATCTGAGACTGAAGGCATTTTGTCAATTACTTTCACAGCATAGATAATATCAAATGAAAACATACACTTATTTTTGCTTAGCTTTGAAACCTCCTGATGATTTGGTATCTGGTTTGTTTTTAAGTATTGTCTTGATATTTTAAACACATGTATAAATATATTTTTTAATAAAGATGTATATTTATTTTGTTGAAGTCTTCATATTTTTGTAAGGAATGCACTCTTTCTCCCCATCTCAAAGACAAATAATTACAACACAGACTATGACATATCAAATGCATATGTCCTTTTTTTTTCGAATGAAAATATAGATCAACTACTTCCTCTGGTCATTAATACATTTAAATTATATTATATTCTAACGAAACTCACACAGCCAGCAATTCAAGATGCAGGAAGCCAATGGAAACTACCTTTAGCCCATTTCTTTCTCTGGCCATCTACATCAGCGAGCCTGTCCATCTCATATTAGAACCAGTGTAACCCAACAGCTAGTTGTCATGATGTTCATCCCATTTAATATTTAAATCCTGTGAACATTAGCCTTAAGTGGGTGCAATAGCCTTTCCTCCAGTTTTTGTTTGGTTTTGTCCCATTTTAACAAGTCATGGATTTCATTCTGGCATTTGCATAGGAGCAGTTTATCTCAGCAGTGTTTAGTATGTAGCAGTATGCTTGCAGGTACAAACTCAAGGTAATTTTAATTTTGTGGGTTGATCTTGCAACATCCACAGAAGAACTTCTATTTATATGAAAGCAAGATGGAGAAAAATATCACCAATCATCAACATCTTTGCCCACAAGCTGGCAGAGAGTCTCATACACATACATTTTAAAAGATTTGTTTGTCTTTTTTAGTTATTTTTAGTCAGTTTTTTTTCCCTCTCCCTTCTCCTAGATCTTTAAAATTTTTAATTCTTTCATCATTATCTTACCTGATTCAAATAAAAACCAACAATGTATTGTCTATTGTGACAGTACAAGAGAATGATATCTCCTTTGCTTCAAAATTCGGCATATATAATTTGTTTTTATTATTTTGTAACAATTCATTTTATGTTCGACACATTGTATTTGTTGAAAGAGAAATTAATCATGACTGTTAAATAAATATTTTGTCACTAAAACTGTTCCAACCTTTTCCTACTTTTCCTACTTGCTCAAAAAAGAGGCTTATCTTACATATAGGCTCATACAAAAGTAAATAAGAAAAGAGTGAAGCCAACAAGCTTTGTAAATTTTAACAGAATAATTTATTTCCCTAAAAACAAGGTAAAAATATGAAAACGTATTTACAGTTTGTGAATCTAATCCAAAAATTAATCCTAGAATTTAAAATTATAAGTCCTATCACTAAAAAGTTCTAACTGAATCAAAGTTTGAATCTCTATTAAGTTCCAATATGGAAGGCAATGACATCTGAGAGGTCGTTGTCCTGTCAATAGTTCCTCATTGAATCACAATTATAATGTTCCAGTTTAGAATTCCAGAATAATTTCCACTAAATGTCTTTGACCAAGAATTTTAATGATCACTGGTATTTTCCAGGGAATATAAATTATTGTGAATAAAAGAAACTAACTCGAACTGGCCACAGCACAAAATGCCTCTGATCTCTGAAGGTATTAATTTTCGACTGGCTACAAACACTAAAAATATGTTTTAACCCTCAATTTTAGATCTCATGGTGGAGTCATGTGGTCATTTAGCTCAAATAATGCAGTAAACTAATATGTAAATTAGCACATAGGCTAGTATAGCCTTAGCTAAGAATCAATGATTCCTACAATGAAAATGAATTATAATAAAGGTTGTTTACAACAGGGCTGACACCAGCCAATAATGACCAATGATATTAACTCAGTGCTTACCAATTCAGAACCAAGATCAGGAACTAGGTCAGCTAAAAATATAATGTAGCAACAATACTGCATTTTAATCAGGTCAAAACAGAAAACTGAATTTTCAAGAAAAATGTCAAATCCAGTGATTAAAAGTTAACATAACATGTAATGAAAATAAAAATAAAAAATTTAAAACTAACACAAGTAATTTAATTACAGATATGTATCACTTCCCTCATCAAAAAAGAAAGGTTTATATAATAAAGCTTTCTTTTTACCATATATAATTATACACGAGGTAAAACAAAATTGCATAAGAATTCTTATTAATTTTACAAAGGTTACATGAAATACCATTTCTATATACGGGAAAATGCGTTTGCAATTAAATTGTCTTTTTCTTTGATGTGCCGAATGTTAAGATTATATTCCTGTAACAACAAATGCCACCTTAATAATCTTTGATTTTTGTTTTTCATCGTGTCAATGAAAGTAAGGGGATTGTGATAACTAAACACAACAATCGTTGAAGAAGCTGAACTAACGTAAACTTCAACATGTTGTAATGCCAATATCAAAGCCAAACATTCCTTCTTAATTGTTGAGTAATTTCTTTGGTGCTTATTTAATTTCTTAGAAAAAATAGCACACTGGATGATCAATCCTATTTCTATCTTCTTGTTCCAACCAAAACATCATTTGCATCAACAGATAGTTTAAAAGATTGATTGAAATTGGGAGCTGCAAGAACTGGTGCACTTTTAAGTATGACTTTCAACCTACCAAAAGCTTCCTTACATTTTTCAGTCCAAAAAAAACCCCTTTTTTTATTTTTTATTTTTTGTGCTCAACAAGTTTGTCAGGGGCTCAGCAATATTAGAACAATCGAAATAAAATTTCCGATAGTACCTAGCCATACACAAAAATCTCATCAGCTGCTTTTTACTGACAGGCACAGGGATTTCAGAGATAGCCTTGACATTAGCATCTATAGGTTTAACTGTCCATGTCCCTCAATATGTCCTAGAAAGTTACACAAGCACGGCAGAATTCACTTTTCGATAAATTGATTGTCAAACTTGAATCACTCAGTCTGTCAAAGAATTTTCGAATTGTTGCTAAATCTTCTTTCTAAATGTCGTTGCAGATGATGTCATCATCAATGTAAGCATCACATTTATCCAGACCAGAGATAATCATAATCATCAAACGTTGAAAAGTACTTGGGGAACCCTTCATCCCGAATGGCATTACTTTTACATTGATAGAGTCCATCTGGGGTCACGAATGCCAAAATTTTCTTTACTCTTTCAGTTAGTGGAATTTACCAAAATCCTTTCAAATGTTCAAATTTGGTAACATACTTGGCATTCCAATTTTATCAATACAGTCGTCAATTCTTGGTAATGGAAATGAATTTGTTTTTGTCACACTGTTCGCCTTTCTATAATCAGTGCACATACGGAAAGTTTTATCTGGTTTCGGAACAAGTATACATGGTGAACTCCAGTCACTTTTGCTGGGCTCTATAAAATCATTCTCCAACAAATGCTGAATTTCCTTTTCCAAGCATCCCTGTCTGAGACGGTTTATCTTGTATGGGTATTGTTTCGCAGGTTTGGAATTCACAATTTCAACGTCATGAAAAATGATGTTTGTCCTCGTTAAGAATATCTGGAAATAAGAGCTCATATTCAAACAAAAACTGTTTACGTTCATTCCTTTCTTGCTGTTGCAAATGCGAACATTTCTGTTCCAGATTATTCATAATTTCCGAATTCAGAAGATTTGTCGCTCAAATATCGATAGAAACAGATCGAATTTTTTTACTTACATCCTCCGTTAATTGGACAGGTACAACTAAATTAACTGCACAATTTAACTGGCCATCATTCTCAATATACTCCTTTAACATGTTTGTGTGGCAAAGTTGATTTTGTTTTCGCCACCCAGGTGTATTTATGATGTAATTTAGATCATTTACTTTCTTTTCAACTGTGTACGGACCATAATATTGGTCCTGGTGGGGATTTTGTGGAGAGTCAGAACTCTTATCACCAGTCTGAAAAATCCATTCCTTTGAGTTTTTATCATACCTTAATTTCAGCTTTTACTAAGTAGAATGCAGATTCGCTCTTGCGACCTCACAAGCATTTGACAACTTATACTTAAAATTAAAAATTAAAATTAGAAACATAACCAAGTTCAGTATAGTATCTTCATTACAAAGAAGTTTCTCTTTCAACAATTTAAATTGTCCACGCAGTGTGTCCGAAAACTAGTTCAAAGGGACTGAATCCTAAAGATTCGTGAACTGATTCCCTAACAGCAAACAATAGTAAATGAATGCCTTCATCCCAAGCTGTATTAATATCAAAGCATTATGATCGAATCATATTCTTCAAAGTCTGATAAAAAATTTCTAAAGCCTTTTGGCTCTCAGGGTGATAGGCAGACGATTTGAATTGTTGAACACATATTTCATACATTACCCGCTGAACATTTCCAGACATCTGGTTAGGCAAAACTGAGTTTAGAAAAGAAATATTTATCAAAACTTTTGCTATAGTTTTAGTTTAAATATTCATAAATAGAATTGCTTCTGTGAATCTTGTTGACACACACATTATGGTCAACAAGCATTGGTTGCCTGACTTGGTCTTAGGTAATGGACAAACACAATCAACCATTATTGTGCTAAACGGCACAGGAATTAGCTGCAGATGAGCCTTAGGTATCTTCTGATTGGGTTTTCCTACCATTTGACAAGTATGACAAGATAAACAGTATTTACAAACATCACTTTTGATATTTTGCCAATAAATGTGAGTCAAGATCTTGTGATAAGTCTTGTTAATCCCTAAATGACCAGCAAGAGGAGATTCATGGGCAAAATTAAGTATGTCCAGTCTAAGATTTTAAGAATTACATTTGTAATGAAATAACAAAGGTATTTTGGTGGCTCTCATTTCACTAATGGCCCTCTGAAACAAACAGAAGATCTCATGTTCTTTTTCCTGTTCGACGACAAGTTTAACACACTGATTAGAAAAAGTGAATGAGTAGTTAAATGAGGATCACTGTGATCAATACCTTTTGATTGTTGATTGATCCAAACACGGAATAAAAGTGACCTCATCAAACGCCTGACCAATACACGTGTCAGCTAAAGAATTTTTTTCCTTATCAAAATCATTCTCAAAAGCCTTTTTTTTTTTTGCCATAACTTTAGTAACTGCACAAGCTGGGACGTTGCCAAGTAATAAATGAATGCCCTAAACGGGCAAAGAAAATACTATTCTGATTGTCACAGGTCCTGAAACTAAGTCTGATGACAAATTTACACAATGGAGAGGAAGATTAACAAACCCGCACTTTACTCACTGAATGAGAACACTCTATTTAGAACAGGACTTTTCAGAAAAAGGCAAAGTACATGATAACAAAAGATTCTGAGAAGATCCCTTATCCCTTACAAGAGTGATATTTAACCCTTTGACATGAATAGTTCATAATTCTCCATAACCAAATCCAACTGAGGTTTATTAGACCCAACAAATTTATTGCTCTGAAAGTCTTGCTTACAACAGAAACTTTATGAGTTAAGAAATATTTATCAGCAACACGAGCAGCGTTTCCCAAGGTTTCTATCCGATGCTCTTCAATATAAGTCTTAATGTCGCTATGGGCACAGTTCATGAACTCTTTAAATAATACAAGTTGTTTGAGACTGAAATAATCACGTTAAAAATTTCTCGGCTAAGCATCATCTCTCAAATAGCTGCTCTTTTTTTTTTTTGCGAATTCGACATAAGTTTGTCCAGCATAATTTTTATAGATCCTAAATTTTTGCCGATCAGACTCAGGGACTAACTCATAATCCGTTAAGATGCATTCTTTAAACAAATCATAGTTTGCACTTTGATGAACTGTCGTTGAATGGTAAATATCACTGGCTTTGCCAATTAATAAACATGTAGTAATTGAGTCCAATGTTCCGTGGCCATATCAAACAGGCATGGAGAGTTGCTCAATTCTATTTGTTCTCTCCCTTGTTAAAGAAAGGCAACTCTGTCTACCTACAAAATGGCCGCTGAAGGACTGGTAGCACGACTATGTGAAACAATAGGCTGCCAAAACAGCGCAAAACTACAATGTCCGACATGTATCAAGCTCGGAATCCAGGGATCGTTCTTTTGTTCTCAGGTTATTAATCGATACAATACTGCATATCTGTCATATCACTGAGATTGTTATTACATTGCTGTTAGGTTCCGGCCATTAGTTCATCGGCATTTTGGTATGATTTCTTTCTTCGACAGTCCGATAGGCCTAACACAGCGGTAAAGCTGGATCGCGTCAGCTTCATCGAAGATTTACTCATACTTCGGACTTGAGATTCTATGCGTATGAAAGAAAGATACACAAAGAAAGATATATAAACTAAATGATCTGTTAATCTGTTCAGCCAAGCCGCAGGCACTTGTTTCTGGAGTAAACTAATGTGTGCACTGACCAGTTATAGTACAAGTCACAAGGGTCATTTGGGTATTCAGCACCAATTATTTAAATAATCGGTATCATTTTTATAGAATTTGATTCTGCATACCTTTTAGTGGCAAGTTTTCACTTATTTGAATTCGTATACATCCATATTCTTTGGAAGGCCATAATTTCGATGCCCCGAAACAGCAAAATCAACGTACGTAAACATTTTAGGACGAAATGAACTTAAAGGCATGATCTAGTACAATCCGGCTTGATTGTTGCGAACTGTGATGTCACAATGAAAGCTACACATATTGATAAACAAATTCATAATACCCTCGATTTTGATGACTCCACTCTTTGCGCTCTTATGTTGCCCCAAGTTTGGTACATGGCCATCATTGTAATAGTCCACAGCAATAGATAATTTTAGTGTGGAAGTTTCTTGATGACAGTTAAGGTGCAGAGCATGAAATAATCAGGATTGACTGACTTTCGGTTACAGACAGTGTGAAATTTTAAAAGTACAATTTATATTTAATTTAAAATAAGTAAATGTACATACATGATCCATGTGACTTGTACTATAATTGGTGAGTGTACACATTAGTTTACCCAGGAATTAAGTGCCTGTGATCCAAGCATCCTTGCCCGAATGTTGCAATGTTGTGCTTTTAATATAGCACTTCCCATTTATAAATTGTTTTCCAGTCAGAAATTTCTTAAAAGTATAGGAGCAAAGGCACTTTCTTGTCATCAAAGTCATCATGATATATGCAATTTCACAACACAGCTCAGAGATAAAAATTTTTTTTACACTGGCCTTAGGTCGGTGACTTAAATAAACTCACAAACCCTGACTAAAATTCCACAGGCCCAAACAGTTCATATGTCAATTGCAATCTGGAAGAAACATCTCACGATTTTGGAGGTATTTTTACACTTACCTCCTGATCTTATAATATCTCCTGATTTTTCGCAGAGAACTCCCGATTATTACACTGTGTCTGTCAATTTTCATTTTTCACAAAAAACCCAACAAAACAACCCATACATACATAGATATACAACACACAGAAGAACTGAAGTAAATAAATAACTACACTGGACCCTTTTTCCCCCAAAAAACAAAACATCCAAGAACACGTATTGCACCAAGCGAGTCCGTCTATTTTTAGAAAGAGGGTTTAACTAAATACGTTTTGCTTTCTTGCTTTATTACAATAAATTCATTAATAAGACTACATATTTATGGTTGAATTATTTGTCTAACTACTGGTATTAACAATATAAATCGGTTAAATAGTATTTACTGCACCACTTTGCATCTCTTTTGTAATTTTGCAAAAATTATGTTCAGTCAGGAACCAACCATGGCCTTGCAGCATCATTTCATATTCCACAAGAGATTGTCATGTGTTTTTGACCTAAATTATTAAATATTTAGGTTATATCTCCTATGATATAATATTTATACTTTGTTTTGTTTTCATTATATTATATATTTTCCTGAATCTATTTGCCCAATTATTTACGAATACAGACAGTTTAATGCAGTGGTATATCGTTTACGTAAAGATGTCTGCCATTACAAGTTCATTTACTGTTTCAAACCGATTTTATCAAGAAAATACGTAAATACAGTAGTTACAATCTCCATTTATAAAAACAAGAAATACATTAGAAAATACTCTTTACCAATCACATTTTTTTAAAAGTAAATTACTATTTACATATTGATGCATTTTACTTTGGATTACAACAGTGCCAGAACTTACTGGCTAATGCGAGGGGCATCTCAAAAGTTATAATCTACAGCTATTTTACAACAGACAGCAATCCCAAGAAGTCAGAAATCCCAAGACAGCAATCCCAAGAAGTCAGAAATCTCGACAACTAGATGACTCAAGAAAAGACCAAACCCAGGAACCCTCAATAATTTTGGAACAACAACAACAAAAGACGCTGAATCCCCAAGCATTACCAAGAAGGAAACAACTAAGAGAAGACCAATTCACAGTACAACAACAACAGGAGAATACTGAAGGCTTGAACCAAAATCTAAGTACAGCTTTTTCATTGGTAACAATAAGAACAAGAGAGAAAGACCAGTCAGAAGCAGGAATCCAAAGAGAGAAAAGAAAAGTGAGAAGGATAAAGAAGAAAGTAGAAGAAAACAACAGAAAATATCTCCTTAAAGGAGATGAATGCCTTGAATAAATAATAATAATAAAAAAAGAAGAAAAAGAATGCCTTATTTTTGCACAATAAAGGAAAGACAAACTTTGAGTTATAGCACAAACATTACAGTAAGGCAGGAGGGCCTCCCTAAATGGTCTGAGAAGATCAACCAGGGATAGCACCCTCCCCCTGCAAAAAAAGGTAAACACCTGGCATTCCTTTACTGTATATGCAAACTTTAAATACCATGATTACAGTATAAGAAGGAATAAAAAAAAATTATACCTAGCAGTATATGTGCCGCCAAAGAACTGAGAGTAAATATTTTATAAACAGTGTTACATGGCTTAAGAGTTAAACCTAAGAAAATAAGGGATATAAAAAGTGGGAAAAACAGTTGCCACATGTACTGTAAATTGTGACTGCAGATTTGAACTGTTAAAATGAAGTCCTAGGCATCATAAACTACATCAAAATATCCTGTTTTATTTGCCAGTCAGTTTCTAGTGCTTATGTATACAGGCTGTATCACATGGTTTCTTTGAAGTATGTCCAAAGGGCAGTCCTTTTCACAAGATAAATGCAGTGATAAGGATTAATTATTAATTATTAATTAGTCACACTGGCCTTATGCTCATGTACAAGCTCTTATGCAGTTTAGTCACAGCTGACCAGAATATGAAAATGGGGACTTGTCCTGGAGGAAAACAAGGCATCTCACAGGGAGAAATGGCATGTCTCATGGGTGCATACACATTGGGCAGTGAGTTGGGACAGTAGTCACCTTTCTCAATTTCACCTTTAAACATGTTTTGGCCAACATCCATAAAATTTTCATGGCTGACCACTAATTGTCCTACACTCCACCCACTCCAAACAAAGTTTCTGTGGGTGCCTCTGGTGTGTCCTTTGAGAATTTCACCCTTTGTGGACCTGGAAGATCTGTCTGTATTTATTGACACCAGTGCTTAAAAAATGCAGTGTAAAAACCTCCCTATTTTCTGTCCCAGTCTCACTAATTTATTTGTTATTCTTCCTACATTGCTTTTGAAAAGTTGACAGATATGTCGGACTCCAATTTCCACAAGCCAAAAGTTTCCTATTGTCACACAACATTGCAATAGCTACAATTCAAATATAAATTTAATAAAAATGAATTACGCTTAAACACTATTCCAATAACTGAAATGATCATGCTTTGCGTTATATATATATATATATATATATATATATATATATATATATATATATATATATATATATATATATATATATATATATATATATATGCAGATAAATCTGAATTCAAAGAAACATTGCCACTGTTCACAGACTTGTCAAAAATATAATACATAGTGGCTTAAACATTCTCATTCTTGGCAATAATATGTAATAACTTTAAATTTGTTCTTATACATGCATCTGTCATCTCTTTGATTGACCTATAATGGGTTGTTCCACTTCCTGATCCTAGCTATACAGATTAGCAAAATGGATTCACCCACTGCAACATTAAACACATCACACTAGTGAATTAATGTTAATGTAAAGCTTGGGATTTTATTCCTGACCTTTTTTCCTTTAATTGCTGCTTATTAAACTGCCCATGTAATAGGTTTATATCAGTTCCAGTAATTACAGATTACCATTTAAACATAGAATATGTAACATAGACCAAATTATTTTGTATTGTTTTTTAAAGATTACTGAAAATTGTGTTTTCTCAAAACACCACCATGTCAGGATGTTTGGGAGTACAAAATCATATTTATAGCAAAGCTTACATATGATTAAAATCGGATCTTAATTTCTTGTAGGATAGTGGTTATCAGATTTTGATTGTAGTGTGTTATGCATGTATGTCAATATCATGAAAGTACATTTACTCATTTCATCAGCATGATTAAAGTTTCATCATGCAAACTATTTTTTTTCAACAAACCTAATGGGCCTCTAATTACAAGATGGCCCCTAACTAATTACAAGATGACCCTAACTAATTACAAAATGGCCCCAAACTAATTACAAGATGGCCCCTAACTAATTACAAGATGGCCTTACCTAATTACAAGATGACCCTAACTAATTACAAGATGGCACCTAACTAATAGGAAAGCCCCAAACTAATTACAAGATGGCACCTAACTAATTACATGATGGCCCTAACTAATTACAAGATAGCCTCAAACTAATTAAAAGATGGCCCATAACTAATTACAAGATGGCCCTAACTAATTACAAGATGGCCCCAAACTAATTACAAGATGGCCCCTAACTAATTACAAGATGGCCCTGACTAATTACAAGATGGCCCCTAACTAATTACAAGATGGCCCTAACTAATTACGAAATGGCTCCAAACTAATTACTAGATGACCTCTAACTAATTAAAAGATGGCCCCAAACTAATTACAAGATGGCCCTAACTAATTACAAGATGGCCCCTAACTAATTACAAGATGGCCCAAACTAAAACTGGAAAGGCATCAGGCTTTCAGATTTCTTTAGCTCTGCTGAATGAAAACTCAGATTTAATAATATAGATCAGACATTCATTTTTTAATTTGAGAACTTCCATTTTATATAATTAAGATTATATTGAAATCACTGCCCTTAAAGAATGACATGTCAGCAATTAATTGTACAATATAGCACACCTCTCCTGATTTGCTATTGTAGAGTTACCTAAAAAAACACAAATATATGGGGAGTTGTTGTATATTGCAGGAATTGTCAACAATGTAAACCATAATTATGAATGAATAATAACACTTATTAAGGAACAAAAGAAAGAATATATTGCAAATTAATTTTTTGTCACCACCAGTTACTATTTTGAGATGATCTGGTTTAATAAAAAAAATCAATGTTAAATATAAATTATCATATGTAACAAAACCACATTTATAAGACTCTAAACTCCTATTATTTGGATGGTGGTAGCAGTGTTCAACAAATCTGATAGCCCAGTGCCAAAGGCCCTTCAAATTTCTGATCAGGCCCCTGCTTTACTAAGTTATGTGCCTGTTGGGCTTGTCAAATAAAATAAAATCTAATTTACCTTTAGAAGCTTTGATCATGTTGATGAAATGCATTAATTACTTTTCAGGATACTAGAAGAGTAGTAAATTCTAAATATTTATCTCTGTGTATGCCACTTACCATTATGAACTCTACTTATCATACATCTATTGAAAGCTCTAAACTTTGTGTACAAAGCAAAGCATGCCACTTGTGAATCAGGAATAGGTTGCCTGGGTTACTTTAACTAGTGTTCACATGGCTTTAACATGTATATGTGATTTTAAAATACCATTTTTTACTAGAAACTTTCCATCACTAGTGTAGTAGATTCCAGAACTGTCCCATAATTTGTTGCAACCAGTGCAGTGATGCATGGCAGCCTAATGGGATTTAATGTTAGCTGTATATCTGATAAGTTGTTAATTGGTTACTTGGTTGTGGTAATCTAGAGAACAGCCAAAGGCAAGATAGTATTATAAGTAATAAAGGTATCAATTATGGTCTGTTGGCTCTTTTCTTATAAAAATTGGCCTACCTTTGGTGTTGTTGAGATTGCATTGAGTATTTTGATTTTTTACAAATGTTTTTGGTTAATTGCTATTGTGTTTTTCCAGGTATTTGAAGTTACGGTGTTTGTATAATAATTCACCTGCTCCATGTGCACACTAACTTTTTGAAAATTTTCTTCTTAAATCATTTATTTGCAATCAAAGGTAATAAAGAAACCAATAGATTCTTGACCTGAGAGATCTTGGTGAGTCTAATGGTTTTTGCACAAGAACTTTAGCTTCGTGGGTTGGTGGTTCTTTCTGAGGATTTCTCGGTTTCTTCCTCCACCATTAATACTGGCCGCCATGTATAGCCTATCGTGTGCTGAAAAATGGCGTTAAGCCCCAAAACAACAACAACAACAGCACAAGAACTTTAGTTCAATAGCACATACCTTGACCAAAAATCCATGTTGAGACCCATGAATCATTAATCAAACTCACTCTTCTAGTCCCACTAAGAGGACTATGGGGCAGATATATGATGTGATCTTTATGTTGTTATTAACATTTTTTTAAGCAAAAACAATGTGGGCACAGTTTAGTAAAAGTGTTCTGAGGTAGATTGAAATATGGTATGCATGTTTATCAGTGGATGAACAAAGTAAATGTATATGCCATTATAGCAGTGTTTCAGATTGTTTTACAGTTTTGAATTGTTGGAGACTTTTCCGGTTTATAGTCAGGACATTCATGTTTTTCAAACACCTATTAATTTTCTTTATTTTATATTTGTTTGTTGATTTGATGGCACTTTTAACACATTGTTTGCTGTATATTGTGTCATGGAAAAGGAAACAGTGCTTTTTCCCAAAACACACCAAGGCAACCTGTCTGAAACACATCTTTTGAATTACAAGTCAAATGCTCTGCCAGATAAGCTAATACAGCATGCTGTTTTAGTTAGGCCTGACTTCATGTATTGTAAAGTTTGTCAAGCAATCACATTAAAAAAATTACCATAATATTCATTTCTGTAAATTTCAGGCCTGCTTCAAAGGCTTTTGGGAGGAGCATAAAAAGATTCATAAGAAAGCAAGTAAGTTTTCTTCATTTAATCAATATGCTGCCTAGTCAAAAGCCTTAGTTTAGCTCATGCTGTCAAGTTCATAGTTTTAAATATTTTTTCAGCGACAATGCTGTCAATTTTTCTGAAACAAATAAGAAAGATAAATTGCTTATAATTTTGAAAGTTTATATATTTCTAAAAAAATATTAATTTGAAAATGGAAGTTTGTTATTAAAGGTTGAACCCGCTATAACACGGTTGGTTATAACACGAATTCAGATTTAACGCAGTCGTGGCATGGCTCCCAAAATTTCATTCACCTTATTACCGATATTTTTCTTGTAAACAAAAAAAGTAAGTAAAATAAATTGTGTAAAGTTTTATTATCATGTTGAAAAACAGATTGCTTATAAATCAGAATATAAGATGTTTGTGGTGTGGCTCCCGAAATATCATATACATGTATATATATTTTTCTCGTACACAGAAAACATTTCTTCTGAAAAGTGCAAAAAAAAATGTGTAGAAAGTTTATTATCATTTTGGGGAGGAAATCATGTTTTGATTCTAATATAAAACTGTCATGGCATGGCTCCCAAAATTTCATTTACCATATTACCGGTATTTTTCTCATAAAAAATTAACTACATAAAATAAATTACATAACATTTTGTAATCAGTTTGGAAAGGAGATTGCCTATAAATTTTGAATATAAGACATTTGTGGCATTGCTAACAAAATATCACATACATATATTATTCATATACACAGAAAACATTTCTTTTTAAAAGTGCAAAAAAAAAATGTGTAGAAAGTTTTATTATCATTATACTAGGAAATCATGTATGGATTCTAATATAAAATGATCATGGCATAGCTCCTAATATTTTGTAATTTAACAAATTTCTTAAGTTTTGTGCCAAAATAAACATCAGAAAATATGAGGATCTGAACCCATATCTGGGTCTTTTGAGAACTTTGATCTTTATTTTTTGTTGAAAGTTGACAGGTCATAAGTGTTAATGTTCTTTTTACTGGTTCATGAGCAATGAAGCTATCAAATCTACTTCGTGTTTGTCTATAATGCATTTCCTATACAATCATTGCTCAAACAATATCCGACATATGTTCTGTAAGCTGCATTCACAACTAAGCAATAAATAATGTGGCATTTGATAAAAGATTCTCACCTAAATTTATAAATCAATCAATTTAAGTAGGTTGCTCATCATCAAAGTCAATTGCTGGGCTAAACTTGTTCAAATTATAGATCAACGATTTATAAAAACATCAAACGCAAGCCACCAACACATACACGTGGCTTGGCGGTGTTGTTTTATGCAGTCAGTTGACCAGTGAATAATGTTGTCTATTCCCTACAAATATCACTCTCTTGTTTATTGCTGTAGTCAGATACAGCTGAAAATTAGTTTTTCAAACAATACTAAAGTATTACAAATCATGGATGAGAAAATTTAGCAGTGTGAAATTTATACAGACACCGCTATTTATCCTTTGGACCTACTGTTTCATCATTTGTTACATACTACTTGCTATTTATTTTTCCCACCGAATTCTGTCGCATACTGATCTGTGACAAAATTACTGAATATTTTAAATATGTGTGCGAATATTTTCAATGGAAATGTTTGTATTGTGAATTCAATGTATCTGATGAGATTCACGGGTGAGTACACGGTGTTGATAATCTATTCATGCTTTAGATTAGCTATGTATGTATAAACTATACACAAGTATACATCAATGCATGGTTTTATGAATAAACTAATATATTATACATGCAATCTGTTATCACTGCAGGTGTTTTTTTCTCATTTAATATACATTGATTTAAAATAGTAACTGTGCCAATGAAGCACACGTTTTTGCACCCGCTTTTATCCCTCCCCCTTCCCCAAGAACCCTGCAAATTTGTTGGTAACATTGGTAACATACGTTTGCTTATAACACAGTTCAGTTCATAACGTAGTCTGGTTCTATGGCTCCTGTCTACCGCATTATATTGGGATCACACTCTATATAGTGAAAGTTGAGAAAATTGGGGATTGACAGAACCTGTCTTTCTGCTTATGCAGCTTTTTGTTTAGGTTTCATCTTTTATAGAGGATATTGTTTTATTGTGAATGACATAGCAAAATGAGATTTCAGCAGAAGTCTTCTTTGCATATCTAGTTGGATAAAAATGGTCATCCAATATGGCACAGCAGTCATCTTGAAAATATTGCTGTCACTGAATGGATGATCAGCATTAGTTTCCACTAAAATACTTATAATGTCTAGTTGTTTTTTTAAAAAAATATGTTTTAGTTTGACATCCAATATAGCCACCACAGCAGCCATCTTGAAAATCTTGTTATTGCCACTTCTCCTGAACAAAAATAATCCCATCATGATGGAGGTTTTATCATCACAAAAATAATCTACCAGTACCGCAGATACATCAGCAGTAAAGCTCAGTTTGTCACTGTAAAACCACAGTTACTGTCCTTGAATCATCCCCTTAATTTGTTTCTATTATAAAAATTAATGGTAAAAATATTAATTGTAATTTGCTTTAATACATTTCAAATTTTTTATACTTTTAACAGGAAAATGTTCTTTGTTGAAGAATTAGACGACTGACAGTAAAAAAACAGACTATGTTTATGGAATGATGGTGTAATATATATTAGATGACAAAACTTCATTTTTATGTGCATGTTTATGGTGTACTAAACATTTCAGGACAAAAACTGATTATTGTTTATGTGGGCAAATGACATGCAAAAATATTAGAGGATGACAACTGTTAGTTTTTTATATAGATTAATGGTATACAAAACATTAAGAGGTATGTACCATTACAAATATTACAGTACTTACTTGCTAATAAACTTAATTATTTGAATAAGAAGATGTGCTATTAAGCTAAAATTATCAGACCATTCCATTATGGTGTAATGTAGCTAAAAGATATCAGATCATTCCATTATGGCATAATGTAGCTAGAAATTATCAGACCATTCCATTATGGCATAATGTATCTTAAAATTATCAGACCATTCCAATATGGTGTAATGTTTGTTATTTTTGTTTTCAGAAGCAGAAAAAGTACAGGATGAAATCAAGGAACTTCAAAGTCTTTTTGCAGGATTCCGATTTACAGGGGATTTAAGACCAGGCAAAGTTGTAAGAAATGGCAGCCATGCTGAATACATAATACTTTAACTTTATCTATATTGAAGCTTTTAAAGAAAGATGGACTCAAATTGATTTCAGCAAGACCTAATCACTAGTTAGGTTCTTTGATCATCAGTTAACCATAACACCTGGTACCAATTAATTATCCTTTACAGTCATGTGCACACACCTTTTTCTCTATGTAAGAATCTAGTTACCCTATGACCTAATGGTGTCTTGTGTAAGCAAACTCTATTTGGCTCATTGCCTGATGGATTGAATGGGGTTAATAAGTGCCATGGTGATTCTGACAAGCAATTTTAAATGATAATACAAATACATTAAGGGCTTACAAAACTGAATTAAAATGCCTCATGTAAGACTTTACAATAGTGTTAAACAAATGGATAGAAAATTGCACTGCAATATTGTATTATACTGCTATCAAATAAACTCATGAAAACAGAACTCAATCTTTGATATCATAGTCATGATGAAACTGTTAGATATTATTTCTTTGCTGAACAAATATTCTGTAATGATACAAAATTGTATCAGTTTATCATATTAACATGATTTCTTGGGGAAAAAGTCTGAAAATTATGCTATACCAAAAGGAAAAACTATTGGAAAAACACTTGGGTAGTTAAGGCAGTTTTCAGTGATAGATATTCCTGCTTACCAGTCAAATGCAGTTGCAAACAACATAGACTCCATTCAGCTGCCCAATAATGCTGATTCACTCTTTACAAACAGCCAAGATCAAAATCTGTTGGCACATGTGGTGGCAGATCTGTGTCTGTGCAGTTGGACTTGACTTAAAAGGGATCTATATTCAGATTTCAATCAGGGGTACACTGTGATAAAGATAATTAATATAAGGTGTCTGACAAGTGAGTAATATTGGTTTTTGGCTTTGTCGTGAATGTAAGAATCAATTATATCCCATAACACAATGAAGCTACTGTAGTGTTTCATCATTTCTCTCAGCCTTTCCCCCCATTCTGTTTACATCAGTGATGTAATTATGCAATAGGACATTTAAACACCCACATCAACACATTCACACACATACAATCCACATGCATTATTGACATGTTCCAACTCTTTCAGACTTTGAATATCCATTAATTCATTTAGTATTACAACTTGCTCTTTAAAGACAGCCTGTTACAACTTGATATTACCATACTTTCTGTCTTTTTGTTATAGCTGAAAATATTTTCACTTTGATCTGAAATAACCCACATTAAATATATTGCTTAGATTTTGCTCAGTTAAAATCTTTATCAAATTTAAATTTTTGTTCAGAAAAGATCTTACACAAATGAGCATGGAAAAGGCTTAACCCTTAAAGTGCTATACTGTTCTGCAGTACAAGATCACTCTGCTGAATTGTTTGGGGAAACAAAGAAGAAAATGGCATAGTTTTTACATTGCATGTATTTAAATAAATATACACAATAAATACACAAACCCTGTATGAAAATTGATGGTGGATGTCTAAACTTTAAGATTAACATCAAGGCAGGTGTAAGTCTAACATATTTTTATGTACAGGTGCAAATACAGGTAAAATGACAAATTACCATTTTATTTCATCTGTATTTTTGTTTGTTTTTGCATGGAAAGGTTCAAATATATAAAAGAAATGTTATATTCTTTACTTGTTCGAACAATGTACATGTATTTGTCATTATCTAAATGTGAAAATCACAGGTAAAAAAAGGTAAATTTTATAAGCATCCACTCCATTAATGTTAGAAGTTTAGACATCTAGAGTCTGTAATAAATGTTCATGAAAAATTTTCAGTTCTCGTTTGTTCTACTTTATTTGCATTAAAAAAGTCTCAGTGAATTGGTTCATAGATCGCCATCCGATATTCAATTTTGAAATACCAGTGAATGGGTAGTTGACAGGTACGCCATCTTTTCTCGTCCAGCCAGCATGTACATCAGACTCCAGTTCTGCGTCAATTTCTTGCTCAAAATTACTCGTGCATTTCCATCAACACCTTGCCAGCTCCAATAATTTCATACTTCTCAAATCCTTCAAAATTACAGTCATCGTCATCAGAAGCCAGTATTTGTTGCAAGAAATCACCATTGTATTCAGCGTCAGCCATTTTAATTTTTTTTCTAGGTACTATGTGATCAAAACTGAGTATTTGTAAAACTTCTTTGCTAACTACATAGTAAAGCACATTGGAATGCTCGTTCCGGGCCTCTATAAATCAAATAGTTTTGCAAGCAGTCATGGCAGGCTGAAGTAATAGGACGTGTACATTGTTGCTTGCCTGGAAAATGACCTAAGTCATGACAAGCACTACGATGAATTTTGGAAAGGGGTGAAATTTGAGCAAACAGCATAGCATGACTGTAATTTATTTGTAAGGTGACAATTTAATAAAGGTATTTTTTTAACAATAATTTCAGAGTCCTAAAAGAACAGTGCCAGATCACATACCTAGACCAGACTATGCCACCCATCCAGAAGGTAAGGTTTTGCCATAATTTTAAATTTATTCAGTCATGTTCTCTCTCTCTCTTTCTCTGCTTCTTTGGTTATTTATTGGATGGATTATTAGTGTTATGTCGCTGTTTTATTATTCAGAATGATCTCTTACATGTAGGCTTGTACAAAACTAACAAAAGAAAAGAGTCAATCCAACAAGCTTTGTAAATTTTAACAAAGTAATTTATTTCCCTAGAAAACAGTGCAAAAACAGGAAATAGGACTTACTGTTTTGTGAATATAATCCAAAATTTAATCCTAGAATTGAAAAATATAAGCCTTATCACCAAACAGTTCTAATTGAATCCTGGATTGAATCTCGAAGAAATTCCAATATGGAAGACAATGATTTCAGATGAGGTTGTTGTACAAATGGTGACACTTCCTCCTTGAAACACAATTTATTCCAGAATAAATTTCCACTAAAATGTTTTGTCCCAGACTTTTCATAAAGAAAAGCACTTGTTTTGTTTTCTAGAAAATATGAATTATTAAATTCCCAAATATGGACGAACTTCAGAACAAGCTGGTAACAACAATAAAAAAACTCTTGAGCTCTCAAAATTTAAAATACAACTGGATAAATTTAATACCAGTTGGCAGTTTTAAGCCTCGATTTTAGATCACATGGTGGCTCACGTGATAGGTATATGACACTAATTTGAACATCACAATAGAAGCGCACAACTGGTAGGCAAGTCCACCATGAAAGAACTTAGAGAATTTTATAAAATTCAATTAAAAAATGTTGCTTACAGTTAGAACTATCACGCTTTTAGAAAATGATCTTCATAATAGCCAATCAATTTATGTTGCTGTTTACAAAATCCTTGAACCAGAGTAAGCTAAAAATAGTGCTGACGAAATTGTTTTAATCTAATCAAGTCAAGTTAATTTTCCGAAAAGAGATTCAGATCATATGAAAATTATTGCAATAAAATGTAATAAAACAAATTTTTTTTTTAAAACTAACAAATATGTAACAAATCTTATATAGTACTTTAAGTTCATGGTAAGGATTGTACAGTTTTTTAGATCATTTTTGAAACTGTTATTATAGTGGAAAGCTGGACTTCTGCCTCTTTTACACTCATGCTATAACCAACATTTTGTTATGGTTTTGGTTTAGGTTTTTTGTTTGCATAAATTTACTAATGTTCTTGATACATCTCATCATACTTGATATGAATCAGTTTGAAAAAAGCCAGTTTATTCTGTGTCCCTTGCTTCTTTTACCTTGGGGTCAGGGTCAGTCAGAAAATGTATGTTAGGGTTGTTGTTTCATATATTCCTATTTTTTAAACTACTTGATCTATTTCAACAATTTTGAAACCAAAACAATCCATTTGATGATGCACATGGTTGCTTCTTGGACCTTGTGGTTGAGGTAACAGGCAGAAAATTTGCATTAAGGATTTGGTTAATGGTTTTCATTTGATAATATTTCCTAAACCTTTGGATGGATGTTCTTAATATCGAGGATGAAGCATTAAACTTAAATATTTCATTTCCTGAAATAAACAATTGCTTCTTTGATTTCAAGTTTTTCATTTGCTTATTTTTCCAAAATCCTTTCATAGATTGTTTTCGTGCTTTTTGTAGGATCATTATGAAGACAAGATAGTTTATTCAGTCACATACATGCTAGCCCTTGGACCTTGACATCAAGATAGGAAAATTACATTGATGTTTGGATAAAATTTTGTTTATTTTTTGAACTCATTGATGGCTTTTCTTCATATGCAGGATAAATCATGAAGCTGAGACAATTCATTTAGTTTCATACATGCTTCCTTCTTTGACCTTGAAGTCAGTGTCACAGTTGCAAAAAGTTTGCGGAGGTCCCGCGTGGTTTAAAGCGCTATCTGTTATGGATCACTGCCATTTCACCTCTGTCTGCGTGGGTTCGAGTCTAGGATTTGGCTAATGTGGATATGTGTGAAAGCTTGCCAGTAGCTTCTTGTGGATCGATGGTTCTTTCCGGTGATTTTACGGTTTCTTCCTTCACCATTAATACTGGCTGCCATGTATAGCATATCATATGCTGAAAAATAGCGTTAAGCCCCATAACAACAACAACAACAACAACAAAAAGTTTGCATTAAGGTTTCGGTTAAAGTTCTTTCATTTGCTTATATTTCTTAACCCTTTGATGGATTTTGTTCAGACTTAAGTTCAGTAATTATAAGATTAAGTTTATTTAATGATATACATGCCTACCACTTTGACGCTGGGGTCAAGATCACATAGAAAATTCACATTAAGGCTTTGGTTAAGGTTTGTTCATTGGCTGATATTTTCTAAATCCTATGATAGATTTTCTTCATATTTGGGAAGAGTTGTTTTTAAACATTGTTGGTTATGCAACATGCACTTTCATTTCTTGAGGGCAAACTTTTGATAATGTTTGGTTACAATTTTCATTTGCTTTTATTTCCTAAAGACTTGATGTATTTGGTTCATACATGAAATAAATTACTCTTTGGCTTAGATAATTCATTTTGTGAAATGTACTCTTTTGACTTTGGGGTGAAAATCGTTTATTTGACAGTATTGACTTTAATATGAACTTTAATCAGCTTGCATAGTGCATCATCCGTCTGTCATCTGTTAACATTTTGTAAGAAAGAATCCTTGCATAAAGGTCTATCAAAATTTTTGCACATGATGCTGATTGCCATCATTGCTAAAAAAAACCAAATAAGAACAAACTTGAAACAACTTCTTTAAAAATGCGCACCAGAATTTGACCTAATTTGAAAGAATCCATTTTGATGTGAAGGCCTTTCTTTTGCAAACAATAGATACTTTCAAACATAGCGATTATTTCTAAAAATAGAAAACCTTTTAACAATATTAAGTTTGTCCAAATGATGCATATCTGCTTTCCAATATAATAATAAACCTTTATTTGACATCTCCAGAACAAAATTTGATCCAAGTGCGGAAAAGGATCCTAATTGACATCAGATAAGTCACAAAATGTTGAAGATATCTTCATTGTTTTGAGTAGATATAAGGAAAGATTCAGTCCTCGGATTTAACAACTTTGTCCTTGTAGCCAGTAGAAATTGTTGATTTAGAAATTCACTGGTCCTTCTCACTAAATAATGTCAGACATGTATCTTAATTAAAAACATGTTTCTTAAATATCTCAACCATTCATAATTAAGAAATAAAAATTTTTGTTTTGAATACCACATAGATCATTAAAAAATATTTGCCACAAGTTGACCAGAAAATAACTGATTCTCCATAAATTAACTGTAAAGAAACAATGACTCATTAAACATTGTTTCACCTGGAAACAATTAACTTAAAAAGAGAAAAATACAAAGACCTCATTCATACAGGTCAGTACATACGGTAACTCCACAGATGATAAGGCAGTTTCCATTGTGTTACAGTGAAAGTTTGGTGAGACAATCTCATTATAGCCATATAGGCATTATGCAGTTTTTTACGATGGATATGACCCTTTTAACAAAACATTCTTCACAGTGTTAAAAATTGTAAACACTGCTGGGATGGAAGTACTGTAGAACTGTTACAAAGCAATCATATCTGACAGATTTTAGAACATAGCACCTATCATCAAAACATTTTAATGATTGTCGATTTACTTGTAAGGATTGGGGGATTAATTATTTATTTCTGCATTCAAACATTTATTTTTGGATGGCCTTTCCAAGCTTACAATCTGGTTAATACTTGAAGCCTGATTTTTGTAGTTTTGGATGGTTTTCTTAGTCATTTTCTGATGGCATCTTTTCATTGACTGCAAAATTGCATACTGCTGTATCTGCATTCTTGACAAATTTTAAGATCTGTTCATCCAGGTAGGGTAAGACAGCAAGGGGGTGTGGGAGGGAGGAGCAGAGAAAGAAAAATGAATTGGCCTAAATATGGAAATATAGATTTGAATAATATATGTAAGGTCAGACAACTTTTAAAAAGTGATATTGCCGATGTGACAATAAAAGTGGCTTTACGACTGTGACAATAATTCTGACACTGATATATCATTATGAAAAAACCATTTAGCAGAAATTTGAAAGCAGCAGACCTCCTCATCTTTGATGTACCTGTTACAAAAAAATTCTTTATCACAATGGAGGCTGAAAGTTTGGCCACTGGACAGATATCTCACTATCTGCACAAATGTGTAATACAATCTGGAAATGGAGTAATCTCAGTTGGCTCACATTGGGTATACCTCAGCAATTACAAACTACCAGAAATCATATCCTGTACAGATGCAAGTACAGAGGTGTGGAGAGCACACTTACTACCATCTTTCTGGGAAGCCAGTGGAGTGTGGTCTCCCCAGGAACGGCATCTACATACCAGTATTCTTGAGATGAAAGCCATTTTTAAAAACCTTTCATTGGTGGCAGAAATACTAAAATGGAAAGGGAGTTATCATTCCAAGTTGGAACCAAGTCCCCATGCCTTGCATCCTGGTGTGGGATTTTCTAAAGTGCTGGCTTCAGCAACATATCCATATTCAAGTTAATCATATTCCAGGCTGACCAAACATAGCAGGCTCATTGTTCCTGAACAGTCAACTGATACAGATGGAATGGTATCTTCATCCCTCAGTGCCCTATGGGATCAACTTTTGTTGGACCTGTTTATGACTAAACTCCCATCCTTTGTCTCATCATTTACAGATCTTAAAGCCAGGGCATTCTATGCTTTATCTAACAGCTTGGACCGCTATTCTTACCTACCAACATCTCTGATTCAAAAGGTGATACAAAAAATGAGAGAATCTGAGTGTTTTCTTATCCAGATTGCACTGCTTAGATGGGAGAAGTAGTGGTTCAGCAGTCTCATCAATCTCTCAATGAAAATTCACAGGAAAATCGTGATATTCCCTCATCAGTACCAACAGCTGTGATGGCAGTTATTTTATTTCAATCCAGAGCTACTGAACCGGCACATCTGGATCATATTAATAAAGCCTTCAAAGATAAAGTTCTCAGAACAAGTCATGAACTGTAAAAGCCAGATAGCCCTCCACTTTGAAAGCATAGGAAGGAAAATGGCAAACTTTCACACAGTGGTATACACACGAACACATAACTCTGCAGGCATCAATACTTCAGATATCTAACTTTCTTCTCTGGCTTTCAAAGACAAACATTAGCACCAAGTGCAATTAAGGTTACTGCTTAATGAAAGCCTTGTGTCATCATGGAAGAGAGGGTATCAAACAAAACAAAGACTTCTCTGACCTTCTCACCAACTTTGATTATACATGGCCAAAAATGGCAGCTGAGTGCCCAAAGTTTTTGAAAAAGAAATAATTTTAAACTGGTTTCAGAATGAGCAAGATACATGCCATATTAGTGGAATTACATGCGGTTCTGACAAGACAAGATCAGTTGCACTCGTGACGATACCAACTTTCATCACCAAAAATAGGTGCTAGTCCTAGGGTAACGAGACTTTTATAATGAAGTCACTGTCTATTCTGGACACTTTAGCACACAGGGCCACCTACAGGTTCCAGGTGTGAACGCTCCAAATTGGTATAAAAAGAAGAATAGAGCCATTGAATCGGAGATCAGTCCTCTCATAAAAGACCAGGACAATGTCATTTTTGTCCTGAATGAGGTGGGATATTTACTCTGCATATAAAAAAAATGCCTCGAAATCAATTTGTTACACATTTTTGCTAGCACAATTAGAGCGATTGCCACAAGCATACCATTTGTTTGAAACTGTTCTCTAACTGACATTATTGTGCTGTGGGATGGAGATCATAGTTCACATTCCGAAGCTGCTATCTAAGAGATCTTTCATCTCAAAGGGTTCAGCTTGATCTGATAGGCCTTATAGTCATGGCACAAAAGGTCACCTTACTAAGTCATTGGACAATTTCTTAAGGTTGTGGATTAACAACTTATAGAAATTGTGGGCAAGAAAAGTTTCCTTTTTTCCTTTTTTTTTTCACATAACGTATGGGACCAGATATGGTCTCTCCGGGGTGAAAGGATATATCACCCTCCACCTCTTACCCATTCATCTTATGTTATGATTGGGTAATGTATTTGAAGAAGAAACCAATTTTTTTTTATCAAATCATGTTTCTTCAACAATACTTAATGAATCATAATATTTATCCTATCCTCCCCAATTTCATCCATATTGAGGGTGTCTTCCATTACAGTAGGAACTGAGATATTTATGGAATTTGGCACCAATCCCTGTGCAAAGGGGAGATCACACTTACTGACTGCCACCTAAGTGGGCAGATAACTTTTTGTTTTTTTAGCTGAAAATTTTTATCTGGGAGGGCTAGATATGCCAGGTAGGAGTTCTCCAAAGGTATTATGATTGAGTAAGTATTATCAAAGAAATTTATTTTACTAGATAAATTAGTTTCTTTGATTATGATGTTGACAACATACTTGTTGGTGTCATGATGATCAGCAATATGAAAAGGTTATAATACTTTGTTAGTTTTAAAATAAGTTATTCAAATATAAATAATAATTAAATTGGCAAGACAATGAAGCTTACTTAGTTTTCACATTTATCAAAACAGATCTACTAAAATGTTAACCAGGTATCCTGTATTTGCGCAGTGTTTTAGTCATATACATTTTGTAAGGTAAAGTGAAGTATGCTTATATATCCCTGCATATAAAATATCAAACTTAACTTTAAAATATTGAAAAAAATGAAAAAAAATCATTTATTAAATTGCTATAGGTGAACCAGCCTCAGAGAGACAGCTGCGGGGGTCTACCAACATCAAAACATTAACCGATGAGGAGCAGGAGGGGGTTAGAGTGGCTGGACGGGTATATATTTCCTTTTGCTTTTCTCTTGCATCTGTACATAGCAAAACATAGGTAGCACGTTGCCTGTGGTAACACCATCAGCAATCATAACATTTTTAAGTTAATTTTTCTAATGCTATGTCTGTCATTTTACTGCTGTTCACAACCAAGACACAGTGTTCCACGAAACTTTTTTCTTTTCTACTAGATGAAACTGGGACCAAATAATAGAATCATCCTGATGTCTAAGATTATGATGTGTGTCAGTTAAGTCCCTAGAAGTTTTCCTATCCTAGCCACAAATATAAGCAGACACTATTATCTGTCCCAAATAGTTATTTTTAAACTGAATATACTATGGGGAACTTTACATGAAAGTAGCATCCTTGATATCATTGGCCTTAATTAGAGTTGTAGCTTATTAGCATGGTAGTTTATCTTTTAACTTGAATATACATGTCACATGCAGAAATTAAAATTACATGCAAACTTATTTGAGATTTTTCTCACATTCCAATTGGTGTGTAATCATGTTTTCCAGTATGCAAAAATAGGGGAAATATCTCTTTCATCACATGACTTTCTACTGTGCAAACAAACTAGCAAAAACTCACTTACATAATCACTTCATCATTCTAGCACAGTAATGAAGATAAAAGTTGTTTTGCAACTCATTATAGCGTTGTGCTATGTTATACAGTGGCTGAAGTTAGTTCCCTGATGTACAGTGGCTGAAGTTGGTTCCCTACAAAAAAAACCCTATAGTCTGACTATACCTCCCATTTATTTGTTTTCTCCTATCAATTTCAGTAATGTGATAACAAGTGCACAGAACTTAGTCAATTCATTCATTGATTAATAATTTCTGACCTGACTGTGACCATAGTGGCCATAACAAAGGCAATCTCAGTGCCTGTCATGCTTAATAGACTTTCCACACTAACATGGCACCATGTTGAATAAGCTGTGGGGAAATTGATTTCCTCAGACAACTTGTGATGTAATTCATCCTGTTTTGTAACTGCCAGATAATTCCATAAATTTTCATATGTTGAGAGTTTCTAGTTATATCCTTTCCATACATGTACATAAAAATTTTACCACTTGTTAAATTTATGTAAAAGGCAAATTTGTAATTGTTATTCTCTTCCTTTGCTTGATTTGACACTGTAAATATCAGAAGCAGACAAGTATTTTCCTTCTGAGTGCATTCATTTGTAGTCGTGCATACACCCCTTCCCTGAAATTGGACTTGTCCAGGAACTAGAAATGACTGGCAAACAGGTCATCTTTTACACTGAAAACTTCCGTTTGGAATGAAATGTGCAGATGATAATGGTGTTAGGGTCCCACCTGGGCATAATTGGAATTGAAATTATAAATCACAAAATGAACTAAGTTCTGTGCATATTTTATCTCATATGTGCTTTTTGTTTTTTAAGTCAGTGGAGGTGTACAATAAAAACAGAAAGGTAAATTTAGACTAATGCTTTTTTTTACAGATTTTGTAGTCCAGTTTCATATAGAAAAGCCATTGTTTTATTTTTGTATTCATGTTATTATTATTTATTATAGGAAATTTGATTCCAGCTCAGAGATCAAGAACCATAATTATCAGTTTGCCTTGTTTATATATTTGGATTAAGAGTGGATTTCACATTCATGCCAACCATTATGCTTTTGGTGTAATCATTATGCTTTTTTTAACTAAATTATGCCTTGCGCATAAATACATTTGGATTATGCTTTTCGGTATATCCCCCTCCCAAAACAAATAATTTATTTTCACATTTTTATTAGCATCCCACTAATCACACAGAACGTATTCTAGAAAAGATGGCTTCTGTGTAACTATGACATAAAAGTACACTCGTCTGTAGTCTAGCTGTGGCCTTCCAAAGTGTTATGTTCTATTTATAGCAGTTGTCCTATTTCCAAGAAGACCTGTTTCTCTTTAAAAGCAGTTGTCTAGCTTAGTACAGAACAGACTGGTTTTCTAATTTTTTTTATATTTGCTCGCATATTATTTGGTCAAAATAATATGAGGTACAGAACCATTCTATAGAAATTGGCAGTAAAAGTCATCATATTGATTCTGGTTGATTCGAATGTTACAGCAAAAACATTTCTCAAATGATTTTACATATGGATTAGGAAAGAAAACCTGGAAAAAAGACTGAGATGAATACATGAATAACACAATACAGTGCCATTCTAGGGTAGCTTCATGCCAATTGCAGGCTGTGTGGAAAGGATTTTAATATTGGTAAATTTGTAAAACAAAGACGCCTTGAATTAGCTCATTTTGCTAAATCCATTACTAAGGTAACTTCTGTTTTTACTTGTGGAAACAAATTTTATAAATGCAGGGCTGTTATTTACCGAGCACTTATTAGAACACTGACTTCAACTAGTGGTAGAATACAACTTTGGTCCTTTGTTCAAACGGATGCATAGAAAGCATTTGTTTGTCATTTTTTACAAATGACTGATCTGTCGCCAGATATGACTAAGATAGTAGAAAGAATAACATTTTTCCATAGCTTTTTAAAAGACTTCTGAGAAGTTTTTCATAAAGCCCCCAGCTAACATTGTTTGCAGAATTCACTTTGCATCTGGTGTTTAGGTAGATATCAGCCAGGTGAGCAGACTGTGCCTTTTTTTTACTTTATGGACCATTTAGTACAACACTCTGTTCAGACAAGTATACAAATGAAAGCATTAATCCAGACAAAGTCAATTTGGTAGGCATGACCAACCCTTATGTACATCATCACCTGATCAAAATTATTAGGTATTCAGATTTTGAAAAACAATTGGGGGTATTATATTTTGTTTATGAAACTTTGTTAGCTCAGTTACACAGAAACCATTAAACCTTGGAAAATATGGTTTGTAATGCATGTTTATATACATGTAGATTTGACCTCTGATATTTTCCAGCATTTAAATGATATTTTTAGTTTTATCAAATGTTTGGACTTACAGACTTTAAGCATTTTAGTCTGCAGTGTGACCAATATGTTTCATAAAGGCTTAGTACAGAAAAAACAGATACTCCTATAAAATTCTTCACAATGAAATAGAATTATTTTTTCCTAATGTTGAATGTATGTGCTGTGTGACAGAATACTCTTCTCTTTTGCATAACTTTCAGTTAGGGAGAGAAGTGCTGGATATCGCAGCCAGTGTCATTGATGTTGGTGTCACAACTGAGGAGATTGATAGAATAGTACATGAGGTATTAAACCTATTAGTAATATATGATAATATTTTTCATACATAATGTTAATAATATAAGTTAATATTTTAATATGTAATGTTAGTAATATATGGTAATATATATATATATATATATATAGTATTACTAATGCCAGAAGCAGGATAAATGTGCATATAATGTAAAATAAAAACTTGTGCTAATTGTTCACTGAAATTGTATTATTTTCTAGTGTTAACAGATAGGAGACATGCTGAAGGTCCCTCTATTTATTACACATGTCATAGCATCAATAATGTGAAAATAAAACTCTTGATAGTTTTACTCATAGCTCTCTTTGCAGTCCAGATGGTGTTTGGCCTAACCCATGTTTTATCAAGTCAGGAGAAACACATGCATGGATGATTTTTATAATAAAAAAAATTGGTGGCCCTCATCCTTGACATAGTGAAGTTTTTTATCATGTGGTGGTGGGTGGAGGGGATTTTTAACATGCAGGTTTCTGGTTTGTGACCTCCTAAACCTCACCACTTGTAATTTTTGTTGCAATCTAATTTTAAATGTCCCTTTGCATCAGGTACAAAAATTAATTTTATATTCCAAAATTTTATAGTTATATAATTTTGTTCTTGTTTTACTTTAAAATAATAGTGGTAGCATAATCAATTTCATCTGTTTATTAATCAAACATAATATAAATTTAGCCTTCATCATAATGATTCTTTTTGTAACTAACATGCATTATTGGAATGAAGTGCCTTTTGATCATATGTTTGTTTCCACATCAAATTATAGTTCTATATTTTAAAGCATTGGAATATTTGCACAAATGTCATGAAATAGAATGTTGGATAATGAGAAGTAAAGAGTAAAAAAACTGTGTTTTACACTAGTCTGTGTGATTCCAAGCATACCTTGGAAGATAAATCTCAGGTCATGTGTTTAATATAAACATTTCCAAGCACAAAGTTTGAAATTTAACAGGTAGAGATATATGTTCATGCATTTCCACATATGAGCAGTTCCTCTGACATTAGTGTGTTTTCAACAGAAAAGGGATATTTTATAGTAAGTTCTCTTGGTCCAAGCTGCTTTATGTTGAGTTGGAGACTATGTGAATGAGGCCTATCCAAAGTAAGTGGATGTAACTCCCTCCATTTCTTTCCTATTGTCCTAATGTATTTCAGGTAATGTAATACTTCTGTAATACATACATGATCATAATACAGGCACACCATTCCAGTCTCATCATAGTTGTATTAAAACCTGATAAACTGTGCACAGCACATCCATTCCAGTTGTAACTGATGTATGGACTGGATTTAGGACCAGTCATGAAGATACTGCTTTTTTGTCTCATTGCCACCAATGTGAGCAGATGATTTTTAGGACTTTTGTTATTGAACAGTTTGGGAGGGTTGGATTTGCAGGGTAGAGGTTTTTCTCTCAATGTATTATGATCAAGCTAGTATTATCAATAAAGTATATTTTGCTGTAAAAGTTGGTTCCATAATGATATGTTTAAGGGTGTATTTTTTGCTTAAAATTATTACCAGATTGGTCCGATAAAAATATTGATATACAGTAAAACCTGCCTTGAGCAACCTCTGCAATGGCCAACCACCTGTCATTTACAACCACAGTCATCATGCACAGATCAATTTATGAGTAACCACCTGCAGAACACAACTTGCAAACCTGATTAACTGTCGAAAAATGTAATTTTTCACTGCAATGAGCAACTGTTTCAAACAGTTGAACATTGTTGACACTTATTTCTTCCATTGTAACCATGACCGCTAAGGAGTATATGCAGACAGAGATCTAATTGTTATAAAACAAGATTGATATGCATGACTGCATTGAAAATAAAAGCAACAGTTAAGTCTGGCAACTGGTTCCTATAATATATAGGTGATGCAGGCAGCTGTCATATGCCAGACCCAATAAACCAGACTAAAGTACATATCCCTAATCACCACTGTAGTGTCCAAATCCTCTAAATCCCCATTATGATTAACCATTTCTTTCTCAAAAAAATCATTCACAGATGTACTTAGTCAGTTCAAAGGTTTGTTTTGTTAATTTATCTTTCTGTGGAAAATTGTGAAATTACCAATTATGCAAATCAAAATTCATTAGAAAGGGCTTTGATGCAGTCTTTGAAATTCATCTATAATTCCAGGGGTGAATGAGGTTTTGACCTTATTAAGTTATAATAATTTTTCCAGATTCCGTTGTGCTGTAAAAGGTTCATGTCATTTATTGAGCTTGGTTCTTAAGTCACTTTTATTAAAACCCATACAGCCAGTTACACCACTTGTTTATCAAGTTAATCTCTCTGGCATTAGTGAATTAAGTATTTTTGTTTTTGCCTATTAATAAGTTAATTTTGCTTCCAGAATTAATAATTATGTTTTTTATTTCATTCATTTTTTATAAATATTCCTCCACATTTACTCAAAGCCTGATCAAAACTGCAGTTTTATACAATCAATGAGTAAGTGTTGCCATATATAACTGTGCAGTTGTCATGCTAAATTTTGAAGTGAGTCTGATATTTGTGGATATGTGAATTCAACATATGGACAGAATAAATAAATATTACATTAATTTTTGTAATTCATGTGATAACCTGTATGTATACATGAATTTCAGATATAATTATAATCTTCAGATATAATTGTTTTATCTAAATATATATTGTAATCTTCAGATTGTAATCTTCAAATATAATTATGATCATGAAAATTGTTTGTAAATTATATAATCTACAAATAGAAAATGTATAATTATAATCTTCAGATATAATTGTGATTTTCAAATATAATTTTAATTTTCAAACATAATTGTAAATGTTTTATGATGCATTATTTTCCTTTTCACTGTACAAAATTAATTAAAGATTAAAATATTGCCATTTTTGAACAAGAACTATGAATAATGAATAAAATACATTACAGCAGTTGTGAATATTTTCCTTTTAAATCTCTTGCATTTTGACCTTAAAAACTGTTAATCTTGCACAAACCTGTTATGCTACCACCTATCTGGAGAGACCACTTTTTGTTGGCCAAAAGAGTGATCTCACAAGACAGATTTTACTGTATAATTTTATACCAGTTTTGTTTTATGTACATTTCATTCACTCTCTTGTTGACAACCCTCACATAATGATCATCAGTTGTTTTTCATCTTTTTTTAGGCTTGTATAGAGAGAGAGTGTTATCCATCCCCTTTAAATTATTACGGATTTCCAAAATCCTGTTGCACGTAAGTGGATCTTGTAAATATTAATTTGCTTCTTAATGTATATGATATATGACTTTTAGCAGTTACCGTTTGACTGCATTTTATGATGGGTTCATAAAGTATCTTTTTGTATCTACATGTATTTGTTGTTCACTTCAGTACACTTTTAAACCCTAGAATATTCTCTGGAAAGGTTGTCATATCTTCTTGTGCAGCCATCTCATTAGCTGCCACAGCAGGTTCTAAAGCCTATTATGACATATGCTAACATTTCAGCCATTAACTTTTGCAACACTGAAAAAAACAAATTCCATTGTTGCATTAACTAAGCATTGTACTTGTAATTTATCCAATGTCTCCTCAATTTTCCTTGATTTTTGGTGAATAATATGTTGGATTCACATGTGGCCTTTATAGTAAGAACCATCTGCTTTGCCCATACTATATTGTGTGTTGTTTGTGTGGTCCCTTTCTAACCATAATCATCTGGTCTCTGTGCTAAGAACCATTTGCTTTGCCCATACTCTATTGTGTTGTTTGTGTGGTTCCTTTCTAACCATAATCATCTGGTCTCTGTGCTAAGAACCATTTGCTTTGCCCATACAGTTCAAGATTATGAAATCAAAGTAAACTCATGACTAGAACATAAAGGAATGACATAAAGAAACCCTTCCTATTTTGTTTTCTGATATAGTTTTGGTAACATCTTGTGTGGAAACTTTGTAAAACCCATCAAATGTGGAGCATATTATGTTGTAGTGTTTCCCATCCATCCATTTGTCTATTACACAGTAACTTGACTTGCCTACCATCTATCATTATGGAACTTGATGGTCTGTATTTTGGGTAAGGAACAAACCAGTTTATTTTGTGGTCAAAAGCTCAAAAGTCACTATGACTGAAATAAGAAAAACATGTATGCATATAACTAGTTCTCCACCATTACCTCACTTTGTGGATGACTAGAACACTCCAGTTGGGAGGGAGTGTCAGAAGTCAAGGTCACTGACTTACAGAAGAAAAATGGTTTCCACACAATAACTCTTCAGTTTCCAGTCAACAGTGGTAACCAGTATAATGTACCATTAATGATACTCTTGTGCAGTGTTATACATTTATCTCAATATACCAAGCCTTGTTATGATGAATTCACTAATGTAATGAACTTCAACTGAAACCAAGTAATATCCACAAGACACAAATATAGGCATAGAACAAGCACAGTATACCACCAGACACAAATCTGGGTATAGAACAAGCACAGTATACCACCAGACACAAATCTGGGCATAGAACAAGCACAGTATACCACCAGACACAAATCTGGGTATAGAACAAGCACAGTATACCACCAGACACAAATCTGGGCATAGAACAAGCACAGTATACCACCAGACACAAATCTGGGTATAGAACATGCACAGTATACCACCAGACACAAATCTGGGTATAGAACATGCACAGTATACCACCAGACACAAATCTGGGCATAGAACAAGCACAGTATACCACCAGACACAAATCTGGGTATAGAACATGCACAGTATACCACCAGACACAAATCTGGGTATAGAACATGCACAGTATACCACCAGATACAAATCTGGGTATAGAACATGCACAATAACACATTGTTTTGGGAGATTGTTTGGATCAGTTTGATGTATTTTATCTTGAGTCTGTTCTCTATATCATATCTTTATTGGCTTCAGTCTGACTTAGTATGAATAATAATAATAATAATAACAACAACAATAATGATGATGACTTTTATTAAAGAAGGTCATTGGTCAACTGACCAATCTTCCACGAGGCCTTCTACAATGGCATTTGTATAAATATGTACATATATAATGCACAATTTTTAAAAAATGAGGTGTCTTTTTACAACAAATTCTATTAAAAACTAGACAAAAACTGCTACAGTAAGATAAACAGAAGGCTTTAAGGATGAGTACATACATGATTCATACAAATAGTATTAGCAAACGTGTAAATCATTATAGGTGAGTACATGATAACAGTGTTGTAAAAAGTAGTAGTACTGAATTAACAAAATCATACAAATGGTTGTTTCTATCGATTTTGACTGACGCTTTTTGAAAGATTGGTATGAGTCAGCTGACTTTATATTAGGTGGTATGGAATTCCATAGTTTGATTCTAGGCAAAGCAAAACTTGTCTTACAAAACTCTGAGTTTGTTTTAGACAAATATAACTTGTTGTTTGAGATGGATCTTGGTTTATATGTGTGTACATTTTCAATAAATTAAAAATTACATAAGGAGCCAAACCATAGAAGGATTTTTAGATTAGGAAACCCATTTAAAATTAAGTTCTCCACTGAAATGAAAGCGACTTTACTGTTTTAAAAAGAATTGTTGATGATGTATTTAAGTCAGCATAAAAAATAACTTGAGCTGTTCTAATTTGAAATTTCAGTAATCTTTCCTGACAGAAAACCAATATTCTAGGTGTGGCATGATATAAATATTGTAGAATATCTTTTTCTTTTCTTGAGGGAGATAAGATTTTATTTATTCTGTTTAAGAGATAAAGAAGTGAGTTAACCTTTTAATGACTTTATCAACTTGTATTTTCCGGCATAAGATATTGTCTATCATCATGCCAAGTAGTTTTTCAATTTCAGACTGTTGTATATCCATTCCTTTTGTAATTACTTTGAAGTCATTTTTCACAACATTTACTTTTGCTCAAAGGGGCCCCGAGTGGCCGAGTGGTGTAAAGCACTGACTGTTACAGATCACTGCCATCTCACCTCTGTCTGCGTGAGTTTGAGTCCAGACTCAGCTAATGTAAGTAAGAAAGCCTGCCAGTAGCTTCTCATGGGTCAGTGGTTCTTCCCGGGATTTTCCAGGGTTTTTCCTCCACCATTAATACTGGCCGCCATATATAGCCTATCTTGTTCTGAAAGATGGCGTTAACCCCGATAACAACAACAACTTTTGCTCAATTACCTATCATCATGGTTATTGATTTGGCTGCTTTTATCTTCATATCGTGTCCACACTAGTTATTTATTTTTACCAAATCTTGATTTAATTTAGTGTTAATATCATGGCCTGTTGATCCAGTGTTATATAATGTCATATCATCTGCAAACATGTGGGTAGTGGATGACTCAGTGTGTGTGATTCGATAAATCATTGTGTACAGCAGAAAGAGTAATGGTCTAAAGATCTGATCCTTGTGAAACACCAGACTTTATTAGTTTCTTATCTGAAAGTTTATTTACAATGGAAACTTGATGACTTATTGTGTCATTGTGCAACTCCATGTACACTGATGACATTCATGCAGAGAAGGACTTCTTTTTAGAGGAGTTAGATTTATATAAATGATTTGACTTTATATTTTAAGGAGTTTGCCCTTTTTTGACTTTATTATTGTTTTGGATATATATTTGGGGTTGCCTAAACTTACTTGACACTGTATAGCCAGGCTTGTGTTGATGTACAATTTAACCCTGCACACACACACACACACACACACACACATACATACAATTTTGTTAATGTAAACAGTTTTCATAAAATAAAAGAATAAAAATAAAGAACTTTGCTTTAGGTGATGTTGGCAGGACCAGGAGGAGAGGAGAATAAATACATTGATTCATGGTCACATTATTCTAGTTATAAATGTTATCATTTTCTTTCCAGGTCTGTAAATGAAGTTATTTGTCATGGAATCCCAGATTCAAGACCTCTAGCAGATGGTGATATTGTAAACAGTAAGTAACATACATTACATATGGTACCTCTTTTTAAGTTGCTAAAGGACAATACTTCTGTATTGGTAAAACATTGTTAGACAAGAAACAAAAATATTTTTTGTAATTCATTTTATTTAGTAGCTTGGTTTCATCAGAATTATATTTATCCTAAGACCTGAATTTAAACCCATTTGATTATTCATCTGATTTATACACATCAAAACCAAAAACTGGTTGTCATAATTTCAAACTCTTACATATATCACCACTAACTAGTATAACAGAATTGCAGTAGTAAAGTTAATTAAAGTTAATACTGAGAGTGTATTTATATGACATGCTGGCTGTGTATTTTTATGGCACTCTGAATGTGTAATTATATGGCACTCTGGCTGTGTAATTATATGGCACTCTGGATGTGTATTTACATCAGTTTATAAAAGAGACCTGCATCATTCTCTTTCAGTCTATGATACATATGCAGTCTTTGCTTTTAGCAATAAGAAGTCATTTCGATGACATAATACTTACCTTTTTGAGTCTAAAATGTCATATCATAACAATTGTTTGCCTTACTGTATCATACCATTTGGCAATATCACATAGAAACATTAATGAGTAATATAAAATCATGAAGGTTATATATTACTTAGTAATGCAAAATCCTGAATGTTATATATGATTGAATAATACAAAATCCAGAATGTTATATAATTTTGAGTAATGCAAAATCCTGAATGTTATATATGATTGAATAATACAAAATCCAGAATGTTATATATGATTGAATAACACAAAATCCAGAATGTTATATATGATTGAATAATACAAAATCCAGAATGTTATATATGATTGAATAATACAAAATCCTGAATGTTATATATGATTGAATAATACAAAATCCAGAATGTTATATAATTTTGAGTAATGCAAAATCCTGAATATTACATGTTATTGAGTAATATAAAATCCTGAATGTTATATAATACTGAGTAAAATAAATCTTGAATGTGATACCTTATTGAATAATTCATAATCATGAAGGTGATACATTATCAAGTGATACAAAATCCAGCATGTTTTACCTTATTAAGTGATACAAAATCAGGTTTATACATTATTGAATAATACAAAATCATAAAGGATATATATTATAGAGTAGTACAAAATCATGAATGTTAGATGGTAAATAGAATTTTAAGTTCATTTCAGTTAGACACAAAATTTTTAATCTCATTAAAAACTAAAATATGTGACTCACTGAAATCAGCTATTGGTACATAATTTGTAATTGAACTCATTGTATGAAAACATGACTCACCGCAATCAGATCAATACATATGCTGTGTAACTAAATTGATTTAATGATAAAATATTACTTATTGCAAGCAACTCATGGTATATAATATGTAATTAAACTCACATAATGATAAAATGTGTCTCTCAGTGGAAGAACCTCCTGGCATATAATATGTGATTAAACTGAGTGATAAAATGTGACTTGGTAGAAGCAGCTTATGGCATAGAGTGTGTAATTGATCTAGCAGTTTTATGGCATAGAGTATGTAATTGATTTAGCAGCTTATGGCATAGAGTGTGTAATTGATCTAGCAGCATTATGGCATAGAGTGTGTAATTGATCTAGCAGCTTATGGCATAGAGTGTGTAATTGATCTAGCAGCTTATGGCATAGAGTGTGTAATTGATCTAGCAGCTTATGGCATAGAGTGTGTAATTGATCTAGCAGCTTATGACATAGAGTGTGTAATTGATCTCAGTGAGTGATAAACTATGCAAGCAGCTCATGGCATAGAATGTGTAAATTCATTGTATGAAACCATGACTCACTAGAAGCATTTCATGGCATATGCAGTGTAATTAAATTCATTGAATGTCAACTCATTTAATAATTTTTAATCCAATGAGAATTAGTGTAATATACTCTGAATATTATCAATCCAAAGTATCACAGTATAATACATTGTCAATGTAAAAGTTCTAAAGATAAAAACCTGCATCACTCTTTGTTTTAAAGACTTCCCTAATGCCCCAAATCTAACAAAAACTGCAGCAAGATAACTTTTAATTCTGAAGCAGGCTTTTTAGCTACCTACTGGTTTCTGACAAAGAACTATTAAAAACAGCCATGTGACAAATCATTCATTTTATAAGAATGTTACACTAAAAAGAAGGTAGAACATTGTCCATTCTAGTAATGTGTTAATAAAGATATTGATTTATTTTTTATCTTATTTTGCAGTTGACATAACAGTATACAAAAATGATTTCCATGGAGATTTAAATGAGACATTTTTAGTCGGCAGTGTGGATGAGAAATACAAGAAGCTGGTCAGAGTTTCCTATGAATGTCTTATGAATTCTGTGGCAGAAGGTAACTCAATTTATAATGTATCTGTAACCAATAAAATATAAAGTCATTTTTTGTTTCCAACGGCCTTGTCATAGTTTGGACTAGCATCATTTGTGAGATGTTAGTCTACAATCTTCAGTTTCAGCTTTAAAAAATACCCACCTGGAACTATTGCAAATATTTTGACAGTTCTTGCATTCTAGCATAGAGACCTTTAAGGTTTGTATGAATCATGTCATTATGTAATCAAATAGTGTTGCTGTTTCTAAATACAAAAAAAACTTAGTGAAAACTTTGTTTCAAAAGCTGCATTAAAAAAATTTGATCACAATAGGTAGAAAGCATCCTACATGAAAGCTTTGCAGATCTGGACAAATGATGTTCTACTATTAAATATAACCATCAAATATAACTATCTTTAAAAGAGCTCTAAATGCAAAATCACTCAGTATGTATGAACAAATATTGAGGCCTTTCACATTTGAACAAATGTCAATCTGCCCATAGATATGGTCATCATTACTATAAAAAAAAGTAATTTTAAAGACTTTTTCGGAACTGCTTAATATAATTGACCACATTTTAATGACATCATACTACAAAACTAGATTATTTGCCAACTATTGCATATGCTTGTAGACCTTAGTCAAACAGATGTGTTATTTTGGACAGACTTGGGCCTCATGTATTTATGTTTTCAAGATAATTTACATGCATGGCTGCTAAAGTTGCACAGGTTCTGTTAAGGACACACTGCTTTCTTGTTAAAACACATAGATATATATGGGAGTATCAGTGGTTATACTGGTGATGTTTATCAAGCAGATTAATGTCAGATTCGTATCATTTTGTATCATTTAAAATTGAAAGGTGGAATAGATTCATCCTAATGGAGAATATAGCATCTGTATTGAATTTAAGTTGGCAAAAGTTCTGAACATGTCATAGTGAATGATTACGGACTGTTATTTTGCTGCATTTTCTGTTTAACTTTTTCATTTTTTTTCAAGTCAAGCCTGGCACAAGATACAGAGATGTTGGGACTGTCATACAGAAGCATGCTCAGTCAAATGGATTCTCTGTTGTAAGAAGTTACTGTGGTCATGGAATCCACCAGTAAGTCAGTTTTTGTCTTGTTTGTGTATGATACTGATCATCAAATCCATCAGTCAGTTTCTGTCTTGTTCGTATATATGACTGGTCATGGAATCCATTAGCCAGTTTGTCTTGTTTGTGTTGGAGACTGGTCATGGAATCTATCAGTCAGTTTCATTTTAAATACATTTTCCAGTTATAATGCCTTAAGACAACTACTTCTACTTTGTAAGTCTACCAGTCATAGATAAAACCTTACCTAAAAAGAGCTATTAAAAAAGTTATCTCACTACCTAGGTAAGCAGAGTGATTTCTCCTTGATAAAGGATTGGCACCAAAACCCAAGAATATCTTACTACTTTCACTCAAGCAGAGAAGCACTGTCATCACCAGAGACCTCAAAAGCCATCTCTCAAAATATGTCATCATCACCACGCCAACCTTCCCACACATCCCAATTATAGAAAGGTTTCACTTCTCTGCTGCTGAATTTGACAAGATTTGTCGTGTTGATCATTGTCAGTTCAGAGAGACTCTACATCACTTTCAGAATATCTCTGTCCAGAGTCCCAGCAGCTACGAACATTCTAACAGACCCATTAAGAGCCACCACCTTGCAGCAAGAAATAGATGACCTTCTTTAGAAAAGAGCAAAAGAAATCACTCAAAATAATATATTCCCCAGGATTTTATTCCAGACCTTCCTTTGTTCAGACCTTTCTTTGTCCAAAATGCAAACGTCACTTTGTGTCATATCATTGACATAAGCATCCTTAATTAATTCATTCATGTTCCATTGTTTGTGATAGAAACTCAGCAGTGCATTGTGAATGATGCTCAAGGGGGAGACCTTAGCAATCAGCGTGGACTTAAAAGTCGCATATCTTTGCATCTCTATTTACAAGGTTAACAGGAAATTTCAGTTATTTGCCTACAATGACATTGCCTATCAATTTCAAGCACTCCCATTTGGATTAAACATCAGTCCCTGATTCTGATGAACCATTATATGGCTCATGTCTGGACCATCTCCAAGGCAACAATATCAAGTTACGTGGATGACATCCTGCAAAACATCAGGTGAGTTATATTTTGGATCATAGTGTAATAACCCTTGTTACAATGCTTTTGATCTGAGTTTTCTCATCGACAAGGACAATTCTGACCTAGTAATCTCATCAATTTGCTCATCTAATTATCGAATTTAACTCATAGGTAAACAGAGTAGTTTTCCCTCAGGAACTAGTATTTAAAATCAGGACTGGTGATTTAATTAACCTCAAGGGATTCTCTTCACATGGGAATTCCTTTTACCTTTTGGCTTGCTGTATGAGGCAGCAGACATCATCATCCCAGGTTGCCTTTATATGCATCTGTTACAATGATTCCTTTATCCCAATCAAGGACAAAAAGTTTGTCCAGTGGATTGACCTCTAGTTTGCAGAAATTTGAGGTACCATATGAAGACTTGGAGCAACCTATCTTGGCTCACAGTGGGAATATGTTTGCAAGTACATCTCCAGAAATCACTGTATGTTTGCAAGTAAAGAAGGCTGGGGAGAACAATTTATAATGATTTGATTGGAAGCCAGTGGAATGTAATCTTCCCAGGACTGACATCTATTTATCAATATCCTTAAGATGGGGCTGATATGAAAGTCTTTTATAGGCGGCAGGACTTTTTCACTGGAAAGGGAGACCTCCTTCTATCCAACAACTCTATGATGGTGACTTATTTCAAATGGCAAGGTGGAACCAAGTCCCCAGTCCTTTGTTTAATGGTGTGGGTCTTTCTAAAGTGGTGTTACAAACAACAAATCCATATCCAAATGTGTCATATTCCAGAACATTTAAAAGTAATAGTAAATTCTTTGTCCTGAGACATTCAGTTTATACACACAGAATGGTTTCTTCATCTCTTTGTTTTCACTCAGATATGCACCTGATGGAACAACCCATTATTGGACCTATTTCTGACAAAGTGGAATTACAAACTCGCAACGTTTGTTGCACCAGTCCCAGATCCCAAAGCCTGGGCAGTGGATGTGCTATGCATAGACTTGAATGGCTTGTATGCATATCCTTACCCTACAACACCTCTGATTCCAAAGGTGATACAATAGCAAGAGAATCCGAGTTTTTCCCCATCCTCATTATACTTGTCAGAAGTGAGAAATCATGGATCAATAACCTTATCAATCTCAGAATGGAAAAGAAAAAAATTTCCCTCATCTACTCCAACTTACTAAATCAACATATCTGGATCATCTTAATCAAGCCCTCAGAAATAAACATTTCTCTCAACCATCAATGGAAAGAATCAATCAAGGAAGAAGAACTTCAACTCTGAAAGTGTACAATGACAAATGGAAAATTTTGACACAGTGATATGCATTGGAACACATTTTGTCAGTACAGCAGGTATCTATACTTCGTCCTCTGGCTCTTCAATGACAAAAAGTTAGCACCAAGCACAATCAAACGCTACTGCTCCATGTTCACTGGCATCTTTCATCAGCATGAAAGAGAGGATATCAGACAAAACAAAGACTTATCTGACCTTGTCTCCAACTTTGATTACACATGGCCAGAAACATTGGCTTTTGGAACCTATCATCCTTACTAACCTGGTTGAATTAAACACCATTTGAAAGCTTTCAAGGGCATCTTTCGCTCACCTAACATACAAAATCTGTGAGTTATTTGCTGTGCATTTTGAGAATCAACTCCAACTCAGGTAAATCTGTTGTACATACAAGATGAGAGCAGTTGCCACAGGCAATGCCTTTGACCGAAACTATTCTCTAACATTATCCATGTCATGGGATGTATATCTGAGTCCACATTCTCCAGTTTTTACCTCGGAGATCTTTCATCTCAAAGGGCTCAGCTTAGTCTGTTGGGGCCATGGTACAACAGGTCACCCTTTCAGGTCATTTGACAGCTTCATAAGATCTGGCATCATGACTTATGCAGGATTATGGGAAAGAAGATTTTTCCCTTTTCATAGAAGCTGTTTCATATACTTAAGAGGACCAGAGATCATATCTCCAGAATAAGGAGATCTACCTCCCTCCACATTACCTATTCATCTAAGGTATTATTTACTTGGCAACATATTTAAAGAAGAAACTAATTTTTTCTAGTAAAATATTTTTTTTCACAGATACTTACCTAATTATAATACACATACACCATATAGGCCATCCCTGCAATTACATCCATATAGAGAGCATGCCTTTCACTCCATTAGTAACTGAGATAATCATGGGTTTTGCCACAATTCTTATATCCTTATATCTAGGGGAGATCACTCTTCCTGGTGCCACATTGGTGGGCAGATAACTTTTAGCTGTTTAGCCAAATGTTTTATCTGGAAGGGCTGGATTTGTGAGGTGGTAGTAGTCCTGCTATGGTACTATGTTTAGGTATGTATTTGCAAAGAAACTTCACTTGAAAAATACTTAGTTTCTGTCTTTGTATATGTGACCATACTTCCGTTAAAAAAAGATATAAAGTTATGCTACCCAAAATCAGCTACTTTTGAGACGTAAAATATTTGGCTATTTTATAGAGAAGTTTTAATGGGAAGTTTTGGCATTATAATGGTTTAGGCCAATTTAGGGAAGCTTAACTATACATTGGTATTTTCTGTTATAGTTGTCCCAACAGCTGAGAGGCCCTTTACAAGTAAAACAACCTAATAATGCCATCTTGTTTGACAAAAATAATAGTATATGTTTAGCCTTTTGTTCCCTGCATAAAACAGCAACCCTTTGTAAGACCATGTTTTCAATGCAGAATGGGTGACCTTTTATTCTCGTTTGAGAATACATTAAGGTAGTTACAAGAGCTATTTTCACTTCTTTGGTTTTTTTAAATAATTTTTTTTTGTTTTAGTTTTATATCCAGTTAGTTGAATTGTTTGTGATTTCTGCAGTTAAGAAACACTTGTATAATTTAAACTTGGATGGAAATTTTTAAGATTTAATGATGCAGCCATATTTCACCTTAAAATCATTTTTTTGAAAATAGATTAATTTATGTGATTATAGTTCAAATCTCTGCACTTTTAATAGATACCCTCTTACACAGAATCTAAGCATTTTCATCATGCCAGTATTAAATATATGCAACAAATGTCAGAAATAAACCAATTTTGCCAATTTTAAGTTAGACATATATTGTGATATCAAATATCTGTTAATTAAATTAATATTTTCTTATCATGTCCATACTTTTGCATATCTTGGAGAGATAATGTGGAAATGTTGTCCATGTAGATTGTGTGTCACTTACCTTAGTAAAGTCCTTGTTCCAAAGGTCAGGGTTATCACAAATAGAAAACTAGCTATTGGTCTAAATCCTTGTCCAGTCTGAAATTTCTGAAATGTTAAATATATTTTAATACAACATAAGCTAGGTAAATATTTTGATCTAAGTTTTGTTCAGAGAAAAGGTAAAATTAGTTCTTGTATCCTTGTTTTAGTGTTACTGTTTAACCCCTGAAAGTACTTAAGTAAATTTGCAACCACAGACATGTCATGATTTGCAGGAGGTTGCAGGTTCGAATCCCAGCTGAGTCATACCAAAGACTGATTAAAATGGTACTTACAGCCACCACACTAGTCTCAACAGCATTTAAAGGTTAGTGTTAGAACTGGTGGGCCTAGTGACTGGGTTGGACATGATGCTGCATGCCTGCAGCATGATGCCCCAGTGCTAGACATTACTATAAACTGCCACACTGAAGACATCATATCAATATGACTAAAAAAATTGTTAATGCAAAATTAAAAATGCAAATCACACACACACACACACACACACACACACACACACACACACACACACACACACACACACACACACACACATTAATTTTGCTACAGGGTCAAGGGCTCAGTAAGTAAAATGTAAAGTGACTTGCATCCTTGTTTAGGATATAAACTTTAAACTTATGAAAATGTTTTAAGAACTTTGTTTTTTTTTATTTTATGACTACATGCAGCATCATATAATGCAACAATGCACCCTTCCGCAAGGTCATACTAAGCTACACATAAGTCATTTTTACTTAACACAAAATTAAACTGAATGACTTTTATCCTTGTCAATTTTGTAATTAAGCTCAAGCTACTTTAAAATATTTAGTTGTTGACCAGTTTTTTTTCTCTTTCAAACAACATTCCATAATTTGCAAAAGAGTTTTTAAACTGGTTCACAAATTCCCCTAATTACATTCAGGTGTTACAGGTTTTACCACCTCTTAAAAAATTATATCTGCACACAACATTCAATAATTTCCCCATCAAATCCATTCTCAGACTTTTGTGAAATGGGCATATCATGTGCAGCATGTGGCGCTTTTGTGGACAGAAAATTATTAAAAGTGTTTCATTGTTTCAGGTTGTTCCACACAGCACCAAGTATTCCACACTATTCTAGTAAGTATTTAGAGATCTACAGTAATTTTTCCACAAAATATGTCAGTGTCACCTAGAACATGTTTGAAATTGGGATGTGCCAGTTATCTATAAAATCTTAATAAAATAAGGATTTTGCTATTATTGCTTTAAAGTATTGAATGCACCTGTATTACTGGATATTTACAGTAAATAACCATGAATAACACTAATGGTAAATATCAAAAGCATGATTGTTGTAAAAATCTCTCTCTCTCTCTCTCTCTCTCTCTCTCTCTCTCTCTCTCTCTCTCTCTCTCTCTCTCTCTCTCTATATATATATATATATATATATATATATATATATATATATATAGTTACATGACAAGGGCTCATACTCATTAACAAAGAAAAGAGTGAAGGCCAACAAGCTTTGTATATTTTAACAAAACAATTTATTTCCCAAGACAACAATGTAAAAATTGGTAAATAGGACTTACAATCTGAATAAAATCCAAAATGTAATAATAAGAATGAAAACACAAGTCATATAAATACTCCAATAAGATTCCAGGTTCGAGTCCTAATGACTTACAAATATGGAAGGCAATGACGTCAGATGTAGTTTAATGTATGAATATTATTAATTCCTCACTTGAATCACAGTCTTTGTTTCCGATTAATTCCAAAATAAACTTCCATGAATATCTTTCAGAATTTTTATAGAAAAGTCAACTTGTTGAGTTTCCAGAGGAATAAATTATTAAATACAAAAGTCAGACAAAGACGAAAATATTCTGGCAAAAAATTAAAAATAATACACCTTGTTCCTTCAATTTTTTGAAAGACTCTCCAAAAAAAGTATTAAGAATGCATATTTAACCACAAAAATCTTGTGAGAGTGGTCATGTGGTCTCTTACTACGATAATTTTTACACATAGGACAATGTCACTCCATGTAAAAGCCAATCATGAAAAAAGTTGTTAACAAACAGTGAATACTCAAAGAAAGTATGCCTGTGATACTGACCAATCATTTTAACTTCTTGTTGACACTTTTACCAGGGTAAGACTGACTAAATGATAATTCTCATGTAAGACTTCTTCGTCTTAAGTAAACAAACTTTGTGATAAAAATATATCTCACTACTAAAAATAGAATCCAAAATCCAAGAAAAATATTCATTTCAGTTAGATACTATGAACAAAAATGAAATAAAAAGAATATTAAACCTTACACACAAGCAATTTAATTACATATATGTAACTATATATATATATATATATATATATATATATATATATATATATATATATATATATATATATATATACCAGACAGAACAGAAAGTGCTATCCCTGGATTCTGTAGTAGAATCTTGATAATAGTGGGCAGAAATAATAGTTTAATACAATCAATACAATCATACAGGTTAGAGCAATTAAATTTGTACTCTGCAGAGTTTCGAACCCAGGTCCTCAAGTAAATGGCACCCATCGCCTTGCCTGCACACACCAGCCCATATACCGTCATGACTAAGCACACATCACCAAAAAAATGATGGCACTTAGTCGGTGTTATATAAGCTCGTGCATAGCAGACACACTTGCATGATGACCTAGTAAATAATTCTCATATATATACACAATTGTTCCAGATTCCTATGAAAGAAATCAAGGTATATAGGATTTTTGTATTACAAAGAATTATAAATATATACCAGACAGAAGAGACAGTGCTATTCCTGGATTCCATAGTATATATATGAGAATTATTTACTAGGTCGTCATGCAAGTGTGTCTGCTATGCATGAGCTTATATAACAGTGACTCAGTGCCATCATTTTTTTGGTGATGTGTGCTTAGTCATGACGGTATATGGGCTGGTGTGTGCAGGCAAGGCAATGGGTGCCATTTACTCACGGACCTGGGTTCGAAACTCTGTAGAGTACGAATTTAATTTCTCTTACCTGTATGATAGTAGTGTTTGTATTGAAATATATATATATATATATATATATATATATATATATATATATATATATATATATATATATATATTTAAATAGATGCAATAAACTAATGAGGAACAGTGCAAAACTAGTAACTAACTAGCCCGAGCGCTTTCGAATCTTAATGAGTCTTTTTCAAAGGCAAATACTAAACATATATAAAACAAATAAACACAAAAACATTGTGTTTGTAAACCTCTACATGGCTGTCTCCATGTGAGTTAAAATTATAAATACAACTAGCTTGTATAGACTTGTTGCGGATGCTGAAAACTGTGTATAATTCCCTAAAAGTCTACAAGCCAAAGCGACATCTATTACTTTTTTGTACATTTATGTAATGCAGATTATATCCTGGATATTTTTTTCTATACCGGATATTCTTATAGTAAAAATTGAAGGATACTAAGAAGATTTAGAAAAAGTTTAATTCTAATAGTGCATAGTTTTCTTTTTCTAGCTTTCTTGGTTTAGACCACTTGGTTTCAATGTTCTAAGGCGGCGTTTCCAGTATGATTCTTTTTCCTTCCTGGTTCTGAAAGTGTGGCCAGGGGAGGAGAAGTGTTATGCGACCGGGCTTCTGTACAATTTTTTTGTCATCCAATCAGATCTATGAAGGTTTATCCTTTTATGTAGCTTTTCAGTTTCTCCGACATACTGAAGACCACAAATCTTACATGTGATGAGATAAATAACATTCTCTGTTTTGCATGTTTTGTTTGGACCATGTATCTTTTTAGTTTTTCTTTAGTCACTGTGCTAGTGAATGTCCTGGTCTCTATCATATGTTGGCAGGTTTTGCATCTTTTATTGCCACAGGGTCCAGATTGACTAGGTTGGTTTTGACTAGCGATTGTTGTTAGCTTTGCCCTGTCTAGGATGTCCTTTAGGTTTCTTTGATCTCAGGTAGGCTACTACAGGTTTGTTTGGAAGTATTAGGTTTAGTATGTCTGACGATTGCACGGTGGGCCAGAGTTTTGCGCTGATTTTACCTACTTTGGTGTTGTCTGGGTGAGATGGGTAAGGACAAATGGTATCCTATCAGCTTTTTCTTTCTCGCCATATTTGAGTAAGTCATCATAGTTTTTTTGTTTAGCCCTTTGGATTGCCTCCACAATCAGGTCTTTGGTGTAGGCTCGGTAAACTATATGCTTAGCCAGCTCTTCTTGATCTTTCTAGGAATCTTTCATTGTCGGATCAAATTCTGCGTAACCTCAGTGCCTGGCTATATAGAATGTTCCTAATTATTTTTATAACTAAATATACAAAATCAGAGTGGCCCAGAGTGGTCTAAAGCGCTTTCCATTACAGATTACTGCCATCTCACCTTTGTCTACGTGAGTTTGAGTCTAAGATTCGGCAAATGTGGATATGTGAGAAAGCTTGCCAGTAGCTTCTCGTGGGTCAGTGGTTCTTTCTGCGGATTTCCTGGTTTCTTTCTCCACCATTAATACTGGCCGCCATGTATAGCCTATCGTGCAATGAAAAATGGCATCAAGTCCCACAACAACAACAACAACAACAAAATCCAATTATTGAGAATTGTGTGCAAATTTTGGGTATAGAGTATATTTTAGGGGTATAAAAGTAGGCTTAATTGTCTCTATTTTGCACCCAAAATTTCCCCTACATTCCCATTATTTTGCACCCAAAATTTCCCCTACATTCCCATTATTTTGCACCCAAAATTTCCCCTACATTCCCATTATTTTGGAGTATTCCAGACCTCTCAAAACATCATTTATAATTTATGGGTTCCATCAATATATTTCGAGCACAAGTGTTCCACTGTCAAATTAGTTTGGGAAACACTGTACTATTAAATGGATAATTGTATAGTTATATTTTCAGAAAAATTGACATATAAATGGCCATTTTCAATCAGATTTATAGACAGTCTGCTAGCAGTGCAAATTGTTAAACCATTTCCTTTTACTTGCAGAAAATAAAGCTATTGGTGTTATGAAACCAGGACACTGTTTCACCATAGAACCTATGATCAACGAAGGTAAGCCAAATCCAATTTTCTTATGGGTTGCATTTAAAAGAACATACATATTAGGTGATATGAAGGTTGCAAGGTCAACAGATTCTTTATATTTTGCTCTGTAACTACCGTATTTTCCCACATATAGCTCGCACACACAAATTATCCGCACCCTCATATAGCATGCAGGTTTTGTGTAAAAAATTGTTGCCATAACACACACCATTGTATAACCCGCAACCAAAGATTGATGAACGTTTTTGTGTATGTTCTCATTGTCTACCATTGCTGTTTTTAGAAGAACCAAATTCGTCAATGCTCACACATGGATGACAAACGATACTACAACTACTGCATTTTCACTCGCCCACCCAACATGCAAATTTGTATATACACTATCAAGTCAGGCGTTCCCGATCCATATTCATGATGTAGAGTTCAAGTTAGTAACCCTACCTCCACTATATTCCGGCTGGCAGCTGGCAGATTTGAATTTTGAAGCTAGGTACTTGTGAGCCAGATATGCAATGGTGTGAGGTCTTGAGGCTGAATGTCAGAATTGTCAATTTCAAATGTAGCTTGGATGACATCAGTTACCTGGAACTTTTCAGGATCAGTACGCAGTGTTTGTGCGCGTAGGCTGTCTATAGAAGCTGTGTCTCAACTACAGGCTATATAAATGCGGACATTTCTAAATAATCTTGTATTCTTGTGAAGTGTAGATTCGAGTTTAAATAATTTTTTCTGTTAAATTTAAAAAATGCTGAAACAAAATTCAAGCTAACTGCCATTGCATATGCTGAAGTGTATGGCAATAGAGCCCCAGGCAGAAAATTTGATATTGATGAGAGTGTAATCCGAGGTTGGAGAAAAGAAAAAGGAACATTGGAGAAGATGAATCCACGAAAATGTGCTCATCGCGGATCTAAAGTAAAATGACATCACCTTGAATCTGACCTGAAGCAGTGGATTATAGCCCAGTAGGAAAACAACTGACCAATCTCGACAGTTGACATCAAATTGAAGGCCAAACTCATTGCGGCAGAGAAGCACATTGATGATTTTAAAGGAGTGCATTGTCAATCAGAACATGAATGACCATCTGTCCAATATCATAAGTTGTTGTGAAGTCACCATAGTATCCATAATATCTAACCCTAGCAAAACAAAACTAGAACAATACATAAAATATGTAGTTATGTTTTTCAAACAATATATTGAAATATTATGTGTAAAAATTTGTGATATAGCCTGCACCCTTATATAACCCACAGCCCCCTTGCAGGGTTTGTAAAATCTGGTATAACCCATGGGATATATGCAAGAAAATAGGGTAATATTAAGTTTGGTCAAGGACAACAAAACCACCACCCTCATTGTCTAGTTGACCTCTGTCATTTTCATCTGTGCACCATAAGGCAAAACATAATTTGCTATGATTTTATCTGTCTGTCCATCTTTCCATTGATGTATCAGTCTGTAACCAATTTTATTACCATACAATAAATTAAGCTTTCCAACATCCACAGTTACCAGGCTTGCACTTAGGGCAAGGAAAAGCATTATTGATTTCAGGATTAAAAGGTCAAAGGTCAACATCACTTTCACAGAAGGAAAATGGTTTCTGCACAGTATTTCTCCATCATCAGTGATTACCAAACTTTGTGATAAACTTGCACCTGAAGCAAGGAATAATGCTGCTGAGTTTGTGGCAAAAGGTCAGTAATTAAGGACACTGACTGATGAAGGAAATTGGATTCTGTAGATTAACTTGAGTTCTTCATTATCTGTGGTTACCTAACTTTCTGGATGGCTTGAACTTAGGATAAGAAAGCATTTTGTTGATTTCATAGTCAAAAGGTCATTGGTCAGAAATGAATAAAAGTGTTTCCTGCACCATAACGCTATGTCACATACCTGACCCAAACTACCAGCAGACCACTAGCAAAATAGTGGTTTAAATGTTGGTAAAACAAATTTAGGCAGTTATAAAGGAAAAGGAGTAGTTCAGAAATGATTTTAGTTGCTAATACATGTAAATATGATGTTCAGATTTAAATGTGATTTCATATTTCACGATAGAAGTATATCTTTATTGCTATATAATTTTGTTTTCACATGAATGTATACAATATTTTAGCAAGAACTATTAATAAAAAATAGAATATATGCTCATAGTTATGTTTCTTAATTGTTCTGAAACTGGACCTTGGGAAATGGTCTTTTTGTACAAACCTGTTATGAGAGACCACCTGTCCTGAGAGACTATTTTGCTGGCAAAAGGGGCATTCTCGCACAACAGGTTTTACTGTATTAAGGTCATCATACATGTATTTGGGTATACAATGCATTCATGTTTCTCCCTCAGGTATGTTCTCAGATCACATTAACATTAAGGATATAAACCTACTACCTCCCAAATCCAGACCAAATGAAAAAAACAACAATTATTCTTTCCATCTAATTTATAATGACAAGGGTCAATAACTCTTTTCTATCACATTGTATATGGCATCTCCCAAAAATACAAAGCCAAATTTGTGTTAAATTTGAGCCATCGATACAGAATTTTAGATTAATTAGATTAATATTCCTTCCTAATCAGATGGCAAATATTAGTTTCTGAGTGTTGAAAATATTTGAAACTTTCTCAGACTTGGCAATTTGTAAACTGCATTATACAACTTGCTATGATTGATGCATGTTGTTATTCATGGTTTCATGCACACTGCCTATTGCTTGCTCACCCATTTCATTACATGTGTTCTCTTAGCATCTTATTAACATGCTGTGTTGTTAATTTACATGATTTTGTGTGTTTAACTCATCATTTAAGTGAAACCTGCTGACTAAGGGTATTAAATGCAGCAATTTCAAGCTCAGGAAGACACACACATCATGCTTTCCACATACTAATATGTATGATTGTGATCCAGAATGTTCCTTCCAATACATATAAATTTTAGCTCCTTTTTAAGCAATTTGATTTTACTACCAGTGACTTGTTCAACAACTATGTCGTGGTAAACCCCTCAACTTATTTGTGGCGGGTTTAGTGGCTTCGTATCTAGGAGTGACCTCCAACGATGAAATTTGCCTAGTATCAAATAAAGCTACCACAAGTAGGAATTTATGAATGGAATAAAGAAGTAATTTAAGCTATATATATATATATATATATATATATATATATATATATATATATATATATATATATATATATATATATATATATATATATATATATATATATATATATATATATATAATAATAATAATAATAAATAAGTTGAGCCACCGTTACAAGTAAAGACAAAATTTAATAAAATTTTAAACAATAAAAATTTATACGAGTAAAAAATATGAAAGTTACTTTTCGTAAGATACACTTCTTTCTGTACATATTAACTAATTAAGGAATTTCCAAAAATACAATGACATAATAAGATTAGCCAATTCTGTTTAAGATCTAATCCAAAAATCATCATTTATGAGTCTGAGTATATCAAATAACTTTTCTTTGCATCAATGCATAACCTGTTGACTGATTCCATCCCACAGGTCCTCTTAGACTGTACTTCGGTTCCGTTGTTTCAGTACGTCTTCAGTTCCACTTTTTTCGTTCCAACAATTCTAGATGTATTTCCTTTTGTTCTAAACTGACCTTTTCCTTCCCACACTGGGTTGTAACGTCTTTTCCAGGCTATATCACCTTATGAAAATATAAACAAGCAACCTAATTCTTCCATCATATTATTCATAATTACATCATTAGACTAACCCCTCGGGGTCAGAAATTCTATTGACTTAAAACAGTATATGCGACTAGTTCCAAGACAAATGATCTGCGAATGACCATTTATGTCACATGCGGCATTAGATGGTCCTGCTTCAGTACGCTTTTGAGATGTCCACAGAAGGGATCCACCTGCACACGCGTTCAGACGGCAGGCTGTTCAACCTGGCACGACTGAAGGCAATGAGCAAAGTAAGGAAAGCAACCATTAGGGACATGCTCTTTGCAGATGATGCTGCTATAGTCACTCACTCAGAAGCTGAACTACAACGCCTGATGGACCGCTTTGCTAAAGCATGTGATGAATTCGGGTTGACCATCAGCCTAAAGAAAACCAACGTGATGGCTCAGGACCCAGACCCTCCTAGCATAATCATCAACAACTACAAACTAGAAGTAGTCAGTGAGTTCACTTACCTTGACTCTACCATCACCAACATCTCACTCGATACCGAGCTCAACAAGCGGATTGGAAAGGCGTCAACAACTCTCTCTAGATTGTCGAAGAGAGTGTGGAACAACAACAAGCTGACATTAAACACTAAGATCACCGTGTACCGTGCCTGCTTGCTTAGCACTCTTCTGTATGCCAGCGAAACTTGGACCCTGTACGCCTCTCAGGAGAAACGACTAAGTGCCTTTCACATGTGTTGTCTCCGTCGCATACTCGGGATCACCTGGATCGATCGTGTGACAAACAATGAGGTGCTTCAACAGGCAAAAATTCCCAGCATGGTCACAATCTTAAAACATCCAGTTTTGTTGCGGGTTGCTCAATCTTTAAAATTTAATCTGTAGCGTTCATGAAAGCTTGGGCAACACAAAAAGAGTAGAAAGAAAACAGCTATGCAGAAGAATTGACCGCTGGTAAGATCTTGGAAAGTTTTAAATGAATGTGTTTGACCATAGGTGTTGATTATATGTTGTTTATCATTTAGAAGACTGGGTTATCATTCACATGGGGAATCCAGCCATGATCTCCTACAGGATACCCGAGGTAGACATCAGATGTTTAGCATTCCCTCCTATTACCTATTCTCCTAAAGTTAATTTGAATAGGGATCATATTTGAAGGAGAAAGCAAATTTTGTGTAGTAAATCATGTTTCTCCGAGAATAATTACTTAATCATATTACTTAGAAACTTTCCAAATCACCCCACCATTGTGAACATCAATGTTCCCATATTGCTCAGCCTAAAAACTGGTGACAGCTGTTGCTTGAAAGAGGAGTTAATGGGCAAGAGTTATTGGCCATTATATGAAGTAGAATAATTTTCATCTTTTTAGTAGGGCTTGATTAAAGGAAATAGTAGGCTTATATCCCTTAGGTTGTGCTTTACAGTTCGTATTTAGCAGTGTTAGAATTTTAAATAAGAATTTCCCCGGGTTTCCTCACTAGTTATACTGGCTATTTAAAAAAGACTATATCTTAGATATTGTTTAAAAAACCTTTAATTCCATTTATTTTGATGTATGATTATTAGGTGTAATATGGTTATAGAGTATACAGCTTGACCATACACCAGATGTGCACCTTTCAAAAAAGTTCTAGCTCCACTTGTTCATTTTCACTTCCTGAACATCAGAGGTAAATAGTATAAAAAGAGAGCCAATAACTTTTTTTACATTTTATATTTTTGGTAATTCGTTCATTTCACTTTCAGAAGCTGGTATTGTCTAGTCTGGCAAATTTCATTTTCCCAGTTTTAATAGCTGCCAAGGATAGTGTACTTTAGACAAATTCAGATTGATTTTTGGAGCACAAAGGAGCAGTCATTTTATCCAGCAGTGTGCTAAGATCATTTACAATTTCCAAAAGTACAATATCCAAAACATTGTCAGCCACATTACATGAAAGTAGAATACAGGTATGCCAACATTCTCTCCACTGTGCATGTTTTAAATGCAAACAACTTCACATTACATACATCACTCTCTCAAAAGTACATAACATCAGTTGAGTGTCACCTTAGAATAATGTGATCAGGTAAGTATTCCTCATGAAACATGATTTACTCTTGCTTTCTTACACTAAGTATTTTATTGTATTAAGTATTTAGAACATACATATAGCATTCAGGTCTCCTTAGTTAAGAATCCATAAATGGGAGACATACTGTAAATCTAAAAAAGAATTCTGCATAGGCAGTTTTAATTAAAATGTGTACAGATAGACAAGTTTAACTTGATTTTGTAGAAAATATCAAAACAATTTTTTGGAATGGATATTTCTATTAAGGAAAGGTCATGTCAAGAAAAATACTTTTTTTTTTCAAATTAGAACATTCAGAGTTTTCATTGATTGGCACATCAGTTGAGAGCAAAAGATGTCATTTCAGCATGGTGTAGACTCAGAGGTTCTGAGTTTTAGATTAAAATGCTGATAAAAGTTTTAAATTATAGTTTTTGTCTCAAAAATAAAGCATTTTCAATTAATTTATAAGCAAAAATATCACATTTATGACCTTTATTTGGGTTCTAGCATCTCACCAGTGTTTCAACAAGTGCAACTTTCAACTTCTCATAAAAATCCACCAGACTAATTTTAACTAATTTTAACTTAAAGCATCCTGGCATATAGGTGTAGATTTATACAAATCACACTCATCATTAGTCAGATATAGCCTTTGTTGATACAAATCTGACATTAAATATGGTCATCATTACTAAAATAAAATGACAAGCCTTGAGAAAAATTCTCAAAACGATTAACTACAATTGGACCAAACTTTACACAAAGCATCCATCATTAAGACCTTACAAACTTGTTAAATGATGCAGATCTGCCATCAGATATAGCCACTGTTACTATTTATAGCAAAACTACTTTGCTTCCAAACACACACTAAAAAGAATTGGACCAAATATGACATAATCATGGATGAAGACCTTTCAAGTTTGTGCAGAAGATGCCAAACTGCTACAAGTTATGGCCACTGTTATTAAAAAGAGGAGACAACTCCAGTGGCCTGGGTGGTTAGAGCATCCACCTGAAAGGCAGGAGGCCATGGATTATATCAAAGACATAAAAATGGTACTAGCAGCAGCCTCCCTTGGCATTTAGCATTAAGAGGTTAGGAGTGGGTGGCCTTGTGTTAGGATAATGTGAGTGGGTGAGATATAATGTCACGTGTCTGTAGCATGATGCTTCAGGCTAAGCGTCACTATCCTACTGCAGACATTGTATAGATATGACTTTGTTAAAGCTATGTCAAAATTCCAAAGCAAGCACAAACACTCACACACACACACACACACACACACACACACACACACACACACACACACACATTACACTAAAATTAGGAAAAGTATTAACCCTCTTTTCCAAAACTACTGAATAGAATTAAACCAAACTTGACAGTAAGCATGAAGTCATTTACACAATAAGACAAATGTTGCCAAGATACAGTCAAATATGGCTACCACTAAAAAAAGTTGGAAAGAAAAAAAACCTTCAATAACTTCTTCTATATAACTATTTAAGAGAATTTATCTAAATTTGAAAGAAAGTGTTGTAGCTTGAACACCTGTCAGATTGTACAAAAGATCCCATTCTGCAACAAAACAATGACTGCCATTGTTAAAGTAGAAAAATATTTACCAACATTTATATTATTGGACAAGG